>JAQMYF010000012.1:31151643-31161643 GCA_030014195.1 Neosilurus mollespiculum | reverse complement strand
TGTGTGTGTGTGTGTGTGTGTGTGTGTGTGAGGGAAAGCGAGGGAGTCTTGCACCCAGATTGAATCAACTGTACAGTGATTATTGCTGCATGAAACAAATCCACAGAGAAGCGGCCTACAGAGCTCTAGGCTCAGCTGTGTTGAGAAAGTTGGGCATCCTGCCTGTTTATGTGGAAAGGCTGTTAAATATTACAACTGTGTGGCATGGATCCCATCGAGCTTATGGAATGTGTTTATCTAAAACCGTTCTTTAGAGACCCAAAAACAAAGCTGTGGCTCTGTGTCACTGTTGTGCGTCAGGGGAAAAAAAAATCTGCGTCTCATCATCGGAATATTGTTGCAGGTGAAAGCAGGCTGCCAGACCGCACTCTTTCTTCCGTCATAGATTTAGTGGGTAATGCATTAAGTGTGATGAGGGACTTATTTTTCCTCCATCTGACACAATGGTTAAAATACGGCCAAGCATGTGGCCTTTGTTGCATCAGTGGCCTAGTAGAAATACAGTTGTGCTAAAAAACATAAATCAGATAAATAACACAGAAGCACCGATCTCATAATCCTGTCATAACAGAATAGTTTATTGTTATGTGATCAAAGAAAACAGATTAAGTTATATTATGTTTGGTCCTACATGAGTACAAAGCGCAGGGTCTTCAACCCTAACATATTGCTAAAGCCCTTTTTATGAGGGCTGTCTAAATCAATTTTGTGTTACATTGGTAATAATGTTGTAGCGGTTTAATAGATAATATGTTTTAGAACAATAATGTTTTAAAAACAATAATGTTTTGGAGGTGTGCTTTTGTGTGTGTGTGTGTGTGTGTGTGTGTGTGTGTGTGTGTTGTTAAAGCAGGAGTAATTACTTTCTTTCTGTTTGCAAGTATCTCATCCTTTACTCTGTGCTTAAACCACAAATATGGTGATCAGCTGTTGGATACGTACATTAAAAAAAACATTTCCTCTAATGTGGCGGTTTATCATGCGAAAAGGAATGACAAGTGAACACAGGGGAAGGACAGTTCAGTAAATTATAGCCTTTGAGAGCGATTTTGTTCTGGTTTTGTGAGTTTCACTGTTTGATGTGCAGTCGGCAGGAAATCTGTTATTCAAACAAGCCGTGATCCCACATAATTTACCAGGAGCATTCATACCACCATGACTTTTATGACTTTCTGGAGGAAGTTAAAGTGACATGATCTAGAAAATAACCAGTACATCTGGTTTTAAATATATTATCGGCATTTCAGATATCCAAACATGTGCACTTACACACTTCATACAGAGTTTGTGGTTTTAAGGTATACATTCACTTCCTGTTGAGCTTTTTAAAGGGTGGGATTTGCATGTGATTTGACTGCAGATAAATACATACAGTAAGAATTCTATTCCCGTTTTAAAGCTAATCTTGTGAATGCTAGCCACATGGCTAGTAACAGCTATAGTCTGTTAATGAACTGCAGTGACATCGTCACCATTGTAAACCATCACATATGCAGGGTGCTGCAGCAGGTCAACATGAGGAATGCACAGGGGCCAGCGGATTTATACTAGATGATCGGAGCCTTTATTTCTATCTTCAACAAGTCTCTGTCTATCGGTCCTACATGCTTTAAAAGATCCACTCTTGTCCTGGTACCAAAGAACAATAACCACTCCTGCCCGGAGTTTGGAACTCATGAAGGTGTTTGACTGGCTTTGTTAAAGACTACATCACAGCTTCTTTCTCCAGCTCCACAGACCCTCTCCAGTTTGCATACCACCCCAACAGATCAAATGAGGATGCGGTCTCCAACGTTCTGCACACCACCCTTATTCAAGTGGACAAGAAACGAGGATTGTTCTGTATATTAACTACAGTCCAGATTTCAGTTAAATAGCCCCATTTAGACTGTATTTGTCTGGAGTTGTTATTTGTAACTGTAGTTTTTCTACATTGTTACACTCAACACAGGAACCTCACAAGGTTGAGTATGCAGCCCTCTGCTTAATGCCCTCTACACCCAGGACTGTGTGGGCACACACATCTCCGACCATAGTTACCTTAGTTAAATTTGCTGCTGACACAGTAGTTCTGAGCTTCATTTCCAACAATGATGAGACAGCATGCTTGGAGGAGGTGGAGAACATGGCATTGTAGTGTCAGGAGAACTGAATGTCAGCAATACCAAGAAGATGGTGGTGGAATTCAGCAGGTGACACCAGTGCTCCTCCACTCCCCTCAGCATCAACATGACTGCAGCGTTAAATGTATGAGCGTTCACATCTCTGAGGCTCTGATGTGGACTGTACATATACAAGCATAGTCCGAAAAAGGTAAGGCAGTGTCTTTACCATCTGACACGCCGAGGAAGTTTGGGGTCTCTCCAAAGATCCTGAGGATTCTTTTTACTTTGGTGCAGTCTTGACACAGAATAGTAATGGTAACATCTGTTTTTAGGAATTAAAGTTATACAAAGACTGGTCTGAGTGGCAGAACACTGCACAAGATTAGCTCTGCCATCTGTACAAGGCATTTACACAAGCAGATGCAGGACCAGAGTAACTAGGATCACCAGAGCCTCATATCACTCCAGTACCCCCCGCCAAAAATATCCTATAGTTTATTATATAAAACCATAATTTTACATAGGAAACTATAGCGACCTGTAGAAAACTATAGTCTCTTTTTGTTATATATCGAGAGAGAAACCTATAGTTCCATATAGAAAACTATAGTGTCATATAAAAATCTTATAGGCATTATTAGACATATTTTCCCATCTACTGTAGAACTGTTTTCTTACACAACTAGTTAAATATATACTTCATTTCCTATAGTGAAGAAGTTTTCAGGGCACATTCCCATTTTTTGATATTATATACACAAGTATATGCATGGACAAGGGGTGCTGTACGTAAATCAGTTAACTGGTATGTAGAGTGCTCAATCTACTAATAACCCATAGGCATGTGGGTTTGCATGAACCACATGGGAGCATGGCATCTTTCTACCCTTAAGAAAGAACCTTTGCATGCATTTGCTTGGTGAGTCAGAACTGTGCGAAGTATTTTCAAATAATACAAAAATATATTTTGAACTGACTTGTGACTTGTGTGCATGTTAATATATTAATATTAATATTTATATTAATACCTATAGAAAAGTGACCAACACATCATAGGAACCTATTGTTTTTAATATAGTAAACTATGGGATTTTTTTTTTTGGCTAGGTGAAGGCAGAGGAAAGAGAAAGTGCTGCTCACTCACTCACTTCCACACATTTTTCCTGCCAGTTCTGGAATGGAACCAGCAATCCTTCAGCCCCAAACCTGTTTCTCTAACCATTAGGCCACAGCTGTCCCCATGTTGCTTACAGGGTTGTGTGTAGGTCTTCACTCATCATTCACTTAATCATTCAAGCACATTCCACTTCTAAATAATGTGATACAGCTGAAAAAAAGCATTGATTGAACATCATGTCATTAACTCCCAAAAAGATGTTATTTTATTATCTCTCTTCACTATTCGGTGCCTTGTGCCCAGCCAAAAAAATACTATAGTTCACAATACTAAAAACCAGAGGTGAAAGCTAACAGTTCCTATAGGTTCCTTCCTTGGTCAATTTCTATAGGGATTAATATTAATAACTATAGGAAATACTACAGTTTATTATATGTTTTTACATGGTTTCCTATAGTTTAAAAGTTTAAAGTAATTCACTTCAATTTGTCCACATATAATGAATTATCACAAATATCCATATATATAGGCCAATTTCAATCAAATGCCTTTGGTCCATGGTTTTCTATATTTAAACATCCATCAGGAACAGCTTTTAAACTACAGGATTTAAAAAATTATTTCAGAATATTTTGCAAATAGGACTTTTAACATTCATAATTTTCATAAAACGCAGAAATTTCTTATAAAAATGGAATGCTTAATCCTTAAAATTTTAAGAAAATATTGAACAAAGCTTACTGAAGTTATAAAAATTAATTTAATATCCACTTTTATCAACACAAATCACATGAAAGCATTAACAAACTACAAAGTTGGCGATATGGCTCACATTCATTATTGCCTAGCTTTAACCCTCAATTCAGCAATGCATGACAGCAACCTCCATTACTTATTATTTATGTGCACGTATGGCAATAAAACTTCTTACAACTTTCTAGAATTTTTTCGAATTTTTTTTATACAAAATGATTTTATAAAATAAAAAAAAATAATAATTTATAGAGAAAATTCATTCATTTTCTGACCCGCTTAATCCTAATTAGGGTCATGGGGAGGCTGGCCCATCTCAGCCGACTCTGGGGCGAGGGCAGAGTACACCCTGGACAGCTCGCCAGGCCATAGCAGGGCATTATAGAGAAAATACTCATTTAATATAAAATGTAAAAATTTTGAATAATACCAAGCATGTTAGAACATGATGATACTTCAAGTATAAAACAACATCTGTACATATTACCATGTGAGAGATATCGAAATAACGACTCTGGAGTATCACACTCTGATGAACTGCCCATTGATTCTAATAAAAATAGCCGACGTACCTGACTGAAAAATCCATAATCAACTTATGAACTTGTCGCACTTGTCGCATTTCAATTACAAGTTATATAGACATAAATGCACAAAACACAGAAAGTGAGAAACTGCTTCATGCATACAGGTTAAGTGAGGGACCACGTACAAGCACACAAGTCAGTTCAAGATATATTTTGGTGTTATTTGGAAATTCTTCGCACATTTCTGACTCACCCAGCAAATGCATGCTAAGGTTTTTGCTTAAGGGTAGAAAGCGAAGTATATATTTAACTAGTTGTGTGAGAAAATAGTTCTATAGGTGAAAATGTGTATCAATGCCTATACAATTTTTATATGACACTGTAGTTTTATATGGAACTATAAGTTTCTATATGAAACTGTAGTTTGCAGATATATAACAAAAAGAGACTATGGTTTTCGACAGGTCACTATAGTTTCCTATATAAAATTATATATAATATATATTGTATATAATATATGATATTTTTGTTTTGGTGCTGCTTAGGAAAATGTTACTAATGGGATACTAAGTAGTTACTGAGTAGTAAAATGCAAACATGGGGAAAATAATGATTTACCATATAAGTGTTCAGTAGAACGGTCGTATTAAAGTTTTATAAGCAACATTCCTGTATTTTAGGGCACCCTTGCTTTATTTGTGGGTAATATTTATAGTAATGGCAAAGAAATATGCTTTGCTGTAGAAGGTAAAGTGCGTGGAAGATAACAACACACTTATAACAGCAACCCTCTGACTTTTCGCACTGGTGTGAATTGCCTACAAATGCCAACTTATTTACATGTGAAAGTTGACTTGTAGCTGAACTGATAGGGTGATTATTAAGCACTAATAGAAAAGAGGAGGTCTTAGCAGCTGTGTTCGATTGGTGTCTCTCCATTTACTGTGGGAAAAAATATCTGAACAGGTTTCATGTGACAAAACTGGACAACAGCAGATTGTTTTCTTGAATAGAATAAAAACAAAAATAGGATTTTACAGGAAAAACATACTTAAGAAACCAGTATACCTGAGCACATCACCTATGTGTAGAAACATCCTGTAGCTAATAAAAAAATGCGGCCAAGAAGAGTTTGCTCTCGGTATGGTCCTGTTATTTAACACCAGCAAATCAAATTGTATAACTTTGAATCATGCTGGCTTGCTTAAGTTAAAGTGCCTTTTATATAGTTATAATTATATATTTATATCTAAACTCAAGTCAAGGCAGTAGCAGCAATTAGCTGCAGAGTATGTGATCATTACAAGCCTGTATTACTAATATGATTAGTTGTGCACAAGACAACAAAACTTCATCTACCTTACCGTTGGACTTTTACTCGTTCTAGACAGCCTTGAGTAAGATAAAAATAAATGTACAGTCGCCATCACTTTTTAACTTGGGACCATATCAAACTGTGAATCATATTCCAGTGTTTGTGCCTTTTTCGCACTGTTCAGTCATTTCATTGGCCATCTCAGTGCCCTTTCCAGCCTCCAGTTACTCTTTTCCACATAATAATGCAGAACCTTTCTGTCAGTCTGTCAGCTCAGAAGGTGAGGAAAGTACTTTCTATAAAGGTGGGAGAGGAAATCAAATGCATTGAACATTTTTGGCACATTTTTGTATGGCATACTTTTCCCCAGAGGTATTATCACATATAAATGAATGGAGACTGTTAAATTAAATATCTTTGCTTAGGTATGGGGTGGCACACCATAGTGGTTAGCATGTCCACTTCACAGCAAGAAGGTTCTGGGCTCTAGTTCCAAGCTTAGGCGTTTCTGTATGGAACTTGCATGGTCTTCCTGTGCTTGTGTGGTTTTACTTCAGGTACTTCTGTTTCCTCCCACAATCCAAAGACATGCTCATTAGGTTAATTGGCTGTTTCAAATTGCTTCTAGATTTGAGTGTTAATAGTTGTGTGTCTGTGAGTTGGCCCTGCGATGGGTTGGCGAGCTGTTCAAGGTGTACCCCGCTTTTGTCCATTGTCGGCTGAGACAGGCTTCGGTTCCCCTGCGACCCTAAAAGAATCAAGGGGTTGGCAAATGAGTGAGTGAGTGCTTATGTGTGGTAATTAAACACACTTTGGATGTGATGCATGCATGTAACAAAAATTTATTTGTAAATGTATTTCTAACAATATTAGCAACCCTGACTGGTGTATTTATTTGTTATACTTTAGATGTTGGATGTACGGTATTGATATTGCTTACAATATTATTTAAAATTATGGTTTTATGTGCTGTATTGAACTGCACCACTTTCAGCTTTGTTCTTTGTTTATAATTATATACTATAAATACACAGAGGGAAATAATAGACATTTACTGGCATTGATTAGGGTCAAAACAGCACTGTAGTGCCGCGTAGCACACCAGCAGGAGGGCGGCAAATGAAATGACCCTAAAGTGATTCGAATTCTGCCTGTCTCTCAGTCGCTGGTTTTATTTTATTCACTTATTGGCTGTTTCCCGTGCTTCAGTACCTCATCAGGGGGAGGCACAATCAATGTTCTTGGAGATGCAGGAGGCAGGCTGGTTACGGGATGGAAAACAAATTCCGTGCCAGGTTCGGTCTTTATAACTGACACTTTGCCGCTGTGATATTGAGCACTGCAATTTATTAGTAGCAAGAGCCAGAGTACTCTTAGTATAAATGCAATAACTCATATAGTCCTGAAACCATCCAGGGAATGCTCCTAAGGAGACATTAGCAATCACACCTTACAACCGTTGGCTGTTGTGTCCTATGTTCATTTCTGCACTGACGCTGTCCTGCCCACAAAGACCATCTTTTCCCAACCAGAAGCCATGGATGGACGGCACAGTGTGGCCCCTGCTTAAAGTCTGAGACGCAGCCTACAGGTTAGGAGATAGGCTGGCTTACAGTAGGGCCCGGAAAGAACTGAAAAAGGGCATCCAGCTAGCAAAACTTATATCCAAACAGCGCACTGAGGAGCACTTCAACAACAACAATTCTCGCACATGTGGAGAGGTACAAGGACCATCATGGACTACAAGCACAGCAACCAGCAGGTCAGCCATGACCCCACTCTGCCTGATAGAGGACAAAATTTCGTTATGTGTGAAGATAATGACAATAATGTATCTTGAATCTTGAATACAATCAGTTTTCTTGTCAATGCGGTCCTATAGGATGCAATTGCAGGAAGCAGATTCTGTATTCATTGGAATCTTAAAAGAACATGATCAGACCCTAGATTTAAAGGCATGTTCATTTACAAGCACCGGGCCAAACGCAAGGTAATATAACCTTTAATTACTTAAATTGAGGAATTACTTATTAAGTGTGACAGTGATTGTTTGTGGATAATCTTTACAGTGATATCTATATTTATATACCTTATTAAAGGTACATTTTTTAAAGCAATTTAACATTTATTAAGGAGGGGGCATAGTGGCATTGAGGTTTGCATTCTCACCTCGCAGCAGGAAGGTCCTGGGTTTGACCACAGGGCTCGAACCCAAAAAGGTCCAAGGTTTGAGCCATGTGGTCATCAAGGGCCTTTTTCTGTGGGGTTTGCATATTCTCCCTGTGCTTGCATGGGTTTCCTCCAGGTATTCCGGTTTCCTCCCATAGTCCAAAGACATGCACATTAGGCTAATTGGATATTCCATATTGTCCTTAGGCTGGATGTGGTGTAGCACCCCTCCAGCTACACAGCCTATAGTCTAGTAAAGAGAGAGATGCTGACGATCCTGGTTAGGACTAGAGATGTGTGGTTTCCAATTTTTCTGGCCGATTTCAATTTCTATTTTTCTGTAAGTGTGACCTGGCAATACTGATTTATTTTTTTTTTTTTGCCAATTCCAATTTTCTTTTGATCAGGTACAATTATTATCTATAGTGGTACTTGAAAGTTTGTGAACCAGTTAGAATTTTATACATTTCTGCATTTCTTTTTGTCCCAAAAGTAGATAAAGAGAACCCAGTTAAATAAATGAGACAAAAATATTTTTACTTTGTAATTTATTTATTGAGGAAAATAATCCAATATTATATTTCTGTGAGTGGCAAAAGTTTGTGAACCTCTAGAATTAGCAGGTAATCAGAGGTGAGGTGAAATTAGAGTCAGATACTGAAATCAAAGGTTCACATACTTTTGCCACTCACAGATATGTAATATTGGATCATTTTTCTCAATAAATAAATGACAAAGCTAAATATTTTTGTCTTGTTTATTTAACTGGGTTCTCTTTATCTACTTTTAGAAATTGTGTGAAAGATAATGTTTTAGGTTGTATTTATGCAGAAATGTGTAAAATTATTAAGGGTTCACAAACTTTCAAGCACCACTGTATATATTAATGCAGAGTGTGAATGAAAAGTT
Organism: Neosilurus mollespiculum; assembly: GCA_030014195.1. NCBI lineage: Eukaryota > Metazoa > Chordata > Actinopteri > Siluriformes > Plotosidae > Neosilurus > Neosilurus mollespiculum. The sequence continues at coordinate 31,152,748 of JAQMYF010000012.1, read as the reverse complement.
TACCCCTTTAGCGATCATGAATCCAGATCATATCTGGGCAAAACCTCATGATACATGTAGTTTATCACGTTTATGTTTGTTTTGTGATTTGTTTTGTTCATATTCATATATTTCTTTTATTCATATAATTTTTAATATGCAGGGGTTTAGCAAAACTAAGCTACTGGCCAACAGGACTAGTGAAATTATGAAACTACTAGTCCTCCTTCATATTTACTGGTCAGGAGCCACTAAGCCACCCACTATTGGGCAGGTTACTGATCCGAATGTCAGTGGTTCAATCACCACAATCACCACTGTTGGGCCCTTGAGCAAGGCCCTTAACCCTCAATTGCTCAGTTGTATAAAAAAAATGATAATCGTAAGTTGCTCTGGATAAGACTGTCCGCTAAATGCTGTAAATGTAAATGAACACTATATCTTCTGTTACCTATCCAAGGTAGATCACCTTCAATCATGTTATGGTTTATGAGTTGCTCTCTAAAATAGCATGATAACAATATGCATTTTTCCTACAAGTACCACAACTTCATGCTCAGCAATAATTGGGTAGATGTTCAGATTTCATACCTGTAATGGTGATAGTTAAAATTGTCTGATAACAATATATATAACCGTTATTGTTTGTACAAATGCCACAATTTCATGCTTGCAGGTAATAAGGGTTGATTTTCAGGTTCCATGCCCATGAAAAAGTGAAAGTCTATATCTGTTTCCAGTTTTGCATAACCTATCACATTTAAAGATGTGCTGTAATACGTAAATTAACCTTTAAAAATTAGTTACCCCTTTGAGCCTTGGACTTTCCATGGGTATTGCTAGTGTGTCCTTAGTGACTGTTTATACAAACAAAAAGCAACTTTTCATAAATGCAAAATTTCATTTTCACAAGAAGAAAAAAGTTTGCACTTTTATCAATAATAATAATTATTATAAGAATAATGATTATGGCCAGTGGTGGCCCGGTGGTAGGGTGCTGGATTACTGATCCCAAGGTCTGGGGTTCAAGCCCCACTATCAGCGGGATATCACTGCTGTCCCCCAGTGCAGCTAACTGGGTTATCAAATGCCAGCCATGTCTCTCACTGTCTGTGGTGAGAGGCAT
>JAQMYF010000012.1:31138200-31151543 GCA_030014195.1 Neosilurus mollespiculum | reverse complement strand
CCTGCGATGGCCTGGCGAGCTGTCCAGGGTGTACTCTGCTCTTGCCCAGAGTCGGCTGAGATGGGCGCCAGCCTCCCAGCGACCCTAATTAGGATTAAACGGTTCAGAAAATGAATGAATAATAATAATAATATTATTATTATTATTAATATTAATAATAATATTGTTGTTGTTGTTGTTGTTGTTATTGTTGTTGTTATATAGTAACAGTAAGTTATGTAACTCATCTGGGATCACAGCCAACTCCAGTGTGGTTTTATCAGTACCCACTCTGCTCATCTCTCCAAAAGGCATTTTACAGCAAAACATGCTAGCTCTGCAGTTTTCACATGTATTACAAATTGTGAGCTTTGTCTTTAGTCACAGTGGAAAAACTTGCAGACTAACGATGTTAGACTGTGGCTTTAAGCGTGCACCGCTGTGACATTAAACGCATGCTCACGACTGTGATATAATTACCTTACATGATATGATCCATAAGGACCGGCTCAGAATCGGAAATATGTGAAAATGATTGGCCGATTTGGGTCTCTGGCCGGTTTCTTGGTGCATCTCTCTTTAGGACTGTTGCACAAGAGTCAATGAATGAATAAATGAACAGTATTATTAGATGAAATTGAAAAGTAATAAGTGGCTTACTGGTAACAATAGGGAATGCACAGCTGATGTGCTATAAAGTGTGTGTGGCTTCATCAGGATCTGGTTCCATTAGTGGAGAAACATAAACGGAACATTTGGCCATATTATGTCTGAAATGTCAGTTACTCAATATCAATTTCTTGTTTATAGAACGGTTGTACAAAAACAATATTGTACTCATAATTCTGCAGTTATACTGCATATCAGCACAGCAGTGGTTACCCCAGCACCTATCCTGTGGGCTCGTAGCTGTAACAGTATTTAATATAACTAGACTCTTGCTCATGTGATGCTGCTTAATCGTGATATGATGACAATAATAGTTTGTAGTGTGCATTTTAACTGTTTGGCAACTTATTTACACCTATATAGTCTGAATACAAAACAAGTCCAATCAGTTTTGCAAGAATTTTTGACAATGGTCATGTTGTTGCTATAAACTGAAACCTCAAGAGAGGCAGGAAAGAAAGATGGTGTGACGAGCAACACAAATGGCTGAATGCACATTATATTAAGTATTATGAAGAAATCAACTGAAATAACAGTTCAGTCATACACCATGCCCAATCATGACACCAAATCAACCTTAACACAGAGCTGGGCAAAATCACAGAAAACCCCACATGAAAAAGAACCTTGACGTTCAAGTTATTAAATCACATTTTGTGTAAAAATACAGTTACAGAGATTCACTTACAATGGTACGTATGACTCATGTATGAAAAAGGACTGGAAAATTAGCTTTCAGATTTTAAAACAGAATTTCTAAGAAGCCAAATAGTGGGCGCAACAGAGACAAAAAGTGTAAAATTGTAAAAAGTTTTTTTAAGGCAAATATCCTGATCCTGTAATGGCATAATAATTATGTTAAACATGAACACACAGCAAAAGGAACTATGGTCACATGTCAAGGCTCGTTAAGGATGACTTCAGCCCTTCTGCTTCCATCTGTTGCACTTGATAGATGACTCATAATGGTATTGGCAGCAATCATTAGGAACTTGGTAGACTTTGCAGGATTGTATAGCTGTCAACAAATATGGCTCAATTTTATTACGTATTTTTTTCTGAAATTCCTTTACTGGGATGATATTACCTCTATATAAAGCCAGATTTATTCAAGAATGGCTTATTGCACACCATAGTGAAGTTAAGAGTCTTCTATAGCCTCTTCAATCATAAACATCGGTGAATCTATATAGGATGTTCTGGAGTACTGACTACAAAGCAAATAACCACCTCCAAGGTTGGATAAGGGGGGATGGACATCCACAAAAAGCTCTGCATAAAGCTCATTGACGGTCTCAGTTTTACATTTTGGATAATGATGTAATGTGTGTATCAGCTATACAGGTAAATAATTCTATAGTCAGTTATTACATGACTAAATAAATTAAAAAAAATTCCTTTTGACTCTTGGTGGTGTCTGATTCCAGATTTGTTGGAGGGTATCTATTTATTTGGCTGATGACAGGTGATTAAATGCTGTTGTTAAGAAAACACCACAAGTCACTGTGCTTCTTTTTCATTAAGTAAATGGCTTTGTTTTGTAGAGAGAGATACAGTAGTAGTGTTTTTTTTTTTTTTAATCAATAACCTTCTTTTCTTGCACTCCATAGTTGTGTCATATAAGGCATAATAATACCGTTGTTGGAATATGTAATATTCTGAATATATGAATAGAGATTAGCTGTTCAGGGTGAACTCCACCATTGTCAAGAGTTGGCTGAAATAGGCTCCAGCCTCCCCATGGCCCTAGTAGGATTAAGTGGTTCAGCGAATGAATGAACTGAGAATAAAAATGATCTGTTTTGGATTCTGTTTAATTTTTTACTTTTATTTATTTCTATCATGTTTTAATAATTCAGTCTAATAACAATCAGAAGAAAAGAGTAATTTTAATTCGGTCATCATTGTGGTACCATATGAGAGAATGTACAGGCTTATATAAGAGTTTTATGTGTTCACATCGTTCCAGAGGTTTTCATCCAAGTCACAATGACAAATGAGATATTACTGTGCATAGATCAACAGTATGACTGAAGGAGCACTGCACAACCAAATAAGCTCCATGAAGGACAAACAAGGTGCATTCATTTATCAGACAGTAAATGATGTAAACATATGCCAGTGGGGGTGAATTGAGTCGGAATGCCAATGTTTATGTAAGCAGGAAAACATAAAAACAGGAAATTAACCAATGAATTGGGTTATTTTTCAACAACAGCACATTCCCAAGTGTTTGATTCCTTATCTCTTGCATTTTACAGAGGTTTGCCAAAGATTTGCAATTTTAACATTTAAAATTTTATTTAATATATTAATAAATGTTTGAAATAAACTGTTTATAGCAACATTTATTTATTCTGTGCAATGTCTATATCAGCAAACAGCCATTGTCCTACCAGCCTCTCTCTCTTTCTCTCTCTCTCTCTCTCTCTCTCTCTTTCTCTTTCTCTTTCAGTTAATAAAACAATAAAATGCAGCTTGTTATAGAGAAACCAGAAAATGTTAAACGTCTTGTTCCAGAAAGCTTTACCCTTACAGTAATTATACTTTCTTTAAATTATATTATGTATGGTTTTTATTTAATTTACTATTTGCAGTAAATTAAGTGTTTGCCATATTTGAAAGAGAACATTAATACATTAATTCAAATTTGTAATTGGAATTATGTTTGGCCCTACTGTCAGAGCTGCTGTTATAGAAAATTATTCAACACATTGTGACTGATCAATAGTGCTGTGGTACGAAATGTTTCAAATAAATTATTTATCAATGCACTGCACAGTGAAGTGATAAGAGCATCGATAGGAGTAATTCAGTAAAGAAAAGAGTGCCAGGATAGGGGGGATGAGGTGGAGGTCAGAATTGTGTGTCTTTATTGATCAGGTTAATAGTGTGTTGGAAAGGGCTGTTGTGAAGTGCTGTCTTGGTGTGAATTCTCTGCCCAATGGTAGCTTCCATAACTGATTAGAGCTTTCCCTTATAACTTTCAGGACACGTGTCCTTGCTAAGGTTTTTTCTTTTAATGAGAAGAGAAGGCACGTAAATGGACTGTAATAAAGGATGAGAACAAACTTGAACCACAAAGAACCGGATAGATTGAGTTTCCTCAGTTGTAGCAAGAAGAACATCATCTGTTGTGCCTTCTAGACGCAATTACCAATTCCCAGTTGGCAATAATCTAGTCAAAGGATTTGAATGATTCAACAGCAGTCATCATTGATTGCTAAAGGTTGATAAGGCGATTGGCCTTTGCAGGAGTCATTGCTATTCTCAAGGGGATTCTCCCACTATGCTACAGGTCTTGCCACTTTCTCAAGCTATGACTCTCAAAGTCCTAATTTGTTATTGTCTTAGAAACTCACTATGGGGGTGTCATCAATAAACGTTAAATTTAACAGAGATGCTCTAGGTGGAGGAAAGTGAGGAAAGTACCTGTACACGTACAGTTGCAGTGTAGTTCAGGCTGGATGTATCCAGTCAGGAGATGCTGCTGCTTATCTCCTTGGAAATTACTGATGAATGCAGTTTGGGAGTGTATGGTATGTAGAGCGAAAGTTTCTATTAAGGATAAAGCATTTTGGGAAATGCGTGAAAGCAAAATCACTCAAGCCCATCTGAGCATGTTGAAAATGATATCAACTGGAAATGTTACCTTTTCAGGACTTGGACAGTTATCAAAGGTTTAAAGCGGGGAGGTTGTGTACAGTTATCTAAGGAATCATTAAATACACAGCTACAAATGATGAATATGCTTGGGCCAGCAGGTTGGCACAGTGTTAAAATGTCCGTGGTGAGACTTTGGCCAGTTTTGTGGCTTTTTATTTTGCAGATTTTACAAACCTGATCATTGGAGAGGGAGATGCAGGTGGTGTTTCAGTGTTGGTAGAAGTATTGAGGTGTTTTGGCTTCGGAGATAGTTCAGATCATTTAATAGTTTTATATTATAAAACTATTCATATTTCAATAAATGATTTAGGTTATGAGTAATATATTAAGTAATCTTGAATGTTATGTAACACCACTCTGATTTGCAACCACAAAAGAATTAGCACATAGACACATCCCATCCAATAAGTGCAAGGCAAGGAGGGTGTCTTTGACTCCTGATGTTACAGTAATTGCTTTTCGTCATAAAATGTCCATATACAGTTCCTTTTAAAGCTTTGTTATTGTGTACCCCCTGCACGGTTAACTACCACTGTAGCCTTAACAGAAAATAATTTCTTGCCTGTGTGTAGAAATGGTCATCAAATTGAGCACCTTTAGATAACAGCAGGACCCTATAATTACCAAATGTTGATGCAATTTTTGAAACACCAGTGCATTTCTTCAACCACAGGAAATTTACTTTCACTGTGCATGAGTGAAGAAGTTAAAGTATTTTTCCATCACATATTGCTGATGTGAAAATGAGATTTGAGCAATCACTAAGCTTGTCTTTTCAAATACCCTGATTCCACTAAGGGTTTAAGTGGCTTTAAGAGTAGCTCTAATCTTCAGCATGAACTAATTTCTCGTGGGAGAAGCCACAGTGTCTGAAAAAGCCTTCAAATCAAACAACCCTACCCATACTCCCTTACAATCCTACACCCCACACTCAGTAGAACTGGTCTTAGGTGCTAGAGCACTGTTTGAGATGTTCAGCAGAAAATATTTTTGACACCATGAAAAAAAAAAATATTTTGTAGAAATTGTGATTCTCTCTTTTGATCTCTCTCTCTGTGTGTCTCTCTTTCACATACATTAAAAAAATAAAAATAAAAATAAATAATTAAAAAAAAAAAATATATATATATATATATATATATATATATGTATGTATGTATGTATGTATGTATATGTGTGTGTTTTGCACCAAATGGCTCCAGTGAAATTGTAAATAAAAAGCTAACAGTCTTTGTGTTCACACTGGATTGAGGTGATATGTCCAAAAATCTGTGGGAGGTGGGGAGGGTTAACACAGCTCTTTTCAGTTTGTCTGCAGAGCACAGAACACAACGGCTCATGTGTGACTCTTTCCATATTGATGCCATATTTTAGTCTTTTGAGTGGGTGTGTACTTTTCTCACACTTATGTCCTTTCTTTTCCTTTTTTTCCACCCAAAACACTTTTTACTGTAAGACCAGCTTTTAGAGAAAATGAGAAATTTTTCCCAGTCTCTGTGTGATTTTCAGATTGTATGCCAGTTGTCCATTTTGTTCAAGTATATTGCTCCTTTGCATCTTTATCATCTTCATTGGTATGCCTAATGTGTTTGAGATGAGATCGACAACAATAAAACGGATCTATTGCAGATAAACCTTAGTCAGCCACAAGAATTGCCAGCACTTAGATTCTTTTCAGGATTCTGAGAATAGAAAACCATATAAAGAGTGTTTAATATGCCCCTGGAGCAATTTGAACAGACAAGTTGATCTCAGGAACTCAGGAGCTCAGGATGACGTATATTTGTTTCCCTGTAAGTTTTTCTCTGTAATGACAAAAAATACTAAACAAACACCTGTGTGTATAAAATTTATGCAAATTAATAATGTATTAATTTACTTATGGTTTGAGTAACGTTACAGGTTTGATGTTTAAAGGTTGGCATAATTTCTTTGGCACCTGCTATAAAATTTTCACTAGTCAGTCACCAGTTGCAGCAGTTCTAGCTGTAATTAGTTGCGTAGAATGTCTATAGAAGCGAGAGGAGCAAGTTTGATTGGTGACATTCATTATGTGCTGAGGAAGATTGCAGTAATTCTGTTTGTCATGTCGTTATTTGGCTTTCCAGATGTATTTCCAGACTGTAGTGATACTGCTTCTGAAAAGTGAAGCGGAATAGAGACTGCTAAGCCGCTCGTTGGTAGGTAGACTGATTACACAATACTGTTCCTTGGTATGACTCTTTGAGTTGCTGGACTCCCCTCATATAGGTATTCCTGCCTAAGACCCGGTGTTCTCAGGACAGCTTTTAAAAAACAAGTGCATTCCATTAACTACTCCAACTGGCTTTAAGTGTTTTTTTTTCCCGTCACACTTTGGTAATGGGGAAATACGATGAGCAACCAACAAGCTGTCCTTTGCAGATATCACAATTCCATTAAAAGTTTAAATGGTTTTAAGAACATCTTTAGCATCAACTCATTTCCCCTGGGAATGAATGTGTCTCTTGAAAACTATATTCTAATTTGCTCCCAGGTGTGAGTGTGTGTGTCAGTGTGTGTGTGTGTGTGTGTGTGTGTGTGTGTGTGTTAGTTAGACTAATCTCAAGGTATACTGCCTGTACATAAAGGTGGGTGACAATACAAAAATATCATATTGTGACACTTATTTTTAATACTCAATTTGTATCATGAGCTATAGGTTTGCTTACACGCTGGCAGAAAGTAAGGAAAACACAATTTTCACATCTTTTCAAGATCTTAATATTAAATTAGCTGGTTCCGATCAGAGGGGTTTTTTATGATTTGTTTTCCCCCTGTTTTTTTCTCTCCTAATTTTAGTCGTAACCAATTCTTACCCATCAAGTATTGCCTTCCCAATCAATTCAATTCAATTCAATTTTATTTGTATAGCACTTTTTACACTTGACATTGTCACAAAGCAGCTTTACATAGTAAAAATAAATTAGGGAGGAATCTAAAAATTTTTCTGCAACCTCTACACATCCCTAATGAACAAGTCCGCGGCGACAGTGGCAAGGAAAAACTCCCTCAGCAACAATCACACGACCACCACCAACTAGGGAGGGTTGTAAGCCCCTTCCATAATATGCAATGCTGCCACCCACCTCTTTTCGAACTGCTGCACATGCGTATTTGGGGGCGGCCCAACACTCGCAGGGAAATTGCTATCATACGAATGAGCTTACAGACAACCATTATTGGCTAGTGATCGCTGTGAGTGACAGGAAAGTGAGCGTATGCCATCCCTCCCGTGAGAGCTCGGCCAGTTAGTTCCCATGGACTTCCAATCACGGATGGCTGTGGAATCAACCCGGATTGGAACTTGTGATCTCTAGGTTAATAGTCATACACCTTGTCGATGCGCCAGTCATGGGCCCCCAATCAGAGTTTTTAATAGTAATAGAAACAAAGTTATAAGTAGGCTTGAAAAAGTACTAGAATTGCTCATAGATCTGTCTATTCTATCTACTGCCTTAAGAATTGATTTGGGCAAGTTAAATCCCTAATGGTATGTTCAGGCCAAATGCGCTGAGAGCATCAGAAATCATTTTTTCTTTATGAACCAGCGTCTCTTGATGGTGAACAGTGACCTGAAAGTTCATGTGCATGTTTTGAGCAGTGAAGGTGTCAGAAAAAACATTGAAGTCATTTTACCTTAATGAGCTTTGACATGGTAGTCAATTGGAAGTTAGAAGTGTTCCACTGCAGCAAATAATAATGAACCAACCATGTAAATTTTGTTTGCATTCAGACTGTGTCAAGTACTGGAGAACAATGGAGGAGCAATTAATACTTGCGGTGGTGGGTTTCTCCATTGTTCATGATGTCTCTTTTTGCATACAAGAAAAAATAGCATGGTCAGTGTCTGAAATTGTGAAGTAAATAAATATTGTGAAATGAAGTGCATAATAATATTTTGTGAAAATAACACCATGGTGTGCAAAACAGTGTTGCTTGACAAGTCAATAGTGTTAATGTTACTAATTTATAGCATCAAGTGTTTGTTTTATCATAATAAAATGTGCAACTAAAACAAACATTATATGGCTATTTACCTACATGTGATTTATGACATGATAAAGGATTCTGTCAGTGGGAGGTATTGGTCAATGAGAGACAGGAGGTATATATAGTAAATGTAATGTAGTATATGTTGAAATGAAAGCTGTCACCTCTGCCTATTTAAATAAAGGAAAAAAGCAACAAGAAAAAAAATATTGCATCTGGTTTCCCTAGTGGTACTGTTAACCAGTTGTTTTTTACCAGCATGTAATGCATCAAGAAACCCATGCTGAAATTTTTCTTAACATCAAAAAAACAAAAAAAAAACCAACAACAAAAAAGTAACAAAAGTTACACCACACAAGTGGTTTGTCATTATTTTAATTTCTTAGAAAACATGAAATAATAATTCATTATTTTCCCTTATTTATTGATTTCTTAGCTTCATGTTCAAAACATTTTATAAGTTTAAGTTATACCATACTTGTCATTTGGCACAAAGATACCCATTTAAATAAAGTTTGCAAGACCAGGCATTCCAAACAAACTTGCAGTCACCTATTTCATCATATGTCACATGGCTTTTGTGAACTTAAACAACATGATTAGCAGGGTAGCCAGAGTAAATTTTGAAACTCTGTTCATATTTGAACTGAACATAGAGTAAGAGGAAATGTACACTACATGTCCTGTTGCTCTAAGGTCAGTTCAAACATGGGGAGAGTTTCAAAATGAAGCATTAGAGACACTTAAGATTAGCAAAAGTAACTTCTGATCTGTCTTGTAATGTCTGTTTTCTTTTAGTCTGTTTTGCAATCCTAAATGAATCTTTACAGCCTATTGTCTGACTTGGGAGCAGAGCAACAAAACATTTTTGTGCATCTATGATGCATCTTAGCATCCACTGGGACAAAGGAATTCATGCTAGCCTTGAGTACATTTTTACTAGCAAAACATGAAAGGGCTTAAATTAAAAAAAAATAATAAATCAACATGATTTTTCAGGGCTACTTCACCATACACAAGTTACAGTTCAAGTTACAGTTCAAATTTACAGTTCAAACTTAAATACAGTTCAACATCATACATATAATTTAAAAGGTTTTTTTTTTTTTTTTTTTTTTGGTGAAAATATATTGAACGATGCTATTGTAGGCAATGAGAACCAAAAAAATCATTCCGACAAGTATTTTGAGGTAAAAGTATGGCTAATAAACAAAAACACTGAAAATACCAATTTTTCTAGAAAAATTGAAAGGTGTCACAAATTGTATTTATTTTTTTGACTTTTGCATATCATGAAGGAACTTCAAACCATATGGAATAGTTTAGCGAGTGAAGAAATAAAAAAATACAGTAGTGTGCAGTGATGATTATACACTTAACAAAATGAAGATAAATCAGAAACCAAACACTATTCAAGTATTTATTTCATGTAATATTGGATCATATTGATGAGAATAAGTAAACAAACAATATATAGTAATAACAAAAATATTTGCAAAAAAAAAAAAAGTCAATATTTAGTGTGGCCACCCTTTACTTTGATTATAGCATTTAACCTTCCAGACATATTTTTAAAATTTCTTTACTCACTAAACGATTCCATATGATTTGAAGTTCTTTCGTGCTAAGCAAAAAAAAAAAAAAAATGTGACACCTTTCAATTTTTCTGAAAAATTGGTATTTTCAGTGTTTTTGTCTATTGGCCATACTTTTACCTCAATATATTTGTCGGAATGGCTTTTTTGGTTCTCACTGCCTACAATAGCATCGCTCAATACATTCTCACCCAAAGATTACAGAGAAGTAATTTTTTTACTTCTTTTTATTAGGAGCCCTTTTAGACAAAAGTGGTGGTGTATAATCTTCACTGCACACTACTGTATATAATTTATTTTAAAAATTTCAGATAATAATATCTAATAATTTATGTTTATAAGCAATTTTCTTGGCACCATGTGGCTTTCACAAGTATTTCCTGATATAAAAAGAGATCATGATACTCACAGTATCGGTAAAAAGGTAATATATCATAATTTATCTCAATATTGGTCATATATTTCCCCTTTGCTCAGCCTGGCATCCATTGTTCCTGAAATAGGCTCAAGAAAAAGCAGTCACTGAAGATGAATGAATAAATAAAGGGATAAAAGAATGGCACTACTTACTTATTATTATGTGCTATTTAAATGAAAGTCCAGAATTTTTTTTAAATGTGTGTGTGTTAAACATACAAGATAAAGCTAAGTCTTCTTGATCTAAGGTCTTCTTGACCTTATCAGCCAGTAAATTGCTGCAATACTGTGAGCTAAATCACTTGTTTATTTTCAGCCCAGCTTTAGTATTGACTACACAGCTCAAGTTCTCTGCACTGTCATATTGCCTAAATGTTCCACTGCTGATTGAGCCCTCTGTGTCATGTTGGAGGCATTGTGTGTTAACTCGGAACTTCAGTGCACCTGCAAAATGGCAAACACATGGTAACAGACGCCATGCACACAGAGAAAATGAGAGCATTAATTTAATAGGCTCTGTCAAAAGCAATTTACTCTAATGATTCACCTTGCAAAAAAATTAATGGCAGAAGTGCATCTGTATGAGTCACACGGCTTTGTTATCCCCAAAGGTAATGAGCACGAGGCTTTGACAGGGGAGTTTGAGTGTTTGTGTTGAGCCTTTGTTTGGCATTTTATTAAGGCTAAACTCATTTTTATCTCTAATAATGTCTAGTGAATCCAAATGGAAATAATTTCCATATTTATATGAAGTATTTTGTACTCAGTCAAATACAAGTACAATAAGCACTTTCTCTGTTATTCATGTAGATTGAACTAAAGATATAAATGTGAATCCAATATACATGAAAATAACGAGCACACTGTTCTCTCCCACACATTTTCACTTAACATTTTTTTTCTTTTTGTTACAAAGATAGTTTCTATTTTATGTATTATTTTTATTGTGCTGTGGCCAGTGAACAACCTGTACTTCGCCTTCTTTTAAGTGATCAGAAGCACCCAGAGTGATCATATGATGTCTGTTTCACACAGTTTGTGTTGCTGGGCGCTCTCCCCTCTCACGTGACAGCTATCAACAGCAGAGGCATGACGCCAGAGATAAACCATTTTGAAAAATCTGTCAAGTGCGACTAAACATTTTCATTGGTCACTTCAGTGCGCCTGGCATTTAGCAGGTGTGATTGTCTGTGTGTATGTGTGTGCATGTATGCGTGTGGAGTAGTATTTTTCTCTCACCTGCATTCTGGAAAGAGTCCCCTACTCTTCCTCTGATGTTCTTTGATCCAGATATTTTTCTTTGCTGAATATTGATGAGGAAAGAGGGCTTGTGTATATGTGTGAAATTACACCCCATAGTCCTCTTGAAGCAACATCACAACATGTTAATTGGCCATATTGAAATGAAGACTATTGATGCCCAAGATGTCTTAGTTTAACCATAAATAACACATGTAACACGGTGATACAGTGGTTAGCACTGTTGCCTCACGGTGAGAAGGTTCTGGGTTCAAATCTCGACAACAATCTTTCTGTGTGGAGTTTGCACATTCTCCCTGTGCTAGCATGGGCTTTCTCCGTGTTCTTCAGTTTCATCACGAGGTCCAAAAAAGGCCACTCTAATTTGCCAAGGGGTGTGAATGTGAGTGTGAATGGTTGTTTGTTGTTGTGTTATACCTGCAATACACTGGCACCCTGTTCAGAATGAACCTCTCCTCTCGCCTGAAGTCAGCTGGGATTGGCTCCTGCTTCCCCGCACCCCAGACAAATCAGAGTGTTATTATTATTATTATTATTATTATTAAAGAATGGATGCATGGATGGATATAAAACATGCAACAAAAGGTTTTGTGAAACATTTTGGGTGGATCGAAATTATGTTGAGGTGCCCCTGAATGGAAAATAGCAGTGCAACAAAAAAATTAGTGTGCGTTTAAAGAATACCACTTTATTTTCTGCTGTACTTGACTGTATGCATCCTACATGACATAACCAGCAACCAGTTTTAAAATTTTGGCCTGTAACGCAACATGAACTTTAAATTACACTTTGAGTTAAAAAAGGAAAGGTGCTACAACCTCTCTTTAGGGAGATAAAATTCTTACTGAATGTGTCGTAGGCACTTCCAATTTCATCCCATACTAAACAAAAAAACAATACCATTCATTTTCAGTGGAGACTCTAGTTCCTTCTGGAGGCTGACTCTCTAATATAGTATTTTTTTATATATTGCCTGTGTTTGGGTTCTTTAATTCTTACTTGAATTGTGGGGTGAATTATTTTAACCAACTGGCTTTTCTATCCTCAACTGGCTTTCCTTTAAAAAAATAGAAAGTTAGGTAAAAACAGCGATATTGTACCTCTGTGTTAAACACCTGAGAGTATATATATATATATATATATATAAAGCTAAGTTGTGTAGTACGAACCCTAAGACAGTGAGACTATAACACCTGATTTTAATAAAAACAAGCCTGAGTCAAAAGAAAATTTTTATAAAAAAAATTGCATTCTCTATTGTAAATATGTATCCAAAGTTCTTTGGTTTCAGGAAGCCATAGAACCAATAGTACATTTTTACTTTAGCAACTACAAATTTACTGAAGTATTTCTCTAATTTACATCACGTTTTGTGTTTGGCTATGGTGATGAAGTGTTCACTAGTGATCGGTTGTCAGCTACAAAGTGATGGGCAATGACTGACTGTTTCCTGTGTGAACACCCTTTTAGTAATCTAAATAATAAATTATATACATGCATTTAACCTTTGCATGCATGTCTCCTATCATTAGTGTAGGTAAGCAGAAGGAGCTCTTCATTTGCATAACGCAGAAAAGCCTACACTTTTCTTCTAAAATTACAACTACCTAGTGTTGTCTTTTTTTGGCCAGTCTCTGTCACTTAGCAGATAACATCCTTCTTGTTGCGGTGCATTTTGTGTGTGTGTGTGTGTGTGTGTGTGTGTGTGTGTGTGTGTGTGTGTGTGTGTGTGTGTGTGTGTGTGTG
>JAQMYF010000012.1:31123495-31137628 GCA_030014195.1 Neosilurus mollespiculum | reverse complement strand
TGTGTGTGTGTGTGTGTGTGTGTGTGTGTGTGTGTGTGTGTGTGTGTGTGTGTGTGTGTGTGTGTGTGTGTGAAGTCTGATATGAGATCAGAATACAATCATTTGGGCTTACTGAGCTTCCTTCTAGCAATTTAATTTTGAATACTGCTGAAGTTAATTTATCATAGCCAACTCTGAGTGGCCTTATGCTGAATATTGCCTCAGTATTCTGACTTCACAATATGAATATTACATTTAGAATTAGCATAAGATTCAGTGACACTGCCACGGTTATAAATGATTTTCAATAATACTGGGAAAAGAAATGGCTTTAAACCATAAGCAGGATGCGCTTCTTTGCAGCAGTTATTTTTCATCATTTTTTGACTATTATTGTCACTTAAGTCATTGGTTGATCTCTTTTGAAGTTGAAGAGAATCATATTACCGGTGTATTATGAGCCTACCGAACTATGCATGCCTTTTGTCATTTTGTAGATGAGCATTTATTGCTTCAAGTTGCACAAATAAAGCTATTACAAAAAATGTTGGCTTCCAGTTTCTGTAGAACTCAGCTTGGATTTCACTTTTGATAGACTAAAATAGCTTTATACAGATATTCTAAAATTTCTGATAAAAAGACATTACATGCACATGATATAAGCAATATCCTAATATCTACAGTATATATTGCGCTTAGGCATTTGTTTTACTGAAAAAGCTTAGTGTTGAGTACAGCGTTCTGTATGTCAGTTGTTGCTACCATAGCACTTTTTTAAACTTACATTTTTAGGTATAGTAGATTTAGAAAGGGATGTAAAAACTAAGATGTTTTGTTATGGTGTTGTGTATGATCAGATGGTAACCTCACTGTTCTTTTCTCAGTTAAGTTAGCTATTTTAGTGGTCCTCATCCCTTTTCTGTCTAGCTGTGACTTCTCCAAATATATGTAACTCCCTCTCACCGGACCCACACAATAAATCATATTACAGCAGCCTCGATTTACGTGTGCACTGGAGGTGAACTGCATTGTCTGGCTGTGGAGTCGACTAATGTTGTAAGCATATTACCTTTGCTGCCATTTACATGTCATAATGATGACTAAAGACAAAAAAATGCCATTGCTGACAATGACTAAATGAAACTACTATCTAGCATTGGTTAAGTTGGTTAGTTTTGGCTTAGCACATCCCTTACTTCACAACCATTCTTTCAGCTTATAATGACAGCGTGATAAATAGCGACAATACTGGAAGGAGCATTTATCAAAAAAGCAATATTAAAAATAGCTTCCTAAGAAAGAACAATAAGCAGATTTTTTTTTCACTTTTCAGTTTTTTTTATATATATAAAGTATGTGCAAAGACACTTTTATACACATACTTTATAATACATTTCTCCTTTAATTTAACTGGCAGCTTGTGTGGGTTCATTAATACTGTAATACCATGAAACCTTAAAATTGTCTCAGCTTCACATCCCCTCATCCCTCTCACACATTCTATCTTTCTATATTTCTCATAAGGCCACTCCATCTCATCACTGTCTTTCACTGACCTACTGCAGTGATAGTCCACAGAGCAACACTTAGTCTATATGTGTCTGTTTCACTTCATTCGGATGGACAGCTGGTTACTGCTATGAGAGACACACAAGGGTAAGACAGCAGCTGGAGACATTAAGTGGTGGTTTCTTAGACCAAGGTTAAGGCATGTGCTAAAAAAGAAAACTTGGAGTATCTAAGGTGTTTGAAGACATTAAGAAACCTGTTTATTTAATTTTTTGTTGTTTGCACTCCTAATGGTTTGGTTAAAAATAATGAATGCACGCGGACGACAGTTTAAGTTAAATACTCTTATCCTTTTGTTTTACTTCTGTCTTATTCTCCTGTTTATCTGCTGTAACTTTAACTTAGCCCTGTACATTTTGCGACCTGATCCTTTTCCTGCACCTGGACAAAAACATTACTTTTCCCCTCTCAGAAACCAGCTGCAGCATTTAAACAATAATACTTCAAATACAACTGTGTAAAATTTCAATCAGATTTGATGTAAACAAGGAAGCTACATTTGCTGTTAGCAGATCATTCATTCCTACTACACAGGATGTTGTGTGCTGCCTTCAAATGTGTGAAAAGTTTAGATGATCCACCTGTAGGGCTATAAAGGAAAAGCAATCTTTCAGCACCTTAAATTTAAACTTAAATAAAATGTATTTAAAATAAATAAATACATAAAATATTTTGGTGGCAGTGTGTCGATACATGTATCACCACACAAAATAATCACGATACATGACTGAAAATAACCCATATTTTTCCTAAATGAGGAAAACTTTGGCAGCTACAAAGTGGATATAGTTGGATTAAGATTAGCCTAATTTCTCCTAGACAAATAATGTAAAGAAGTAAATATTATGAAATAAATATACTTTGTATACAAAGAGAGGAGTAAAAAAAAAAAAAATAATAAATATATATATATATATATATATATATATATATAAATTTTATTTATTTATTTTTTATTTTATTTTTTATTTTTTTATGTTTTTCTAGTAATCCACCAGCTCAAATTCTGCCTTCTGCCCCTAGTATATTGCTATCAAAGTTTATTGTAAGAAAATATTCATAAGTCTTTAATATGAATAATTTATGGTTAAAAAATGACTTGTCAGTGTGAATGAATTAAACACACAACAGACACTGTGCTGTATTCGATCCACAGCTGGCACTATTAAAAGTTAATGAGTTGTAAGATATAATAATGAAAATGATGTTATTGCATAGCAGTTAAAGGAAATTAATTTAATATCTTTTCCTGACAATTTGAAATGCAAACTCAACACCAAGGCCAATGTGTTCGCTTTTGGAGAACACAAATCAGGACTTGTGTTGTTGCGTGCAGTGTGTGTGTGTTTGGGGGGTGCATGAATTTTGCTGTTGATAGCTTGTTTGTGAATCCCAAATGACGAGATTGAGAAGGAGATGAAAAAATGCCAAGTTTCTGAAAGTTACATCAGTTAATACATCTTGCAGTGGAAGTTCTATATAATGCTGTACCCTTGATGTTTTTAGAAGCAGTTTTTAAATATTTAATGAAGCTTTAGGTTTCATGTATGGCATAAGCTGTGCCAAAGCCAATATCATTTTAAGAGTAAGTGAGGATTACAGGTGATTAGTGTAGAGCGGGGTTTAACACACAGGCTTTAACCTTTACTCATTAAATAGGACTAAATCTTGCAACATCTCCAGGGAAACCAAGATGTTGTGCCCTTTTTCCATACTTTAAAACAGACCAAATATTTACAAAATGATCTATGATGCCTATAATTGATTCTTGCTATGTTTTATTTTATGAAATTCCTACAAGTGCTCCAGTATCCACATGGGAGTGTTCACTACTGACTTGGACCTTGCTGCACCTTACTTTGTTTAAACTTAATTGTTATACCACCAGAATTGTACTATCTAGTGATTTCCCCCATTAGCGCTGCTAGAAGAGTGGTGAGAATCTTAAACCTGATCTATATGGACTGTGGGTTGAGAAACCAGCAAGAAAATACTAATGACAACTCGATCTTACTGTGTCCTTGAACATTAAAGCTCATATTTCTGTTCAAGAAAAGAAGGGTAAACTCCTGAGATAATGTATGCAAATGAAAGAGAGGTAATGCATAGCCAGCTCTTTGTCTGATGTTACTGTTCACAAGCACCTTCATATTGGATAATACACATTTCAGGTGTAATTAAATTTCTCAGTTATGCAGTGTTTCTTCAAACAGTGCTTTCTGACACTTCCTTTTGGAAAGAATATAGCAAACATTTCCTCTTGCATTTTCTATTATTGCATCCATCCGTATCCTTAGTACGAAGGAGTATGTTTCCAGTTCAGTATCTGAACATGTATAAATAATTTATAATTTTAAATTAGTGGTCTGTGATGCTGTGCATATCCATCAAACATAGAGAAAAAAAACAATTAGTCTGCAGAAGATATCAGAGCCAGATGAAGGATTAACCGCCAATGACGTGTGTGTGTGTGTGTGTGTGTGTGTGTGTGTGTGTGTGTATTCACTCCAGGGTTGTGCAGAAATGACAGACTTTGACTTTGAAGCATCCAGA
Source organism: Neosilurus mollespiculum (assembly GCA_030014195.1). Taxonomy (NCBI): domain Eukaryota; kingdom Metazoa; phylum Chordata; class Actinopteri; order Siluriformes; family Plotosidae; genus Neosilurus; species Neosilurus mollespiculum. The sequence continues at coordinate 31,133,527 of JAQMYF010000012.1, read as the reverse complement.
TGCTCATTTATATCGTGCTTGGCTTGCCAGCTGACCCTGTGAATCAGCTGTCTTGTCAATACCCAACTGCCATTTTAATGAGCTAGTCTTCTAGATCTGCTCATCTATCATACAGACACACACACTTGTCTATCATATACACAATGACCAGCTTGTTCGGCCAGACATATGAATACCAGCACATCCTCTGCTGTGCTTTGACAGACTCATGGAGCTTTTCACATGCTGCTAATTGCATGTTTAATGAAACATGCTAGTTTCAATTTTGGATTGATGTAATATTTTCATGTTGGATTGGCATTCAGTCTCTTCTCCCTTTCCTCACTCTTTAATTCTTACATCCACTCTCCATGTCTTTTCTCCCCATTAGACAGTTTTAAAAGCAGAGCGGAAAGGACTTTGCTGCTAAAGTTGATATACTGCAGGGTACATTTGACTCTGACTACATTAAAATGCAGTAATGACATTGTACAATTTCACATGATTAATCTTTCATTTTGCATTTACTCTCAAGTACTTGGCTCAAAAATAACTGTGTTTTTTTGTATGTGTGTGTGTTTTGGTGCTTTGAGAGATTGAATATTTTTTTCTCAGCGTATATCAATTTCAAGAGGCAAGCACAATTGTATGGTTATTACAAAAAAGGGGAGGGGGGAATTCAAGCAAACAAGGTAAAACCTCTCATCCTGTCTCTTGTGCTCTTAGTCATAAAATGAAATGCTTGAACAGTCATGGTTTCAGCTTGAGAAAGATGTGTGATTGAGCTGGTGGGAGTTTAGAAGCAGCAGATCCCATATGAAGTGGCCTTGCCATTAGTGAAGTCTTGCGGTAAATTAACTGGGTTTGTGAAAACATTAGGCGGCCCAAGTGGAAAAAAGGAATACTATGGACTATTTAATGTCCATAGCCCTGATCGTATCTTTTTTTTTAATGCAGGGCATGCCTTAATGGCTGTGGTGATTCGAGTTAACAGTAATCTGAAGCTTAGAAATTTGACCTTATCTGATTGACCAATGTGTACTCTTCTTGTCAATCTTTTTTCTTTCTCACATGCCTTCACACACTTGACTTTTCTTAATGGCATACTGGAAGAAGACTGCCTCCCTTGTGAGCAGTGAGCTAAAGGTTGCTGTATTTAATGGATTTAAGCAATTTCTCTCTCTCTCTCTCTCTCTCTCTCTATTTATGTCATAGCATTTCCTTGGCTCAGATTGGACTGTGTTAATTGCACCAGGTACAGGCTTTATATATGATCTGCCCTTTGACAGATGGGATCTGAAAGGTCAGGATCTTCAGTGGAAACAGAGTTGAAGTGAAATGGTAAATGTGCATAGCGAAACGAACAGGCTTCAACCACCAGGCCTCGGGCCCATATGTTTTCAACGTTCTAACCTATCAGGAATATTCAAATCATATCAGGGAGCCATGCTAATCCTATTAATGCAGAATAATCCTGACAAGGGAATAACTTCACAGCTGTCTGCATAGCTTTAGTAGTGAGGGTGCAGCACAAGGGGCTCCTTATGCTTGTTTTTGCTTGACTGCAGCATTATAATGAAGCTGGTTATTCGATAATATCCTCATAGTGCTCACAGTGTGCAGCACACTGTATTTTACACAACCGCCAATCATCTTTAATCCAACTGAATACAAGTGTCCATCACATAGATGAAAATACAAGCATAAAACATGTAATGTACCTGTGGGACAGGGAACACGAAGGCCTCAGAGAGAGCAGGACTACATAGAAGAGAGTAAATTATAGAGGCAGCGAAACAAGAGAAAGCTAGAGAGTGAGAATGAGGGTGAGAGTGTAGTGGAAGATGAGAGGAAGATCAAGTCTGTGGAGTCTCATCTCATTTGTCCTGTGAGACATGAGTGGATCCATGCAACAGTTGTTAGCTTTAAGATGCTCCAAGCATCACTGCTGAAGTACTGCCCCATCTAAATCATACATCAGCTGTACTCCTCTAACATCCTTATTGCTTATTAATCACATGTTGTGTGATCTTTTCATAACTGTAAAGCCAGTACAAAGATTATTGAACACAATGATCATTTTGGGATATTGCCCCGATTCTGTCAAACCCCCATGCAAGTATTGACATTCTTTGTAAATATCTGTTTTGATCCCCCATTGGTGATGACCATGAGTGTTGAAGGATTCGCAACCACAGTAATTGACAGTAAATTAACATTTATTCAGTGTGTTGTTGCAACATCACATACTTTACATCAATCAAGTACCAACAAAATGTTATCTAAAAAGAAAAAAAAAGTAAATCATTACAGTGCGATCTTGGCCAGAAACTAGTGTCCTGGCTTAGTTTCCCGAATGCATTGCAAAGTTAAGCTCATTATAACTGGGAGAATAGGCTGTTATGTTCACTGTACCAAACACTGGCGATTTGAACAGAAATTGCCATTGAATTGGTTACTCTGGTGTTAGTGGGGAATTTTAATATGGTATATAGAGACTTCACAGTTGACTAATGAACATTTTAGTGTGTGTCATTAGACTGCTTGAGTCTAGGGAATTCTATTCTAGGGAAAGCTACATGACTAATTATACAAATAATAGAAGTGTGGGAAAACAAAAAAATGTGCCAAATACATTACATTTAAGAGTGCTTCAGTGTTATTCTTCTGTGTGTTATTGTAATGAAAATGAAGATGCTAGCTGGACTCAGATCATCTATTTTCCTGCAGTAAGGTGTATTTAGCTGAGAGAGCAAGTCACTGCAAAATAAAATTTGCCTACTTTGTTGGAAATTTTAACAGGTGAACATTTTTTTGTCCTGAGGCTATCACAAATAACTAAAATGCAGAGCCCTAATTTCCGTCTACAAATATTACTGCCCCTTTACCCAACAGAGAATGTTACATTTACACTGTCCCACTGCCCATTCCCTCAAAAAAAAAAACAACAACATGTTTTTGTTAGAGGCACTCTGTGGCTGCTCTGTTGAGGCAGCGTGAAGGTCAGTGGATGATGTTGCGAAAGCTCTGAAGCTCTCCCAGGATTGAGACTCTGCAGCAGTTCACTTAGGATTGCTCTGAGGGCTAGATGAGTGCTTTGCAGCAGTAGCATGTGCTTTAAGAAGCCTGAGAATGACTTTTTCCTTACTCTGCAGGACTTAATGCCACAGTCTACCCATGATACTAAACCATGACTTAGAATCGACTGATTGAACTTACCGCTCTTATTCCAAAGGAAAGGGCTATTGATCGAATGTCTTAGCCATGCATTACGTAGTATTCTATCTCACGTTCATGTTGTTGTTTTTGTGCTACATACACACGTTTTTCACCCAGCCCCAGTGTTAACGTGTCTGAACCAAGTTATTAACACCTTTTAGGACCCTGCAGAGCTATAAAGTCAATTATGAGGAACTGGGGAAATTAGGCTATCATCTGTCCTTAAGAGTAATCTGCCTCGCTTAACAAAGTTTAAACTGCAGACCTTTATTAAAATTACCCAGGGAAACGAAAAGGCTATTGATTTATTTGAAGATACCTTTTAAGTAACCGTGTTTAATCGACACCAGATAAGTGAGGCGAACTGAAATTGACATACATTGGGTCATTATCACTGCCCAGTGCTAGCTGAGGATGGGAAAAACACAGTGTTAAGCTAGTTTCTCATGGAGTGGCAAATACTCATGAACATAGCGAAGTTTGGCTTTTGTCAGGGTTTGTAAAAGGTTGCGAAACAGTTCACTAACTGTTTTTAGGGTCGCAAACAATTTTTCTTTAAAAATTTGTTTTTCCACAAATATTTGAGAAACAATTGTAAGCATCTGCAAATGGTTATACGATGGGTCGCTAAAGTTATTTTTGGTTTGTCAACACCATGCTAGGGAGGGTTTGCTCACCTTTTTATAGGGTTGGTTCTATCAATTACTCTTTTTCTTCTTCTTTTTCTTCCTCATTTTTCCCTCTCTTTTGCTGCAGGATATCTGCAGCAGCAGCCAGACAAAGCAATTCTTTCTCAAGGGCAGCAGCACATTGGGCTTCTTCCTGACAGAAATCTGTTTCCATATTCTGGATGTACAATTCTAAATCTGCGTAGGATTGGATCATTCTTTTTATGATGTTTTTTTTGCAAACATTTAAACATCGGTATATGTCGCAAAATGACAGGGACGAACCCTGCTTTTCGTCAACATTTGTCAGAAAAGTTGGCAAATTCAAAATTTGTCAGCATTTGCTGCTCCATGAAATACAGGCTTCAAGTAGTAATGGCCATGCTGTTCTCCTAAATTAGCATCTTGAATTAAGTATCTAAACCCAGCAGTTCTGCCATTTGAACAATATGTCTGTGTTAACAGAACAAATCTTTCACAGTGTATTTTGCCCTTTTATGCACCCTTTTCTGCCAAAGTGGAACATTACATTTTTGAGTTAACTAAGTGTATAACATTACATTTATGATAAGCAGCTGTAAAAATAATTGTTTATACCCCATTGCTGTCAAACCTGATTGGTCTGAAGGTCATTTCCTGTACCAGTCTGACAGCCAATTATAAAAGCAAATTAAGGGTATATAATAAGAGTTTGGCAACTTTGTTGCCAAATTTTGTGTAAACAATGTTAAATATTTACAGAGGAAAATCAGTGTCAGGGCGTTGTAGTATTGATATGTGATTTTTTTTTATTCCTTCTTGCGCAACTGTTTATAGCTGCTGTGGTGATAGTGATAGTAGGGAGAATGTTTAACATACATAAATAAAATGTAAAGCTAATATATTTAAATAAAAATTTATGACATTTATTTCTTAACTAAACAATTATTTATTTTTTTGAAAATTGTTTAACTCTCATTGTCATTGTTTTGTTACTACATCAATAGCAAACTAAACATTTTGTGAAATAATTTTCATATTATGGTTTCATGTGGTTGAACAAAATACTTAATATTCTTCAGTTATAGAAAAATAATGCCATATTTTTAGAAATTCAAAACCTTCTAGCACATCAGTAACATAAAACTGAGGCTCAGGATCACACTACGGAAACTATGGATTCTTTCACATAAGCAGTGTTTAGTCCTTTAGTTTTAAACCCTGATGTGTTTTCCTAGTTTGTACATTGTATTTGGGCAGGTGAAAGCACAGTAATTACACATGGGTTGTGAAGCAAAACAGCCAATCTGAGACTATGTGAGCAAGATTCATTATGTGTAGTGAGAAAACACAGAAAACTAAATGACAGAAAAAACAAACCAAAACCAAGAAACTTGCTCCTGTTTAAAACTAAGCAATTAGACCTAAAGGCCTGAAGGCAAACCTTTTTTCTTAATGGAGCATCTGCAGAAATAATCTGAGTGGAATTTTAGAAATGCTCTTGAGGAGGACTTGCCTGCTCTAAATCTTCTCCTGAACTCTCCCCCTGGTTTCATTATGATTTTTTACTGAATGTAGCGTACACATGTTGAGTGCCATGCAGGCGTGGAAAGGAAAAAATCAGTCTATGTGGAGCGCCCATTTCACTAGAATTTTCAAATGGTGTGTTATAGAACAAGATCTGAACCTGGTGTTAGTGCCACAATTACAGCTCATTTAATCATATTAAGCCTTGCTTTTACTGTTTGTTTGCCAAATGTCAAGAAGGCACCACAAACCACATAGAGGAAGGTATGTATTATGGAGGAAGGTTATCAAATAAGCAGAATGGTTATACAAAAAAAATAACAATGAAAGTAAATAGAGTAATAGAATAATAATTATGAAACTGATATGTTTTCTTCATTCATTCGCTTCCTTCCAGTCAGCCAATCATGTGGCATCAAAGACTGAAGATATAGGAGCTGAAGGCCACATCGTCTTTCCCTCCTCTCAGCCAAAAACAGCAATCTGAAGCTATAATACACACAGACTCACTGAAGATTGGAAAATATGTTGAGAAGTATGACTAATCTTGATTTCTGATACAGCATGCAGATGTCAAACAAATTTGCTATCAAGTACATGAATTTATGGACCCAACCTGTTTTGTGTAAATATTATAAGCTGGTGGGGGTTGTATGATGTTGCAGGGAAGATTCAGCTGAGATGCACTGGACCCCTAATACCAGTCAGATGTATTAGGTAGCCTATGGCTACAGCTTTTCCATATTATGGATATACCTCCAGGATGAAAATAGATCAGGTCAGAAGGTTATAAGAACATAAAATGAACTTCAGTATGTTGTAATGGCTCCCTCAGTCTGTGGTAGAACGTTAGAGGCAAATCTGCAGCAATAATATGATGCAGTTATGTCAACATAAACCAGAATCTCAAAGGAATGTTGCTAAAGCCTTGTGAAATACAAGTCATGCTCTAAGAATAGTGTAGTGTTTGTGACCACCATTTCCTCTTATTTCTTTTGATTAGATTTGGAGAGGTGCACTGTAAACTCACAGTGAGAAGGTTCTAGATTCAAACCTCACGAGCAACTAGGTCCTTTCAGTGCAGAGTACAGCCTCCTCACACAGTCCAAAGTCATGTATGTTAGTACAACTGACTACACCAAATCACTTCTGTGACCCTGAAAGATTATTGGTTCAGATAATGGATGGAAGGAAGGATAGATTTATTTTTTATCTAAATTTAACATTAGACCTTGTTTGAGTATGCTAATATATGATCCCAATTGCTCTCTGTACTTTTCCTCCTGCCAGCTCATTGAAAGCGCTCATCAAGCCATGACCACTACTGCTACGAATTCATATACACACACACTTTACACAAACACACTTTCTGTATGTCAGAAAGGGATGCACAGATGTTCACAAAACTTGGTGAGGACACTATCCTTTCATGAAGGCAAACTTAAAGTGCTACAGTTTTATACATTTGACTGTGTTTTGCATTTGAACATTTCAAGGTGACACAACGCTTAGCAGAGCCCAGCAGGTTTCTGTATTCTGCACTGATGTCAAAGGTCTTGGAAAAATAAAATAGTTCCATTTACTTCAAATGGCCACACTTATCTTCAATTTATGTGGACTTCGATAGTTTTACTGCTCAAAGTCTAAGCCTTTCCTAATACTGCATTTGTGCCAAATCATGATTACAATCATCCGTTTCAATTTATACGAATGTTTAATTGTTTTGCATCATTACTAATAAATGAAATTAAGTTAATCAGACAAAACATAAAATATCTTGGGTTCATAATGTCTAATAAAAGTCAAATTCAATTTGGAAATCATTGTTTTAATTTTTTGTTGTTGTTGTATTTTCTATACTATCCCAACTTCTAAGTGTTTTTTTTTTTGGAGAACTCTCCTGAAAAAAAGTAATGTAGTGTTTATGAATGCATTAACTTGAGAAAACCTATGGAGATATAAACTAAAAATAAAAGTTAGTATATATATTTTTTTTACTTTGTAATGTAGAGTTACCTCATCACCAGTGTTGTAGAACTCTACTCTCTACTTCATAATGTCAGTGTCTATTGGATTATTGGTCTACTAGGCAATCGAGTTGCTTTCCTAATGATGATTTATCCTTAACTGTCTACTTACAAGGTTTCCATTTAGGCACAGCACCAGAATTCACAGAAAATCTCTCTGTGTAACATTGCACTGAGCCTAGGATGTCACCACATACTAGGGCAATTTTAGTCTTGAAAGTAATCTTAGAACTAGCAGTTTGGAGTCCATTAATTTTACACTTAATCTTCAAGAAGTGAGTATTGCAGATAGTTATCTCTTACAACCACTACAATCTACTGTTTACACAAAATGAGTACCAAGGCTCAATATCAACTGCAGTGCCAAACAGTTTCTTGGGAAATAATTGAGCCCGAATTTGTGGACACATATTTGTGGTTCATCATAGGCAAATGAGAGTGGAATGCCAAACAAAGGGGGGAAAGGAGCACTTGTATGCTGTGCCATCTCTAAAGTACTGTACAGCCATTCAAGTATTTGCTTCACCCACCTTTCACAGGCTAATAATGCCAGAGGATACAAAAGGTCCCATTGAAAATCGTCCCTAACAACTACCTACCTTATAGTTTCCGTCACTGACTCATATTTGAACAAGTGCCCTGTGTGATCAAAATATGGCTCTGTTCCAAATGATGCACTTAAAACCAATTGAAAAGGTCTTGAGCTTATACCATGAAGGGCATCAGTAAAGTTAACTTTTTTAAAAACTCGTTTTGCATGCTGTAAAGGTACAAGGATGTTATTGCTATGGGTTGCTAGGGATATTATCTCTAGTATACTGTATAAGATTTTGGCCTCTAAGGCACAGGTGTTAAGCAAAAGATTTTTTTAAACAGTAGTAGTGCAAGGTTACAGTAGATTAGTGAATTTGAGTTCAATAAATCCCATCTGCATTTTTATAAGTGTCGTGTCTGCCTATGAAGATCTAAGGCTTAGAAATTTCTACTTGCAATAAAGTGTACTGAACTAAAATCGCTGCAAGTATGAGCAAAGATCAGTCACATTGCATGGCTTTGCAAAGACCAAGGCAAGATGGATGCATCAACCTTAAAACTAAAAACAGAATACTGAAGTGTTTTTGTCTCAAATTTAATTTGTCTTCCCCCAGTGCAGCTAACTGGGTTATCAAATGCAGGCCATGTCTCTCACTGTCTATGGTGAGAGGCATGTAAAAGCACTATCACTGATTTTCGTCAAGAGTAGGCTGAATTGCCATCAGCGCGTTTCTGCCCTGCGATGGCCCGGCGAGCTGTCCAGGGTGTACTCTGCCCTCACCCAGGGTCAGCTGAGATGGGCGCCAGCCTCCCCGTGACCCTAATTAGGATTAAGTGGTTCAGAAAATGAATGAATGAATGATATAGATGACAGTTTTATATGGAGGTATTACACTGCCCTACGAAAAAAGTCACCACTTGCATTAAAATAAATGAATGAGAAAAAAAGCTTTAATTGAATAATTATTGCAGTGATTGATGCAGTGAGTACCTTCTCATTTCTGAAACAGCACTCAAAAGACCCAAAAGACATTCTCTGGTCTTGGACAAGATGTCACTGCATTTAAAAATGATTGTTTTTGCACTGCATTAAGCAAATAAAACAATTAAGGTGAGGTACATGTTTTGAGTTTATTTTGAAGACCCAACCCTCTTATAATAGACTGCTAAGTTTCATCAGTATAACTGCAATAGTTCCTCTGGTACCAGGCCTGGACTGGCATTTGGGAGTACCGGGAGTTTTCCCGGTGGGCCGAGGTACTTTGGGGCCGGTCCGGCTGGGAAAATGTGTGTGTTATAAAACAGTCCAATCAGACACCGCGCGGCCCCCTTGTAGCACAAAGCGCAAAGGCCTGCCCACTCTGAACAGTCCGCAGATGTCAACAGTTTGCCCGAGCCTTGTAGTCACGTGGTCCCGCCCCGCCCGTTCATTTGTCCCCGCAGGCAAGCGCATGCAGCCTGCTTGAGGCCCGCCCATTCTCATACTGGTGGGAACACAACATTGCGAGCAATATAGCCAGCTAATTTTAAAACAATGCCTCAAAAACATAAGAAGGGGGGAGGTGAGAAGTTAAAAGAGAAAAAATTAAAGAGTTCTTCTTGAGGATGCCAGCTGTGCAAAAATTACAGATTTGTTTGCAGCAGCCAGTGCAGCCAGTACTTCTTCTCATGATGCACTTGTTGAAGAAGCTCGCTGTGAAAAAGCAGATAGAGGAGGAGGGCCAGGGCCAGGCTGAGGGAGACCTGCAGGTGGAGAGTGTCAGGGAAACACAGGAGGGGAGTGTAGCTGGGACCATTACACAGCAGGTAACAGAGTTAAAGGAAATGTGCAGTGGCCAGAAAAGTGCAATGCTGTAGCTTATACAGGCAAGATTTTTGTTAAAACCCTTGATTAAACGAACAAAACCAGCAAAATTATGACATAAATAAATCAATACATAAAGGCCATATGATTGTTTTGACAGGGACAAAGAGCAACGTAAATTCTGAGAAACAGTGAACAAATTAATTTAGACCATAGCGCTGTAGAACAAGTGTGTATTATTTAGTAAAGTACATGTTATATGTCATAAGGATTAAACTACAATTGGTCTTATTCA
>JAQMYF010000012.1:31101021-31123395 GCA_030014195.1 Neosilurus mollespiculum | reverse complement strand
TCTCTCTCTCTCTCTCTCTCTCTCTCTCTCTCTATATATATATATATATATATATATATATATATATATATATAAATTTATTACTGCACACACAGGCCAACCTAAACCAGCAAAAAGATAAACCAGCTAAATTTTTATCCAACCTTTTCTCAGTAGAGATTTAGATCTATTTAGATCCATATAACAGCCAGAGACTTTGAACTTGGGATGCAGCAGAGCACACTCGCATTGCGAATAAATTTGGGAAAAACAAAACAAAGCAAAAAAATAAAATAAAATACAACAGCAGCACGTGTATTTGATCAAAACAGAAACAACATCTACTTTTCTTGCTTTAATATCGAAGTGCACCAGTCCATTTTCAATCAGCATCAGTAATATATGGGCGACACAGTGGTATAGTAATTAGCATGTCTGCCTCACAGCAAGAAGGTCCTGTTTTCAAGTGCTGAGCTTGGCGAGGGCATTTCTTTGTGGAGTTTGTATGAGTTTGGACAGGTGAGCTGTTCAGGGTTTACCCTGACTTTGCCTAGAGTCCGCTAAGATAGGCTTTTGCATCCCAGCTACCCTAGTAGGATAAAGCGGATCAGAAAATAAATTAATTAGTAATACACAGTACTAGAGCTGTACTGCCTTGTGGCTGAACTTCAAAAACCTCAGAGGGTGCACCTTTCTGGACATTGAGCGTGGTTTCAGCACCTTTAGAGGACATGCCACTAGTTTATCAGAACAGAAAATAATGCTTTTTCTTTAGTATTTCACTTCTTTTTTCCAAACCACTGAAATCAGGGGGTTGAAATCAGACTGAGAAGACAACTTGGATTTCCTGAACATAATAAACTTTGGTTTAATTGGATATATGCAGTGTTGCAATATGGTTCATTGGCTAGCACTGCCTGTGTGGGTTTCCTCAGGGTGCTCCAGTTTCTACCCAAAGTCCAAAGACATGCACATTTGGTGAACCGGCTACTTTGAATTGCTCATAGGAGGGAATGTAAGTGTGAAGGGTTGTTTGTGCCTCTGTTAGCCCTGCAATAGATTGGTGACTTCTTCAGGGTGTTCCAGGCCTCTTGTTCTGTGACCCTGACAGATAGCAGTACGGATGATTGATGGCTATAGGCCTGGGATCACATTCATGCCAGTTCCCAAATCATCAAATTTCAGCTGAGGGCATCCTTCAAAATAGCCTGCTATTTCTATGAACCATAACTGCAGTCACACTGAAGATGCTGACCCACTTCTTTATGTTACTATAGAGATGGTGTTCTTGTGTTCTTGTTTTTTCTTAACCCTGACATGTCATTGACAACAAAAGCTCCACAGACTCTTTCATAAACCCTCTTGAGCATACACGTCAGTGTCTCATGCCTTTTGAATAAAAGTAAAATGTGATACTTTTATGTGATATAAGGTATGTTGTATTGTTTGTGAAGGATGCTTACATCTACAAGCAGTATGTAGCAAGTGAAACTAGTCTGTGATTATTCCTTAATTTGTCCAAATATATTCTGATTTGAATTTTGAAACACCAACAAGTGGGCCAAACACAGAGTAGCAGCTACATAGCATTTTATAGCATTTTAGAGCATTTTATTACAGGGTGTGAGCTAACCACATTGTTTGTGATAATATAAATATACACATGATTGCTTGTTATTTGGAAGATTTAGACATCATAACTGGTGCAGAGCATAATTAATTATTTAAGCAAACAGTCTTTCCTGAACCAGCCTTCATACTGTAGTTTGGAATAGATTAATTGCAGCCATAGATGCTTACACAATGATTAATCTTGGTGCATTAGTGCACATACATATTGAAAATATAAGCAGTTATATAACACTTATGTTGAGATCAGACTACACAGCAGTTTTGTATTTCAAGATGGTCACCATATCCTATTAGGCAACCATAGCTCCATAGATTTTTGCCATGTCTTGGTCGGGAGCCTGGCAACACTACAAGTTTGACTCCAGCCAATCATTATTCACATCCTTGCGTGTCACAGGGAGTAGTGCCAAAACATAGTCAACCATGGCAACAGAAGGCCATGTCAAGGAACACATCATAAAAGTTGTCAGACCAGGTGAGAAAATCCCAAAATTCTGACATGCTTGACTTTTTGTTGGGGTCTCATGGGGTCTCATGCCACATCAATGTTCTTCGTTCATCTCGCAGTGCATGGCTCATACATTATTCTCGATTTTCATATTCAGAAACGATGCTTGCAGTTTGTCAGCCACATAAAATCTTGTCAAAATCAGACTGAATTTGTGTAGTCCGATCCTATATATAAATATAAATAAAACATTTACATTAAAACATGGAGGTGCCAAAAACAGAATGAAAGGATGCTGAAATTAAGCTATTACAGCATAAATCCTCAAAGAAAAATGTGTCTAATTTCTTGCATCATGGAGTCATTTGTTCAGTGATGTTCTGTGTGGATTATGTGTAGTACTAATTTTTCATACAAAAGTCTTCCAGAACCTCACTAATGCTATGGACAAATCCTGTGGAGCAGATCAGCTACTACACCCCAGTACCACTGTGCACTGAATATGTGTTTGAAGTGGCTTTGTATGTGTTGAATGGAGAGACTCACAGAGAGTACAGAGAGGTTGTTGTGCTTCTCTTCATAGTATTAAATTGCCTTCTGAGTGCTCCGGCGGAGAGCAACAGTGCTGACCACGATACTGTAGTGGACAAATCCCTGATGCCACTTAAACCTTTTCATCTGTTGCTGTCAATTTCATCTGTGCATTTACATTGCAGTTTAATATGTACAACACTGTTTAATATCAATAATATGAGCTGGAAACGTATATTATACAGCTCCCTCAAAAAGTATTGGGTCAGCAATGCCAATTAATTTGTTTTTTCCTGTGCACTGAAGACGTGTGTGTGAGGTCAAATGATGAATAGCAGAAGAGAGATCAGAGTTTTAGATTTTGTTCCCTGATATTTACGTGACATGAAATAGAACATATTTTGTATGAAACCATCCAGTTTTTCAAGTAAGGTAAAGTATTGAAACATGACAAGTGTTAGGTGTTTCTTGTTACTCGGGTGTGTCATATAAGATTGTTGTTTAATCATTAAGTGATCCTGGATATTTACTTTCAGTGGTTTGTCTTTCACCAACATGCAGACAGGAAAACTGTGTATGGGAGAAAAGCATACCATCTTGAAGATAAGAAAAGAGAGAAAATCCATCAACGGTATTTCAAAATCATTGGGCATAGTCAGTACTTCAATTTGGAATGTCCTATAAAAGGAGGGAAACCACTGGTATACTGAGCAACAGGCATCAAACTGGTCGTCCAAGAAAACATCAATTACTGACATGGTAATGAAAACCCCCAAAATAACAGTCATAAACAACATCCAAGAGCAAGGGTGGAAAATTACCCTGTTTGAAGGCATTGTGGCATAGTGGTTAGCACGTCTGATTCACAGCACGAAGGTCCTGGGTTCACAGCAAGAAGGTCCTGGGCTCAGGCGTTTCTCTGTGGAGGTTACATGTTCTCCCCCTCCCACAGTCCAAAAACATATACATTAGGCTAATTGGCTGTTTCAGATTGCCCCTTGATGTGAGTGTAAATGGTTGTGTGTTGGCCCTGCAGTGGTCTGGCGAGCTGTTTAGGGGTGCCCTGCCATCACCTAGTGTTGGCTGAGAGAGGCTTCCGCCTTCCATCGACCCTAGTAGGATTAAGCGGTTTGGAAAATGACTGAGTGAGTAGAGGACATACTGCAAGATACAAACCACTCATCAGCAGTAAAAAATAGAAAGCCAGATTGGAATTTGAAAAGGAAATACAGAGATGAGCCACAATGGCTCTCAGAGTCACAACAGTGGAATCCCAGTCCCAAAAGTCACAAAGTGAAGGAAAAGCCAAAGTATAGAGAAAGAAGGGATCTGTTCATAATCCAGAACATACAAGCTTAGCTGTGAAGCATGGTGGAAGTTGTGTCATGGCTTTGATTTGCATGGCTGCTTCTGAAACGTGCTCAATAATTTTTATTGTAATAGAATGAATGCAGAGGTCTACAGAAACATACTGTATGTCAAATTTCTGAGAAATGCAAACTAATCAGGAGGAGCTTTATTATGCAGCAAGACAATGATCTAAAACACAGTGACACTTCAACAAAGGACTTTATTGGTGGGGAAATATAGGACATTTTGGACCTTCCATGGCATTCACTAAATAACCCAATTGAACAGGAATTTCACCTTATAAAGAGAAGACAGAAGGGAATACTCTGGAAAAAAAAAGTATACTAAAGGTAAAACCCTTGTAATGCATAACCAATGAAGGAACAATAAATCTATAGGTCTTAGTCTTGATGCAGCTATTGCGAGTTAGGGATATGGAACCAAATATTAAGTGTATTTTAGCTCACTCGAAAAATGTTGCTTAACATATCTAGATGTAATCTTTTGATCTCACACACACATTGTCAGGTCACAGCAAAAACAAATTAATTGGCCTTGCTGCTGCAATACTTCTGGAGGGGACTGTATATTAGCTGAAATTTAAAAAGTTAAATATTAGCTAAAACATATAATCTAATTCAAACAGGAAGGAAGCAGTTGTAAAAAAAAAAAAATTAATAAAAATAAAAATTCCACATATTTGATCTTGCTGTGACATTGACAAATTCCAAAATGTAGGCATGTTATATGCTAGTTGAATTAATAATTCCATGGAAATCCTATAAAAATTCCATCACTGATTCTTGAGATGACGTCATAAGGAGAATTTTAGACAGACAGAGTTGGACGGATGGATGAATAGGCATAATTAAACAAAATGTTGAAAATAGCTACAATCATTTATGATACTTAGTCTCATACAGGAGCTAATACAAGAGAAGATAAATTTAATGAATAAGTGTTGTAGTGCATGAGTGGAGCATGATTCACTCATTCACTCATTTTCTAAGCCACTTAATCCTAATTACAGTTGCAGGAAGGCTAGCACATTTCAGCTGACTCCAGGCGTGAGTGGGGTGTACCCTCAACAGCTTGCCAGGCCAACACACATACAACCTTTCACACTCTCTCACACGGGGACAATTTGGAACTGCCAATCGGCCTACTGTGCATGTTTTTGGACCTTCTTGGACTTTCTTGCTGTGAGGCGAACGTGCTAACCACTGCACCACCATGCCTGCACCCTGGAGCAATATACTTGCAATTTAATTTATTTTAAATTCTCACATTTTCATGTAATATCTGTTTGTTTGTTTAGTTGATGCTTTTGTCCTAAGTAACTTACTGCTGGGACAGGATGCAACTGAGCAACTTGGGTTTAAAAGTTTAGTAAAGGCAGCTCACAATCTTTCGATCAGTTTAGTATCATAAAGTCACCAGGTTGTCTCCCATACTTTAATTCATTTATTTATCCAATCAACAGTGGATGTTTTCTGTGTTTCCCTAAATATTACTTACAAAGAAATCAATGTGGAGGGAAACTGTAGTGCTCCAGTCATGACAGATATTTCATAGTGGTTTGAATCTCTCTCATCTCAGCTGGGAGCACCTCTCCCAGTCTCGGGCCTGTCACCCTGCCACTGCTACAACACTAAATATGATGAATCTGCCTTCTTAATTACCCTGCAGTTCTATGCCAGTAGTTCATCAGCTGTCTGCTGCAATTAATATCTCAGCAATAACTGTTCCTCATGGCAAAGTTTTAAAAAAAGAAGGGATATATCATGGAGGGAATAGTGGTTAATAACATTGTTTACTGTCATTGCCACAGTAGCTGAGGAATTTGTGAAATTAAAACAGTTTTCATTATCACAATGCCTTTTCAGCAGAAGCTCACACAACAAAACACATTCATCATTACAGCAGACAGCTTATTTACATATGAGTGCACTGAACTGATAACCTAAATATTTCCCTGCTGAATGAGTGGGACATTATTACTCAGTGTAACCATCACACGCTCCGTGACAGTACAATCATAAAGGCATGTTATTCATATGAGTTTCGTTTTTTTGTAATTCAGGAGAAAAAAGATAAGCAGCAACAATGAGGGTGAGCTGATGGGTTCACTGACATAGACAGGTCAAAATTGTTCCATTAGATAGGATTCTTTCAGCTCTTACGAGAACAAGGGCTGCAGTATTTAATCTCAACTTTCCAGGAGCTGTCAGGCTTACCTCACTCTTGTAACATATATATTTTTTTAATTTATTGCAGAGTATAGCCTTTACTGCTGTCAGAGCTGCCTCAGTGTTTTTTATGGCACGGATTCCACAAGATGTTGTAAATTTCATGTTCTTTTCATGTTGACATCATTACATACCATAATTGCTGCAGATTTGTCAGCTGCACATGCATGCTGTGAATCTGTCATTCTACCATATCCCAGAGGCTCTGTATTGGATTTAGATGAAGTGACTGGGGAGGCCATTAAAGTACAGTCAAGTCATTGTCATGTTCATGGAACCAGTTTGAAATGACTTGTACCTTATGACATGGCTCATTATTATGCTGGAAGTAGTTATTATAAAATGGTGGTCATAAAGGGACAGTTTGTGGTATTCAAATTACACTCAGTTGTATTCAGTGGCCCAGATGTGTGCTAAGAAGTCATTCCCCACTCCATTACGCCACCTCTGCTAGCATGAAGTGTTGACACCAGGCAGGTTGGGTCCATGGTTTCATGCTGTTGTTGACACCAATTCTTGTGTCATGTCTCAGCAGAAATCAAAATTGTCAGACCAACATTACTTTAATTTTCAGCCGTCCAGATTCAGTGAGTCTGTGCCCACTGCAGCGTCACATTCCTGTTCTTGGCTAACAGGATTGGAAGCCGACGTGATCTTCTACTGTTGTAACCCATCCACTTTAAGCTTACATAAGTGTATTCTCGGATGCTTTATGCACTGAAAAAAAGAATCCCTTCACTTTACTTAATTTAAATGTGTACATCGGTCCCACTTAATCAGAATGTGGCCAAGTGATGTGACTTATTGAAAATCGGGAAAAAAATCCCCTCAGTTGGCCACATTTTGTTCATGTGGGACCGATGTACACATTTAAATTCAGTAAATTCAGTGTGAGACCATAGCCTGAAACCATTTCAGTTACATCAAATGGAAGCCAAATACAGAAATAACTCATAATTATATCAGAAATGTAATATATGTTCAGAGTGTTAGGTTCAAAGAAATCAATGACAGCAATTTACTGTTCAGAAAGTGAACAGCCAGTTCTTAAAGTTGATGTGTTAGAAGCAGGAAAAATGAGCAAGTGTTATCATCTCAGTGACTTTAAAACAGGCTACATTGTAATGTCTAAATGACTGGGTGTATTCATCTAAAAACAGCAGGTCTTCTGATGGGTTCCTGAATGCACTGGTTAATACCTACCAAAGGTGTTCTCGGGAAGGATAACCAGTGAACTGGCAAGATATTCAAGAGTAATTGGTGCCCAAGACTAAATGATGTATGTAGGGAGCGAAGGCTATTACACCTGTTCTGGTTCCACAGAAAAGCTACTGTAGCAAAAACTGCCAAAACTGTTAATGCTGCTTATGATATATACATGTCAGAACACACAGTATTTGCTGCATATGCAATCACCCATTTGCAGACCAGTCAGATAGTGTGAATATTATAAATGATCAGTATATATTGTGCAATATATTGTATATCATGGGCGGCATGGTGGTGTAGTGGTTAGCATGTTTGCCTCACGGCAAGAAGGTCCCGGGTTCTGGAGGTCCCAGGTGTGGGTTTCCTTTGAGTACTCTGGTTTCCTCCAACAGTCCAAAAACGTGCAGAGTAGGCTGATAAGCGGTTCCAAATTGCCCCTAGGTGTAAAAGTGAGTCCCAGCAATGGCCTGTCCTGTACAGGGTGTACCCCACCCATGCTGAGATGACCCAAAATAAGATTAAGCCGCTTAGAAAATGGGTGATTGGAAATCATATGTCAAAACAACGTCTTCAAATATTCATTAATTTTCTGAACATTTTATTCATTCATTCATTTTCTGAACATTTTAATTATTCATTCAGTTATTCATTTTCTGAACTGCTTAGTCCTACTTAGGGTCGCAGGGATGCTGGCGCCCATGTCAGCTGACTCTGGCCCGAGGGCAGAGTACACCCTGGACAGCTCGCCAGGCCATCACAGGGCAGAAAAATGCTGATGGCAATCCAATGGCCTACTCTTTTTTTCACTGACAGAAATGGTTCTTTTACATGACTCTCACCACAGACAGTGGAAGACATGCCTGGCCTTTGATAGCTCAGTTAGCTGCACTGGGGGACAGCAGTGACAAACCGGTGACAGTGGGGCTTGAACCTCCGACCTTCGGATCAGTAATCCAGAACCCTACTACCGGGCCACCACTGCCCCTCTTCAAATATTGAGATGTGATTATTATTATGATTATTATTATTATTATTATGATGATGATGATGATGATGATGATGTATTGCTGTGAAGTGAGCACAGCGAGCGGAACAGCAACACTAATTGTGATTGCCTCACTCGATTTATATGGTGGCGCATGCGCGGCACGATTATAAGAAGGCTGAGCTCACTTTGGTTGGGCTCAGTGGCATGGGTGTACACGTCCCCCCAATATTGGGAAAATACAAATCTGTCCCCCCCAATAATTTACATTCATATGTGTCATATTTTTCTGAGCCTTGACTGTTAACGGATCAGATCCATCTCCTATGATTTATTTTCCTGTATCCATTTGTTAAGGAAAAGAAATGTGTGTGACCATCCCTCTCTCAATTGCACACTTGGTTGCACCCGGCCCCAACGACTTTCTTTGAAACACTGCTCTAACCGACTCTGACTGACACTGTCACAGCCAGGCTAGAGGAAGGTTTGATACAGATCATGGAGGGAGTACCGTCAGCAGCTAAACAGCGGAAAAAGCAGGACCAGCTGACAGACATTAGGGTGTTTTTTACAGACAGTAAAAAACACCCTAATGTCAGACAGTAAGCAGCTAAATACCTAAATAATAGTGCTGTTGCCAACGTAAGTGCGCAATGTTTTTAATTAATGTGAAAATATGTATCATGTTGAAGTGACTCATTCACTCAGCAAAGCTAGAGTAAAGATATAGGCAAATAAAATATAAGGAAGGCTATCTGCTTAAGGAATATATAAGGAAGGCTATCTGCTTCCGCCTCCGAGGCGAACTATGTTTGTGTAAATCAATGCGCCCCTCCCGCACGCGCGCAGTCACAGACCTAATGAGAATGGGAGGAGGATGCGAGTAGTAGGATTTGGATGGAGAGTTTGGTCATTATTGTGTTGCTAATAAAATAATATGAGATCTACTCCCCCCGTGTGTGCCATGTGTGTGCTGTGTGATTGACAGTTAAATTGTTAAAATTCAACTGACATTTGAACATATAGGCAGGGGTGGAATTTAGCAAAACTAAGCTACTGGCCAACAGGACTATTGAACTTATGAAACTACTAGTCCTCCTTCATATTTACTGGTCAGGAACAGTATATCTTCTTTGCCTATTGGATTTGTCAGGTCACCAGCAGGATGACTTGCTAGCTAATTTCACTCACCACGAGCCAGTGGACTAGTGTTAATTTCCACCCTTGTATAGGCTTGGGTGGGTTAAAGCAAATAACATTAGCATCATATTAAAATGGTCATCGAGTCAGTTCTTCTGGTACAGTAATGATATTTGGTCACAATGCAGTAATAAATTTGTTTACATTCAGTAAAATCAAGATTTTACATTTAATTCTTTGTACAAATCTATGATTTAATTCATATTAAACTTTTTATTGTAAAATATCACATTAATTTTAAGACAAATCAACAAAATACAAATAAACTTGGAATTAACTTAAAAGTCCACTGCACATTTTTATGATTCCAATCACAATATAATTTTCATATATTAATATAATAGAATTGAGGGAAATGCACTTCTCCTTTCTAGGGGAGAGTTCTCATATGTAACACTATTTAAATTTTATTGTAGGTCTTTTACAACTCTACTTATCGAGATAACTCTTTGGTCAACTAAATGAGTGGAATATATAATTTACAGAAGATAGAGATAATTTCACACCAATAAAATAAATACATTCATACCAAAAAAGCAAGTTTTAAATGATCAAAATTGCATATGTTGTCTGTTTTTTGGTTATGTCTTGGTTAATATGTGATATTGGTACTTCTGCTTACATCATGTAAGATCTAGGATATTAAGGGTCTTTGCCATTTGCCACTACAAAGGTTAAATACTGAAACAAAATAAAATATCTAATATATGCAACTAGAATAACACCAGCAATGCAATATACTGCCTGAAATTCATGAAGCAGTTGTCTTTATAAATAAATCAAAGGTCAGGTTTGTACCACTGGAAGACCAAATAAAACTAATTTATATGCCATTTTCAACCTAATTTGCATGCTATATCATTTACATATTCTTCTTCTGTGTAATTCACCTGCAGCACATTTACTAAGGGTACAAGTAATGTAATAGAATTCTGCATGAAATTTGCACTCTTTATTTGGGATTTTTATAAATCGGCTCTTCTAGCCATTTAAAATACTAAGTACATATATGAAACAGACAACATGTGAAGTGTGAGGCACTCTTTTCAACAGCATACATTCTTGCTTTAAAATAGGATGCTCTGTTGTCTTAGAGTACATCAATCTCCTGAGTGTGGCTTCACAGAGACAGGTCACAGTGGGCTTTCCAAACACTGCAAGACTAATAATCAATTGCTCTAGTCACACTCTCTGACAGACTGATAAAAATGCAGTCATTTATTTTCTATCCGTCTTTTTGTGCCATCCGTTTCCTGATTGGCTCTCTTTCTGTTTCTGTCTCTGTCTGTACATCCTCTTCTGTTTTTGCTTGTTATTGCCTCACGTACATTTTAATCTGTGAACTCTGTCTTGGCAGATTGGTGAGGACTTTGGTCACGATGTGAAGAGGCCAGCATGTGTAAAAGGTACAATATTTGTATAATTTTTCCTGAATGTTAACAGCTGCTTTTGATTCACTCATGACATTATAGAATAATTACATGCCCAAAGGCAGTCAATTTGACTTTGTAAATTAACTCCCCAACAAGAAAACACAATATATAACCTTGTAAAATAGATTAACTTTATTTTTAAATGCACATGCAGAAAAAAAATCAGTGTTGTTTTATGATTTACACTGAAGCTACGTATCACGCTTTCAACATCATGTAGAACTTCCATAACTGTACATGTTTCTCTTTGTAACACTTTAAAGATGTTTTTAATGTTTGAATTAAAGACCAAGAAATATTAATTCAATATCATGAATAGTCAGCATGATACTGCACTTTTTTGTTTTTACCATAAAGTCAGATACAAGTTACATAAACACAAGCTCAGGCCTTTCACAGATCTTTCACGACTGCTATATAAAATGTGTATCCAGTTTTTTATGAAGGCCAAGTGTAGCTTTAATTTCTAGTAAAGTCCTTGGATAATAGTAATAGTGGCGCTATGAAGGCTAATCATATAAAATCAGATTTAAGTAATGCAAGTATTTGTGCTTTCCAAGAAGCTTAAATGCTGTTTACTGATTTCTCTATTGGGCCAAATGGTTAAATTTTTTTTCTTGTTTTTTGATTTTACAGTAATAATCATTGGCATGATTTGCATTTGTAGCTTGTTGCATTACACTTCAGAAGATGCTTTGTTAGTATTATTCTCTGCACTAACCCTTTAAGTCAGTCTCACTTTTGCACTGTCACTGCTGCCTGTTTTCTTTTCTTTCCCTTTTTTTTAATCATTTCATTAGTAAAGTTTCTGAAAGCTTATGCATACACCGTAAGGGTTGCTGCAGCTTGAACAACTTAAAGGCCCATTTGATTCCCTTCAGCAATAACAGCTTTCAGAAATTGGATTTTTAATAGGCTTTTCAACAGACATTCAGTATTATGAACATTATGCTTTGCTTAGAGCCAATAAGGTAAATCAAGGAATCAAGGCTGCTCAGCACTCATTCATTCTTTTATGTTGTGACAGCCTGGATCCACAATATTGTGCGGCTTTATAATTTTACTTATAAACACCTGAAATTCCACTTTTCAGCAGACTGGATTAATTTAATGCACAATACAAGCAACCATGCTGTGCCTGGGAGTGTGTGTGTGTGTGTGTGTGTGTGTGTGTGCATTCTTTAGTCAGGGTAATCATCACTTTCACTTTACTTCTGTTTATTCTCAGTACCTTGACTAAAAAAGATCTGAATTTATTTTGGCACATAAAGCAGTAATAATTTGTCAGAGTCTGACAAATAAGGTTGTTGTAGCTTTTTTAAGAAATTTGGTTCTCAACCAGATAGTATTGCTTGTAGTTTTTCTATGATAATATAGAATAGCAAACTAGAATGGTTTAGAAATACACAAGACATCAGGTAAATATGAGTACATATTGATAAGCAGGAAGTGCTTGGGTGGAGCCAAAGTTAGTGTGGACCCATCAGGTGCAAGTTAACCTTGTTCCTCATAATCACCAATTAATGGATATCTTTGATTGGTGACTACTGAATCCAGCATCACCCACCAAGCCTAAATTGGTGAATAATTCTTTTATTATATGCTACACAGAAACATAAAGAAAAGCAAACCAAAATAGATTTTTTGAGTTAATTTTGATATATTAAAAAAATTACAGAGGCAGCTCAGGTAAGCACCACATGCAAAGCACACTGTGTAATTATGTAAATAATTTTTTATTTCTCCATTTTTAAAGTGTGATAACGATAGCACTACCTGCTTCATGTGACCTTGACGAACCATGATAGTTGACCTTTTTGAATGAAGCATTATCCACTCAGGATAGTAAGCAGTTATTAAATAAGGCAAGGTATGACGTGAAGAATTATCCGGATTAAAGGTGTTTTACCTGCCAGGGCTGAAGGAAGAGATCTGAATACCGAATTGTTTTATTATTCACTCAAACTATTTTCAGCTCATTCAGCTTATCCAATAGTAATTATGAATAAACTTTGTCGAAGAAGAATATCAAGAATTATTTTATGACTTTTAACCAATCAGAAAGAGAAAATATTTTCAATGAATTATAATGTCTTTTCGTGTCCAGATAGAAAATCAATCAGCGAACTTTTCCTATGTAGTATATATTAATCAGAATTTTTAAACCTCAGTTCATTTCAAAATGCTTCATTTGCATTTAGCTGTATTAATATCAGGGCTTTTTTTTTTTTAATTATTAGAAGTTATAGATAAAAATGCCACCCTTTCTGTAGTGGATAACCTCATATAGATACTGTAAACTTGTTGCTGTAATCATAAACTCTATGATGCTGATAATCAATGACTTAAAATCAAAACATCCTGGAGAGCATTGATTCATATATTGTGTTATATAGAAATTAGGCCAAAATCAATCAGCCATGATGCCAACATCATAATCAAAGTAACATGGAATATAAGATATCTTGTAATTGAAACTCATGAGGATACAAAATGTACCGCAGGCATCCAGTAGTACTTGCTTCACTTTTTATAGAGCTTACACTTTCCATATTTTCACTGTCATTGCTCATTCTGATTATATTTTCAACACACATGATTATGTTTTATACTGTAGTATACTGCTGTGGAAGAGTAGTGAATTATACTGGCACCATCCAGTGTCACTTGTAAAATGATGGGTTTCTGTTTGATTCAGGTTAAGGTGACGGTTTCTTCATCATATTGTTGCTGGGCATTTTTTCTTGGTCAAATCTGTATTGTTCATTAGGAAATGTAATAACTATATCTGAAAGTGGCTTTTTGAGAATTAATTTTTTAAAGTGCTGTTCAAAATTGAAATAAAATACCCGATCTCCGAATGCTGAAAGTAAATCTGCACTCTGTATAGGTGTTAGGGTTACTGATTTATGCAGAATTGTGTGTGATGTTACCGAATTGTAAATGACTTTTCAGTAACACAATGCCACCATTGCTCTCTGTTCGCCCTCGCCTTTTCAACGATTAATGTCTTTTTTTAACCACCGCTCTTCCCTTAACTTTTAATCTATCTGCCAATAACTCTGATCAATTGGATGTAAATTATAGATGGTAATTAAAGAAGGGTGCATTAACACAGTGCTGTGAGAAAATGAGAGAGCAGATGTTGCCCTAAGCAAGGACTACTGGCATTTCTGTGACCCATTCTCAGCGAGAAAGAACCCATATTTATTAAATATCTGAGAGCAAGTTCTGGCCTGTCAGAGCATTCATTAGATTGTAAAAGTCAGTACCAAGCATTAATAACAATTTAAAGCTGATTTTATCTTGCTGCTCTGACTTTGAACTTTGAATCCTATCTACAGCCTTGTTCTCAAACTGCTTTGATCCCAACCACTGGATATGCCACTGGTTTCACTAAAATGTACTGTATATGCTGATACAATAAGATAGTTTATCATTTTTGGCTTGTATAACCACAGGTTCACCGAAACACTTCAGGGTTATGCACATTGCTCAGGGGCACAATGCTATGTGTACTGACATGCTCATAATATATTAATACATGCCGCTGGCCCAGACTGCTTGCCTCCTGGTCATGCTGGGCTTTGGAAATGAGAAGTCTTTGGAAACCCGATTTGATTCAACTCGAAGAGGGGCCTGAAAAAAAATAAACCTGATTTTGCAGCGTTCTGCTCTTGAAGTGAGATTATATACAAGAAGCTCAGCTGGAAGCGTTTTATATCTAGAGGCTGGATGGATGATGAATAATATACCACAAACTAGATTTTTCTCAGCCTGATTTTTACCAAGCCAGAAGGCCTGCCAACCCTAATTCATTCTGTTACATGCTTCAGCGCAAGTCAAGTTAATTCATTGTTTCATTTGTAAAGCCTCTGTCATTTTCATGAATGGCTTTCCACGATTAGCTTAGTGGCTGAGAAGAACTTATAAATTATTGGAGGTCTATCTGTCATAGCACAGTCATAGCATTATCTGTCATAGCACAGTCCACGTGCAAACCCCCCAAAAAAATTAATAAACTGAATTTAATTTTTGAAGAAATTCTGTAGCAGAGCCGATAAATGTGTGAAAATACAGTACTGTCTAAGGCTGAGGCACATGAAAAGAAATACTGTACAGCAAAGAAGTTTTCAGAATATTGAAACAAGTGCTGTGAACAGTAATAAATGAAGCAAAGGCAGTATTTATTGTGGCAACCCTTTTGCTTAAATAGTAGGCTCATGTGCAGTGTAGTATGGTTTTATAAGGTATATAACGTTTAAATGAGCATCTTACAGAACTCGCCATAGTTCTATCTGGAGATTTTGACTGCCAGACTTGAGTAGTCTAAAATGTATTTTATACTGACTCAATAATGTAGAACGCATAAATTAGAAATCTATAAGAAACTTGAAACACAAAAACAGAGTCACAGAGTGGCTAAGACTTTTGCAAATAATTGTAATTGCCATAGTCCAGCTCATATTCTGGAGTAGATCATCTCTTGCAGGTATTTATGTACACTGCCTTGCACGAGTATTACCCCCATTGGCTTTTTACCTATTTTGTTACATTATAACCTGTAATTTAAATGTTTTTTTAATCTGAATTTTATGTGATTGATCGGCACAAAATAGTCTAAGTTGGTGAAGTGAAATGAGAAAAATATATATCATAAAGAATAAATTTTTTTTTTTTTTGAAAATTGGCATGTGCATATGTTTTTACCCTCTTTGCTATAAAGTCCCTCAAAAGTTCTGGTGCAACCAATTACCTTCAGTGCAGTCTAAGTGTCCCATGATCTGTCAGTATAAGTACACCTTTTCTGGAAGGCCCCATTGGCTGCAACACCACTTCAGAGGCAAAGTTGTTGATTCTTTGATGATCCCCTGGAGCACCATCAAATCCATCTCCTTCAAATGGAAAGAACATGGTACCACAACAAACCTGTCAAGAGAGGGCCGCCCACCAAAACTCACGGACCTGGCAAGGAGGGCATTAATCAGAGAGGCAGCACAGAGACCAAAGGTAACCCTGAAGGAGCTGTACAGTTCCACAGCAATGAAAATGTATGGAGGAAGGTGCTCTGGTAAGGTGAGACTTAAATTGAACTTTTCGCCCACCAAGGAAAATGCTATGTCTGGCGCAAACGCAACACATCCCATCACCCCAAGAACACCATCCGCACAGTAAAACCTGGTGGTGGCAGCATCATGCTTTGGGGATGTTTTTCAGCAGCAGGGACTGGGAAACTGATCCAAGTCAAGGGAAAGATGAATGGTGCTAAATACATCTTGAGCAAAACCTGTTTCAGTCTGCCTGCGATTTGAGACTGGGACGGAGGTTCACCTTCCAGTAGGACAGTGACTTGAAGCATACTGCTAAAGCAACACTCGAGTGGTTTAAGGGGAAACATTTAAATGTGTTGGAATGGCCTAGTCAAAGCCCAGACTTCAATCCAATTGAGTATCTGTGGTCAGACTTGAAGATTGCTGTTCAGAAGCGGAAACCATCCAACATGAAGGAGCTGGAGCAGTTTTGCCTTGAGGAATGGGTGAAAATCCCAGTGGCAAAATGTGGCAAGCTCATAGAGCCTTATCCAAAGTGACTTGCAGCTGTAATTCCTACAAAAGGTGGCTCTACAAAGTACTGACATTAGGGGGGTGAGTAGTTATGCATGCTGAAGTTTTCTGTTATTTTGTCCTATTTGTTTCACAATAAAAAAATCACATCTTCAAAGTTGTAGGCATGTTCTGTAAATGAAATGATGCAAACCTTCAAACAATCCATTTAATTCCAGTTTGTCAGGCAGCAAAACATAAAATAATGCCAAGGGGGGGTGAATACTTTTGGAAGGCACTATACATTCCTTAGTTTATCTACCATAGTTTAATATGGTAACATGATGGCTAGAAGTTTATACCAGGCACTCAATAAGTGCCACTTTGGTTTGGAGAATGCGTGTATTTTATATTATACTTCAAGTTTAAGTTGCACTAAGCACAACTTTTAATGCCTGTCAAGGTATATGTGTATGAGAGAGACAGAGTTAAATTTTGCTCATGTCATCAGGTTGATGGCATCCTACAGTTGAGTGACATTTAAAGGAATTGATGATCACCCTGGTCAGTGGAGAGTTCTTTTTGCCCTCTGCCAGTTTGTAACTTTGTTGTCTCCACTGTTTATTACTTGACCTTGTTTTTATGAACTGGTGTCCTTGAAATTTTGAGGAAGGAACCTCATGCTCACTGTATTCCTCTGCCAGTGAAGCCAGAATTTAACTCTTCTTGTTCACACTTAAAACCGTTTAGGCATGATAAATCATTTTTTTATGTTCTAGATAATATTAAGGTACTACTAGCAATGTTTTGCCATTCATACTGGTTATATTGCAAAAGAATAATGATGATCACAACAGTGGGCTTTATACTTTTTCTCAGTAAATAAAATTTGGTACAGGACCCAATCAGTACTTGTTTTTGGTACAGGTCCCAATCAGTACTTCATTAAATGAAATTAGGTGTGCTTGTGTTGGAATACCACCACAAACACTGGAATGATAACACAAACACTGGAATACCATACGTAGAAATGCTGATTTAAGAAAAACACACATTTCAGTGCTGTATATAATCAAACAATGGGATATCCAACTAATACCTTGGTGTGTGTGTCTGTAAGCCAGTCATATGTCTCTCCAGTAACCTCCCTGGGGTCAGCAGTGTGGGATCAATGCTATTACTAAGGTCAGTGACTTTCAGGGAAGTGATAAATTGCCAGTAAGGTCTGTGCTGCATCAAATGAGTTGTTACCATGGAAAAAATTTGCAGTAATACTCAAGACTCTCCGCAGAGCTTTTAAGGCCAGCAGGGGCAATTTTAAAAGAAAGTCTCTTGTTTTTAATACTGTCTCGGCTTGCGTGTAATGATCTTCAGAAGCTTCACCTAGGACTACAGTGTCATCAGTTTGTTAAAGCAAGAAGTGCCAGATATCTGAAACAGCCCATTACATGAACAACATATTATCCAAATTGCTCATTACATGTCTGTATTACATTTAGGGGAAATTGGTTCTGAATTGCTGTAGGGCAAATGATCACTGGTTCATTTTCTTCCTGTGCAAGTATTACTCTGCTCTTATTCAATGCTGCCAGATGATTTTGTGGAGGAGTGTGTGTTACTGTGACTCTGTGTAACAAATTCAGTTTTTTTGCTTGTTTGACAAATTGAACTTGCTGTGATAGTGTATTGTCATAAGTCTCTGCAATACTGCTTGCCCTTGTAACAGTGATGCTGTGAAATCATCATGGTAACATAGGTATGGCTAATAATAATGTATATTACAGTGTTTCTTGGCTGTTAAACTTCCCTGTATTTTTGATACGGATATCAGAGCGCTGAATATTGGCCGATGCTATTAAATACTGCCATCCTCACCATCTCTTAGTGACTCTCGGCAAACACATGTTATCATTTTCTGTGAAATGGACAGCAGCTGGTGTTGTGCTCATGGAAATATCAAGTCATTCAGCAAAACACCTTATATTTATGGCATTTAGCTGACAACCTTATCCAGACTTTTTTTTTTTTTTTACACAACTGATCAATTGAAGGTTAAGGGCCTTGCTTAGGGGCCCAACAGTGAAGCCTGGTGGTATTGGAGCTTGAACCCCCAACCTTCAGATCAGTAATCCAGAGGCATAACCACTGAGCCACCACAACCCTCTTTAATCCACCTTAAAAACATATATATGATTAGATTTAATGGGAAAATGTGTGTTGCCCAATCTTACATCTGGGATTTATTTATGACAATACTCCATTTACACTTTTTGGCTTTTTGGTTTCACTTCCAAGGTCCTCAGTTCCACATGAGACATCACAAAAAGCATTAAACTAAATACAATCTGCAACAGTGTCAAGCATCAAAGCGATGACAGTCTTCTTCTTTTTTTTTTTTTTTTTTAGATAAGGGATGGAGGTTTTGCACAAATATCAATCGCATGGTATGACATTGCATCCTCCCTGTAACAAAAGATGAAATTAAGCTAAATGACACAATCTTTACAAGGTAATAATTGTAAGTAACAATGCATCTTCTCAACCCTAATAAAAAGAAAACAATAGTTGTTGTTTACTGCAACCATGTAGGTTTATTTGAGATCTATTCAGAGACCTATCCTTTTACTTTTCATATACTTATTTTTCATATACATATACACCTTTTTTTTTTTTTTTTTTTTACACATTTTTCATATGCATTTTCATATACATCTCTCTTTCTCTCTCTCTCTCTTTCTCTCTCTCTCACTTTTTCTTTCTGAGTGAAATGGAGGTGTTGATTGGTTCTGTCCTGTGTTTGGTTATATGTAAGGTGCCTATAGAGAAAAAACATTTTTTAAAGATATTTTGACATGCCAGGAATATGAACTCAATAAAAAAGTTCTAGGAAACATCCTGGAGCTTTGAAAAGTGCTTTGTTAAATGTCAGCTTGTCCCCGTTGATCCACCAGTCATGATAAAGGCCTTAGTGAACTGTCTGAATGTTGATGCACATTTGTGTTTATATTCTCCTTGGCCTGTGGTTGTTTCTATGCATGCAGGGGCATGGGTTGAACACTGGGCTTTAGAAGTGTACACCTCTGTGGAGTTTAAATCAATGTTTAGGATTCTGCCTCATAGATATAAGGATTAAAAAAAGAAATAAAGTTAAAGTCAATTCTCAATGTCACAATCTGAACTGGACGTGTTTCTCTTTGTATAGAGAAATAATGACCTTAAAATGGTGAGTGCTTGAGTGGGAGAAGATTTTCGGTGATCACTCAAAGTGAGAATGTCAGATCTTGGACTGTAATAAAATACCAATCTAATATGGATTTTTCTTTTTTGCCCTCTGCCTCCTGTTTCTTCTTTGCATTCACAGGAGCATGCACCTGGGTTTTCTCCGGGTACTCCGGTTACCTCCCACAGTCCATGCACATTAGGCTGGTGAGCTGTTCAGGGTGTACTCAGCCTTAGTCAACTGAGATAGGTTCTAGCCTCCCCGCAACACTAGTTGGGTTTTAAGGGGTCTGCCAAATGTATGAATAATTGAATAATCACAACTTTTTAAACACTCTTCTATAGAGCACTCTAGAGGTCACAGACCATCAAAAATAGACATTAAAGTTCACAGGTATTCTCTTGTTTACCATCTGTTTATATTTGACTATGTAAACAGATATGTATGTTTTAAAGCTACAGCCTGTTTCTGCTGCCTTTGCACCTCTTACTACATTTCCCAGCAACCCCCTCACCACTCCCAGTTACATGACATCAGGCACATGACTATTGTCACATGATCAGCAAACCTGGATTTCATTCCACTAATTGAATGCACTATATAAGGACGCAGCTCTTTGCAAGAGGTTATCTGATGTTGCTGTGTTATGGCTCTTGTTTCTGGGTGCTCTTGCACTTTTGGTTTTGCTTAATTTGCTTTTGTCTTTAAGTTATTTGCTAAAGTAAAGTATGGTGGTTTGGGGAAATGTTGGGTATCTCTGCAGTTAATTCAGTTAAACAGCAAAAAAATAAAATAAAATAAACAAAATAGGCTTCACAAAAATTGAGACGTGTTTTTTGCAATTATTTTCTGAAATTAGAACGTTGAGAAAGCATAAAAAATTTACTAAAAATCAAAAGAACATTTTTTTTTAAATTTAGGTTATGTTGTAATTTTGTTTTAGCTATCCACCTGCAAAGGTTGTGCTGGCTGGCTGGATTTGTTTGATCTCAAACCCAGATGATTTCAGTGTACAGTACATTAAAACCAAAGATTTTGTGTGCATCTTAAATGGAAATGATGGAGTCCCACTGATAGCTATATGGAAAGAAAGAAGCTGTAAGGCAAATGAAAGTGTTGGATCATTCTCCCTAATCCCTGACACGGCCATTATCATATGGCAGTATCTCTGTACCTCAGGCTTTTTACCCAGCTGGTTTGACCATATGCTCTTAGAAACAGGATTTATCAATCAAGAACAACAAGAAAGTATGATTGAAGTGGTGCGTGCCTTTCATATACACAGAACTTAAGCATGTTGGTCTTTAGTGTTGATTGGATCTCTGGCTGCACATACAGTCTGTTGAGAGCCTGTGTGCTGTCAAATGTCCAGCAAATGAATTCATCTGGGATCATCGACATATTCTGATTGAAATGGCAATGTTTAATAACATAATGTATTTCTTGCTTAATGAATATCAAGATGTAGCACTTAAAAGAAAATAAAGGAAAAATTTTTTTTTGCTCTATCTGCTTTCTGCACTTTTATGCTGTTTGTACACCACTCAGGCTGGCACAATGTCAGAAGGGGCACGGGCACAGCAGCAGATGGCTGAAGAATATTATAGGTCCTTGCCGCAGGGCCAGCCTGCTCTCCCCCACTGCCTTTCACCTCACCACATTCCCACTGTTTCTTTGTTGAACACTCACATAGAGGCTTTACAGACCCACATGTCTCCAGTGGTACCTTCT
Source organism: Neosilurus mollespiculum (assembly GCA_030014195.1). NCBI lineage: Eukaryota > Metazoa > Chordata > Actinopteri > Siluriformes > Plotosidae > Neosilurus > Neosilurus mollespiculum. Next base: position 31,101,885 of record JAQMYF010000012.1, on the reverse strand, counting down.
CTGATCTCTAATTCATTCAAAGTCCAAGAAATGTTTTAGTGAAGGACAGTGTAGTTACTGAGGGCTGCTGCATAGAAACCTACAGCACATAGACATAAGGGCAAATCTTTAAAAACAAGCATCATCAACTTCAGCAGTACAGATGTCAGAAGAACAGATGCGGTTCAGTATAGGTAGTAGCGCATTTAGAGGCCACATTGCTGTCTATTTACCTCTGTCTCATCAGTGCCGCATCATTAATTTGAAATGAATGCAATGAAGGTAAAATACTGGAGGAGGAAGAGCCTACAATACTCGAATACCTCCTACATTTTGGGATGTGCTGATGCATAAAGAGATTGGCTGATGGAAGAAATGATACGTATGTCAGCAGTTGCATTAGGTTTATAAGGAAACACAAAAATGAGAGATACAGAAATATAGAAGTATATATCTAAATTATTTCAAATTATTTTTCAAACTGTGCATTACAACCAAAATTATACAGCTTTAATATATTAAATGTGCCATATGTGGGATATCTTGATGGAACAAGCTACTCTAGTAAAAAGGACTTGTTTGCTCAGCCTGCCATTATAATCTTTTAGACATCTCACCTTATCTTTCCTCTTGTTGTATTTTTTATGACAAAAATATTTGCATGTTTGATCCATCCCTAAGCTTTTGGTGATAATTTTACAAATATATCATCCAGAAGAGCTGTAACATTACATAAGGTATAGTTAGGTAAGTCTGTTGGGCTTTTACCCCTGAGCCTAGTGGCACAAAAGGCCGGTGCTTATCCCAGTTTCCGTAGCATGAAGCGACTAGGAGTTCAACTCCTCCTGGATGGGATGCTAGTCCATCGCAGGTTACCTTCCCAGT
>JAQMYF010000012.1:31076462-31094143 GCA_030014195.1 Neosilurus mollespiculum | reverse complement strand
ATATATATATATATGTGTGTGTGTGTGTGTGTGTGTGTGTGTGTGTGTGTGTGTGTGTGTGTGTGTGTGTGTATTTTAAGAATGAAAAGTATTCTCTATTTCCCAATTCTTCTGGCTACAGACACCACTCTCATGGATATATTCACAGTCTCAATATCTGCTGCACCAGCCCAAGGATGCTACCTCACTTCTGAAAGGTTCACAGCTGCTCGAAGGGAGTTGTTATAGTCCAATCTTGAAATGAAAAGGGACTGAACAAGCACCTGAGTCCCCATGGAGATGACTAGATTCTCCAGGTGTTTTAAGTAATACTTGAATGACTGAGTCAGTTTAGCCGTATAAAGACTTTGCTGTCCAGAGCTAATCAAGGGTTGTGTACATTGTCGGATAGTTGTTGAAAGAGAGTACAAAGATTGTGACTTGGGGATGCATCTCCAGGGATATGAAGTTCAGTCACCTTGGGATGTAGTTTCAAAGGTTGAGCTGTCATCCATGACGAGATGTCTGCCAGGCATGCTGAGATATGAGCTGAAACATGAAGGGTGGAAAAGAGAAAATGAGCTGGGTATAATCAGCATATGTAGTAGTGGTATGAAAATCTATGGGAGCATGATACCTCAGTGAGAGCAGGTATAGTGTAAGCATAAAGGAGGATCAAGCCTTCAAGTTTGTGGGGCACCAATGGTGAATCTGCATGGACCTGATATGGATCCCCTGTATGTCAGTTTATTTAATTGTGTCTCAATGTAAGAAGCAAACCAGTGTCATGCTGTGCCACTAATTCCTAATTCTCTGCTCATTAAGCCATGACATAATGGTGCCTTTCAGGGGCCAAGCCTATTGTCAACATGTTGTAGTGCTGTGTCCCTTATTGTATGAATAGACTGGCAAGAAGAAAAATGTGTACTTGTGTTTAGTACATGTAAAATGTAATATCATCCTAAAAAAAAGTTTAAAATGAAGAACAAATAGGCGACAGTGTGCGACAAATAAAGGTGATCAGAGTTTGGTCAGATAGAACTATGGTTATCAGTGATTGGTCAAAAGCACAAACCAGGTATTACGGGTCAAACAAACCTGCTGTCTAAACAAGTATAATGTGATGAAAAGCTGAACTGAAAAGTCATTTCAAGTTTAAGGTAATCACTAAAGTGCTGAAAAAGTCCTTTTGTATTTGTTTTAGTTGCCAAAGTGGTCTAAAGAGTATCCAAATCCCATGACAAAGTCTTCAAGTTGTCAACCCCAAAGCAGCATTTGGCTCCATTACTGGCTCTGATGTCAGACTTACTGTAACAAGTGGATTAGGCTGGCTGGTCTGTCATTTGGATATTTAGTGCAAATACTGTGCTGTACATCACTACATGATTAAGGCCTTGTCATATGAGTGCACATGTTCAAGGAGGAGTGTCACAGGACCCTGGAAATTTTATGAATAATTTCACCTGGATACTGTATATTTTTATTGAAGTCTTAGTGCTGCAAGTATCCTGGCTGTCTTGTGATCAAGCATATTTCTTACTGATTCAACATGCTTAGTACTATTTATTTTCCTTTTTCTAATTTATAATTTCACTATTCATTGTTATTCAAAAGATAATGGGTTTCCTCATGTTAACTCAGGAAGGTTTTATTTGCTGTAGTCCCTGGCCTCCTTAGGAGTGTGGATCGCCAGTTGTCTGTAGCACTCTATGAAACTATGGAGCTACATAAACACTGAAATGTGTTTTCTGTCTAAGCCTACTATGGTCATGAGGACGATGGAGGCTATCGCAGCCAACTCTGAGCGAAGGCAGTGTAATCCCTGTACAGCTGGCCTGTTCATTGCAGAGCCGAAACACACAACCCCAAGCACTTACATTCACACATAGGGGCAATTTAAAATAGCTAGTTAGCCTAATATGCATGTCTTTTCATTGTAGGAGGAAACCGGAGTGTTCGGATGAAACCCACACAAGCACGGGGAGGACATGCAAACTCCCACAGAAACGCCCTCACTAAGCCTGCGACTTGATCTCAGGATCTTCTTGCTGTGAGGCAGCTGTGCTAACCACTACATCACCATGCCGCCATCACTCAATCAAATACGCTCAGATATTGCAGCCCTTTTTACCTACTGCGTTCGAATCAGACCACCTTTCTAGCTACATTACTGCTTCCAAATGCAGTTTCAGATACAGTTACATTTCTGGTGCAGTTTCAGCACCACTGATTATGCCTGTCTAAATTTAAAATACAATGACTTGCAAATAAAACCTGTGTCAGCAGTATGACAGTCACTGCTGCTTTTTTATATCTTCAGTGAGATTAATTAGCTTGATACAAGTGATAATGCTGCAAATAAATTTTTTTTAAGATTAATAAGATTTTACAAAACAATTACATCAATTAGGATGAAAATATTTGATCTCAAGTTGCTTCGCTTGCCAAGAATTTCATTAAATGTGACAAAGAGGTCAAACAGATATTTCACTAATCATTCTAACTTAGGGACCCTGTATTAAAAAATGCATTATAGCTGTAAGACTTCGTGCTTGTAAAAGGTAAAGAGAGAAGAATTAATTATGATGCAGTGTCTGATCTACATGTACTAGGGTGTTTAATTGGACTTTTTCTACATTGTTCTTAACAACGTGATTATGAATAGAAATGCATTTTCACTGTATCCACCATTACAGAGGGAAGTGATAAGAAAACAACAAAAAAATGCATGCCTTATTATATTTATTTCAGGACACAACCTGAGTTTAATCAGAATGTCATTTATTCTTCATATGGATAATTAGAAAGTAACACTTGAACCTAAACCATTAGATAATAGCTTGACACCATACCTAATTATTATCATACTGCTCCCTCATTACTCTATTGCACGTTATATGTTTAACATACAAATGGATATTTGATCAGATAGAGATTACAAAATGTTTTTTCTTTATGGTGACGTAATGGTTAGCATGTCACCTCACAGCAAGAAGGTCCTGGGATGAAATCCTGGGCTTGGCGAGGGTGTTTCTGTGTGGAGCTTGCATTTTTCTCCCCAATCTCGAGTGTGTTTCCATCGGGTACTCTGGTTTCCTCCCACAGTCCATAAACATGCACATTAGGCTAATTGGCTGTTTCAGATTGCCCCTAGGTGTGAGTTTGTGTATGTTGGCCCTGCAATGGACTGACAAACTGTTCAGGGTACTTTTTCCAGAGTTGGCTGAGATAGGCTTCAGCCTACATGTGACCCTAGTAGGATTAAGCAGTTCTGCAAATTAATGAGTTAATTAACATTTTTTTCTTTTGTAAACTCATAGAACTTTTAAAGCCCTAAAAATGTTTAACTGACAGAAAGAGATTTATTTTTTATCTTAAAGGTGCTGAATAGAATTTACATAAAAACGAATTTTTCCTTGTTTCTATTGTGTGAAACTGAGAATGCAGTGTCAAAACAGTTTAGAAGCAAGCAGTTAGCACTGAGCATAAATGTTGACAACTTATAAGTGCCTTCTACATGCTTACTTTAATGCTTACACTGCACCGTGCAATATGCCTGTCTGCAAGTTTGACCAACACTGGCTGGAAAATAAATGTGATGGTTGTTAAAGTGAGGGCCAAACAGACTTTCTGCAAACATAGGATACTGTGGGAAATAATTAATCTGTCAAATTTATAGGTATACACAGGTGTTATAACACTTTTTCAACTGTGTAATATTTCATTTAAATTAGTGACAGCATAACATTGTTTTGTTTGCTACAGTAGAGTGCAGTGAAGATTATACACCACTTTTGTCTAAAAGGGCTCCTAGAAAAAAGAAGTTAAAAATTAATTCTCTATAATTTTTTTGGTGAAAATGTATTGAACAATGAATAGCAGGTAGGTAATGAGAACCAAAAAAAAAATTCCAACAAGTATATTGAGGTTCCACATCTTCCAGTTACTGGTTTGGAGAAAGCTTTTTATGTGCTCTCATCCAGCTAGTGTTATAAGCTGTTAGAAGATGAAGCTCTCCAGGTGGTAGGGGTCTTCCCTGTTTCAGTGTTTCTGCATTTCATCTCATATGGGTCACACAGTAATGCATATCTTTGTGTTTCCGTACTCTGTGTAGGAATTCTCAGCATGTAGGCTGGTCCGCATGTGTGACTGAGGCTGATAGTATGTTTCTCAATGTGGTTCCCTATCATTGTTGCATTCTCATTGAGACCAGAGAGCGAAAGAGCTGTAGCTACAAGAAGTGGATACCAAAACCTTTTTACTCTACAAACAACCTTAGTCACAAATTGAATATTAACCAATATATAAATAAGTATATAAATATGTACATTATACATTTATGGACGATGGCCTCCATTGTGGGAGTATTAAAAAAACAGGAAGGTTGAAAAATTACAAACAGCCATTCCAAGCTTTTTAAAAAGCTGTTACAATCCTATAACACTTAGTGAGTCATACTATGGCAGAACCATAGAATCACAAGTCCAGTACTACCATATTACATAACCACTGTCTTCACAGTGAATAAGATTAGTCATTTTCAGTGATTCCCGACTGTGCTATTTACCTTGTACTTGTATTATTTTATTTTTGGTTTGCCTGCATAATTTTTATGAATATTGATTACTATGTTCTATAGGCTATTAATATAAGAAATGCTTTTTGATTTTTGAAAACAGTCACATACCTAACATTAATACCAGTGGTGATAACTTCAAAACTTTATTTTTACAAAATATTATTAGTACTAAACACACTCAGAGAGCACAAACCTCCACAAATGCAGCTCATTTCCCTTCTAAAAATCATTTCAGTATTATTTTTTAATTTTTTTTTATAACAAGCCCTATATATACCTACATTTTAGACCATCAGATATTTGGTATGTGATAGATCTTGTTTGTTAAATGTCCTGTAATTTTTGTGGAATCATTGTAGTCTTTCCTTATTGAGTTACTGAACCCAAATTTTTTAAAAATTGCCCTGTCCCACAATGGTCAAGAATCCTTCAAAAATTCTCAGATCAGGAATGTGATCCGGATTACCACCAAAATCTAATGGAGTGTTAATTGGGCTATACGCCACCACTCCAAAAAATAAATAAAACTGTTTATATCTTTTTACATAAGGTTGTAAACAAACAGACATACAAACATACCAATGCCAACTAAAACTGCCTTGGTGAAGGTAAATAAGGAGCTCAGCTTTAGAAGACCTTTAGAAAAACTTTGCATCTGCTGATGACATGAGGTAAGCTGATGAAGAGGTGTGAAAGCTGTTTTGTATGCATATCATGGTGCTGTTGCTCACTTATATATGGTACATCAAAGAACCGCTGCTATACTAAAGGTTTTCTGACTTTATCAAGTGCACATACTATTACATGAACCAAATTGTCTGTGTCTTCCAAGACCTTGATTTAAAGCTCATTTTAAAATGTCTCTTAATGAAATTGGATATTTTCAGCCCTTATAAATTTTGTATGAATATATGGTGGTATTATGTATGCATGCATTCAGAACAAATGTAATTACACCCAACCATTTCCTGCATCTAGCAGTGTAATGATATGGGGAAATGGTGAATGTAGACATATTGGCATTATGCAGCCCAAGAAACCCTTTTAGAGTCCAGATTAAGATGAACTGAGCAGTATCCGCTTCATAAAGCCAGCATATATGACACCGATCAGTCACTACACTTTCTCTATTCCTTTGGTTACTACAGTAACTGGTATGTAGTCAAGAACTATGTCAATTCTCACTTTGCTATATATATAGTAGTGTATTTTCACTAGATTGGGTTCTTATAGATTACTCTGATGGCTGCAAAAGACAAGGAAGGCTCATTGAGTGAGAGATTAGACATCTACATGCAAACAGAAACAGAATCTGGCCCTGCAGTATTATGAGAATGGAAAAACCTTTAAGCGCAATCCCCTGCCTTCACCAGGGTTGTATTTCAGACTAATATTTGTAGAAAATATTATTGTACACATTTAACATGTACAAATTTATCACCGTAACGGTGATACTGTCAGCTGGCTTGTGCGTTATCTTATATACAGTAGAGTAGACGAAACCAAAAGTAGAGTTTACTTGCTATTTGGAGTAATAATCAGTCTAACAAGGCATCCATGGGCAACAGGAAACACAGTCCATCACATGTTCCAATATTTTTTGATTACTTGAAAAATTGGTGGGCCATTTTCTAATTTGTATAACACATTTACATGTAAATAACAGGAAATGAAAGCTGGAATTCTGATCTGTCCTCTCATATTTATCTTTTGATTTCAAAACCAAATGTCTTCACTGTCTGTTCCAGTACTTTCAGAGGGGATTGTTTATGATAAAAATGACTAACGTTAATTTCCTATCCCTCTCTAGCTGTTTCCTTTGAGTGGTTCGTACCATTTAAGACATAGCCACTGTCTCTGAATGAGAAAATAGCCATCCATATATTATCTATTCCAGTTAATCATCAGGTTGCAGGGAGAAGCTGGACCCAATCCCACCTGACTGATATTGGAGGCGGGGTATCTTCTGCACAGGTCGACAGTCTATTGCACCGCAGACACAAACAACCATTCACATTCACACATATGGGCAATTTAGAGCAGCCAGTCGACCTAATGTGTGTGCCTTTGGACTGTGGGAGAAAACCAGAGCACCTGAAGGACACCCACATAAGCATGGGGAGAACAGCCCATGTCAGATGTGAGGGGACCGTGCTAACCACTGAGCCACCATGATGCTAAAGAGTGGGAAATGTTTTGTATAATCTAGTTGCTGACAATAGACCATTGACAATTACCAGATGTTTATTAAAATGAAGTTCACAATTAAATAACAATGTATTGCTTAGTTTAACTTGTGTATGTTAACAGTAGAGCTAAAATCATGTTTATGATTGTGTTTGGCTTCAGCTGTGAGAGTCTGCGTTTGAACATTTTGTGATTTTCCCATGCCTCTGTGCTGCATTGTAATCACCAAGTCCCCAAGAGACCAGAAGGTCCTAAATGCCTTTAATACAGGATGCAAGAGAGAGAGAGAGGTAATCTTCTTAAGCTAGCACAGTTCTGTGGCACAGGCAGAAGCACTGCAGACACTCTGATAATGAGATGAAAATAAAGCAGTCTTCTGTATAATGATCTGCATTACAGATGCAGCTGAGAGCTGTGGAAAGTGATGGTGCAGCTGGAATAGTTAGTGCAAGGGACTAAATTGCTCTTTCTGAGCAATGACCATCTTTGCCCTTGATATGTCCTAATTTTCACTATCATGAATGAAATAAAAAAATATAGCTCTGCAGTAATGGTTAAGAACAAAAAATACAGCTTGTGATGTAAGTAATATACTCTTCACTATAAGAGAGTATGCTAAGCTTCGTATTGGATCCTTGTTTTAGCAGAATATTGGCATCCCATATGTTTAACCTCAGTATACTACTAATTGGCTAAACCTGTTGCTTAGCTGAAAGATACATGTTTGCTTGTTTTTCTTACTTTAATGAAGGGCAGCAGTTTTTCATTGCTGTTGTCTGTACTCCAATCGGTCATAATATTAACACCAAGTGAATGGTCTGTGGCTAGACAGTCCCATACACAGCAAGCTGCAATGCACTGTGTATTCTGACATTTTTCTATTGTAGCCAGGATTAACAGTTTCAGCAGTTTGTGCTACAGTAGCTTTTATGTAGGATCAGACCATACATACTAGACATCGCTCCACACATGCATAAATGAGTCTTGGGCATCCATGACAATCTTGCCAGTTCTGTAGTTGTCAATTTTCTGACCATCTTTAGTTGGTACTTACTACTGCATACCAGGAACTTCCCACAGGATCTGCCGTTTTGAATAAACCCAGTCATTTAGCCTTCACAATGTGGTCTTTGTTAGAGTCACTCAGATCCTTATGTTTCATTTTCCTGCTTCCAACACATCAAGAACAGACAGTTAACTTTCTACCTAATACATATCACTCCTTGGCAGGTGCCACTGTACTGAGATAATCAATGTTATTCACTTCACCTCTCAGTAGCCATAATGCTTGTAATGTTATGGCTGATCAGTGTACATGCATGTTATAATGTGTGTTTGTATGTGTGTAGATTTTGGACTTTCACATAAAGATTGTTTTAACTCTGTATATAATGCATAAAATAAATGATGTAACTGAAGCCTCCAATTTTGACTTGTTTTTACTGCAAGTAGAGCTTGTCCATTATGATTAGAAGTACAGCTGGGTTATTGTCAAAATATCATATTGCAATAGTTTTCACATTATTGATGGTATTCTTTAAAAAAAAATAAAAAAAAACACACACACACACACACACACACACACACACACACACACACACACACAAAAACCCAACAACAACAAAAAAACATCCTGCTAAATTTTTAATTTTTATTTTTTTTGACAGAAACAATATGAGCATCCAGGCTGTCAGTGTGGTCTGCCTTTATGAATATGGTCTGCACTCACTCACCTGACCGGTTCCTAAATGAGTAACTAATTTGTTTGTATTTTCATCCTTGTTTAGTCACAACTTGCATGTCACATTCTTCTTTGAAAATGTTTTGGTCTGACAAACTCGAATGTATGACTGAACGAAAACAGTGAAATCTTGTTGTATTAAGTGCTGTAAGGTTGAACCACAGTACATAATGATTGAATTTAAGTATTAACTCGAGTCTGAATGTCATAAAAAAAAATTGTCTGGGTTTTTACGAGTTTCTTATAATGTTTTGTGTAGATCTGATATCCGTTGGTGCCACGTTGGTGCCACGTTGGTGCCATAGTTATCACTGTCAACTCACAGCAAGAAGCTGCTGGGTTTGAGCCTCATGGATGACCTGGTAATTTCCTTGAGAATTTACATATTCTCTCTGTGCCTGCATGGGTTTCCTCCAGTTGATCTGGTTTCCTCCCACAGTCGAAAGACATGCAGATCAGTAAAGTGGTGAAATGGTGTGAACGGTTGTATCTCTGTGTGTTAGCCCTGCAAAGGCCGGGCAGCCTGCCTGAAATGTCAGCTGGGATTGCCTCAAGCTTCCCTCGCTCCTGTGATGGATAAGTAGTATAGATAGTGGATGGATGGTGGGGTGAAATTTGTCTGGTCTATAAGTAATTTGGTAAAATTTAGATAAAACAGCACATTTTGAAAATCTTTTTTCAATCTTAAACTCATAAGAATGACTTTCTGACAAATTCTAATTTATTTTACTTAAAACACTAGTAGAGAGCCATTGATGAATAAACATTACCCTGCTAATCATTATCTACATAGGAAGAACAATTTATGCTGTAGATTGCCAGATAACAACCAAAAAATCATCACATTCTCAGTTTATCATACTGTGGTCATTAGATCTAGGTCTTTTTTGTTTTGTTATTTTTAATCCCAAGATTAGTGAATGCTTTCTGTTCTTTTAGCTACTGGCATTATCTTCCTGGAAGTAAATTTTTTTGTTTTGGTGATGTATCGCTTATTTGTTCATTCACTGTTCACCACTGCTGTTGCTGCTGAGTTTTTTTTTTTTGAGGGAAATACGTTTTCGAATACCATTGAAAAGACAGTATGTTATATTATGGCTGTTTCTTTACTGATAATAAATGCAAACATTTTTGGAGCTCTGCTTTTAGGCAGTGTTATATTTATTTTAGTTTGTATTAAGTGTGTCTTAAATTCATTTAGAGAGAGTATTTGCAATAAGCATTGCTAAAAAATGCATTGCTTTACCTGAATAAGGTACACCAGCTTGCCCTCAAAGATATGGTTAAAAAAATAAAATAAAATACAACAAAACAGTAAATTTCCTGTGCATTTTTTCTTTAACAAAATGTCCAATGTCTCACATTTAATTTTGGAACATATAGGCCGTCATATTTCTTTGCTGTATCCCAAAGTTTATCTATTCCAAATCAGTTTTGCATGCTGTGTAGTGCAGCGACCTTCATGATTATTGGCACCCCTTTTAGAGATTAGTAAGAGGGGCTAAAAATATTCAACCTTTTGATGAAGTAGTTTAATTTCACACTGAAATAAATATTTGAAATCAGACTTTTAATTAAAATACATTTATTCATCCTTTTTTTTTATAGATCTTTGCAAGGGGTGCCAATAATTGTGGAGGGTGCTGTATTTTGATAAGGTGTTTTAACCACCTGCAGCTTCTCTGGTCTAAATTGAGTAATGCTGCATAGCTGAAGATTAGATGAGACTACGGAAATTTTACAGTAAGATTTCCAAAGTTGAATGAACCCATTCAGAGTGTGAGTTCAGTGGACTCAAATAACTCAAAGAGTTCATTTAACTCTTGTACTGTGATCCTATAAATAAAAATACCCTTTAACAAATATTGCTATGGTTTATCTGTATCTTAATTCATTTGTTTCTCATTTCAGTATGCCTTTACTGAGATGTGTATACACTAATAAAGAATGCCACTCAGCTGTACAAAATTGCGCAGTTCTTATTTGCTTCAGTAGAGGCACCTATATGAAACCCACTCAGCTTCTGCTGCAGGCTAATAGAAGCAATGGTGGCTGACACATCTACATTTCTTTGTCCTCTTCCTCCTCAGATACTCTCTTGATTTCGTTAATGCCACATGTTGAGTGGCAGAATTATATCAGACATCACTCTACACCTTTCAGCCTTCTGCATGCATTCTAAACTCATAATGAAGCTTGCAGTTCACCATTATCTTTAAATCTTATTACTCCTCTCTAGAGGGTGTCTTGTCTCGCAGGCTAGAGATCATTTTGAGAGGGAGTAAGAGAATTGTCATGTCTGGACTTTACTGTAATCACACCTGATTGGAAGTGCTTTTTATTCATAGGCAGTAGCCTCAAGGCTGTGTTTAGAGTGTACAAAAGGCAGTATTTCTTACAGATTAAATGGCTTAGAAAATGAATGGATGAATGAATATGTGCCTTACATATTTTACACCACAGCAATTTGCCCCAAAATTATCATTCACATGTTTTACTTGTTTCAGTCTTTATAGTGTTTAATTTCATTTAATGCTTGGGAATCTTTGTGGTAGTGTCTGCCATACAAGTCCCTGTGTAAAAATAGTAGTAGATTAGAATAAGTATAAAATACCTAACAGGCAAGTTTTGATATTATAAAAGTAGTAATGTTATATAAGATTAAATATTTTTTCCTGACCGGTTAGATTTCTGCAGGACCTTGGTGGAAATTACCTTAGCTTATTAAATAGAACGTTTAATATTGCATTGTTCTGTTACTCAGACTTATTTGGATAATGCTAATTGGTGTGGAAGCATATTGATGTTACCTACTGTAGAGGTATATGAAATGCTTCATCAATTATTATTTGGTTGTTGCAATTCCAAACAAACTCCTGCTGATTATGGAAATTATAGTTACACCAACATGCTGCTGCTTTATGAAATGGAATATCACATGGCCTCCTGCTAAAACCTAGCTTTATTGATTACACTGGCCAATTTTTAACTTTTTTTCTGCTGACTAAAAACTAACACATGTTTTTACAAAATTTTGGGGTGATGATTTAAAAAATGGCATCATGTCACGTTTTTATTCTGTGGCATGTGCACCTGTGGTATTGGTGGCATCATGCCCTTTAGTTTTAGTTGGAAAACAGCCAACTTGAATTAAATTTTCTGTTGAATTAAAGTTTCAGATTAAAAATCAAGTGTTTGAATAGTCCAGATGCATTTTGTTATTTATGTGGAAGCTTTACTGTACCCTCTCAGAGGATGAACATTGGTGACTTTGTGAAGAGTCTACTTGGTTTACTTTAAGGTTAAACTTGATGATGACTACTGTTGGGGTATTAAAAGAGATGTTCCAGAAAATCACAGCACTCCAGAAAATCATACAAATGAAAATTTATCCCATAAACACTGATAACTTGATGACTTGTGTATGTCAAGATGTGGTACTGAAATTGTATAATTTCTTAAAAATCAAATACATTCCTATGCTGGATTACGTTATGAGCACTTTTTACAAAAATTTTTTTAAATCATGAGATCGATTGTAATTTTTGATTTTATTAATTATGAACTGATAGGTCATTGTTTTCTAGTACAGACTTGTACATATTTATCACATAAATTATTTATGGCTGGAACTTTATTTTCTGTAAATAGGTAAAAATTCTGGGGAAGTCCTTATATTTTGATATGTACTCGTTAAATATTCAGTTATGCTATACAGCAAAAAAATATGACCTCCTAGCCTAAAATTATTGTGATTTTTGGATTTAGCACCTTTGAATTAGTCAAAAAAAAGTCTCAGATAAAAGTCAGCAAAGGTTGTGTTGGGCAGTGTTATAGATGTGGGAGTGCTGTATGTTTTAGTATATGGCAGCTCAGCAGAGGGCTTTAACTAAATTGTGAGAAGTCTGCAATCTTGCCTAAAAATAAAATAATATGTAGGAAACTGGTTCGAAGCTTTGTCTTGTCTAGTGACAAATTCACTAGGGCTGAGGTGAAGAAGCAAGGAGGAGAACTGGACTCTCCACTTCACTCTGTGAATGTCTGTTGTATCAATTACAGGCAAACATCATCATGATGTATTCTCATTAAGAGGAATTTGGTTTCTTCTCATGTTAACGTCTGTGTATGTTAAATGTTGAATGTATCCATTTCAATGTATGAAGGCATATGGATTTTAAAAACAGTCTTAATGTTCTGACCAGTAAAGTCATGCTCACTCACATGCAATTATACAGATATGATAAGATTTTTCAATGAAGAGGGGTCCAGTGGTTGATGTTGAGGTAAGCTGTGGTTCCTGGAGTTTTTCAGTTGAATGAATGGAGACCACATTGCTCCAGGGCTGTGCTGGGGTGAGGAGACACTCAGCAATCAGCAGCTGCACCATCTGCTCATTCCTAATGAATATCTGCTACAGATTAGACAGAAAGAGAGAGAGATTTAGAGACCGGTACAGAGACAAAAAAAAAAAAGGAAAAATGAAAATTAAAAAAAAGATGCAGGAGAATTGGGGAAGGATGGAAAAAAAATAATACAGGAGAGCCATTGAAAATGGACTAAAATCTAGGGGAGAGGAAACAAGAGGCCATCATGGGAAGAGGGAGCTAGGGATATGCCAACGGCAACTCATTACATGTGCACACTGTGCCGGTTTTATGCTAGACCATTTGTACATTTTCTGTATTCATGTTTGCATCGCCTCCTCATCCTAATACCAGTTAAATATAAATGAGCTGAATGCCAGTGGTCTCTCACATTATACATACATGCTAAAAAAAACAGTGTTCATGCTTTTTTCATTAAGTAGTAACTAGCTACAAGAATACTGAGGATCAGGCATCAGTAGTTTTAGAATTTTTAGAATAGAATTTGTGTGCACAGAAACATTTTTATATGTATACACACACACACACAAACACACACACACACACACACACACACACACACACACACATATATATATATATTCCTAATTCTCACATAGTGAGTTTTCAGTTATTCCAAGAATATTTAATCATTAGGGTTGATTTTCAAATCACCTCAAAGTAGCTGAGATAAACACTTGACCTTTGCCTGCTAATCAGCCATTATATTTATTTCTCATGAGATTATGTAACCAGGGATGTGCAACAATACATCAAAATGTGTCATAAAAGAAGATACCAAAGACCCTAATAGTAAGTGTATCAAATTAAATATGAAATACAGCAGGGCGGTACGGTTAGCATGTTCGCCTCACAGCAAGAAAGTCCCAGGTTTGAATTCTGGGCTCGGGGTGTTTCTGTGAGGAGTTTGTATGCTCTACCCATGCTTGCATTGGTTTCCTTCGGATACTCCGGTTTTCTTGCACAGTCCAAAAACATGCACAGTAGGTAGATTTGCGGTTCCAAATCACCCCTTGGCGTGAGAATGAGTGTAAATGGTTCTATGTGTGTTGGCCCTGCAATGGTCTGGTGAGCTGTATACACCCGCCCTTGCCCAGAGTCGGCTGAGATGGGCGCCAGCCTTCCCCTGACCCTTATTAGGATTAAGTGGCTTAGAATGAATGAATGAATGAATGAATGAATGAAATACAGCAGCCACAAAATGTATCAAAATAAAATACTATTTTTAAATTTAATTTTCTATTTTTTTAAATTATTATTTAAACATGCTAAAATACTTGCTGAAATAATTTCACAGACGTTCATCATGTTTGGTCTATCCCTTCATCAGTACACTGATTTAGAGAGTCACAGTTTTTCTTTGCCGAACGAGCCGCACCATAAATCTGACATATGCAACCAGCCACTGATCAAATATTCTGTATTATCTCTGTTCCATCTCAGATCCCAACATATCCCTGTGATGACCTGGATGAAGGTTGCTTTTAAAGTAACCAGAAAGTAACCAGTAAACTGATATGGTAATCGTATCATAATGTTGTTACTTGGTGTGTGATAATGAAGAGCTGACTTTACATCAACAATACTGATTTAATGATAAGTAAGTCACTCACAAGCAGACATCTGGACACCTATTTACTCCAACTACTGGACGCCTGTTTATGGTTTGAGAACAAACCCTTAGCTCTTTGTCAACCAATATTAAATGATCAGAATGTTTTGATGTTAAACATAATAGGGAAAATGATGACTTTGCAGCACAGTGTCTTAATGACAATAAGACACAAAACACATGTACATCCAATAAATTACAGTCTAATGGCATTATAATGGATTGGACTCTATTGTTTTGTTTTGTATTGTTTTGTGGGGGTTTTTGTCCACAGTTATTTAACAGCAACAAAGCAGCAAACTAACATTTACTGTGAGTGCTGATACTCAGGTCAAATAGTGAATAAATAGAAATATAAAAACAAAAGAAATATAAGGAAGAAACTTAGCCTAGGGAACTAATTTAACACCACCTGATTAAAAAGAAAATACATTCTGGTACATGCGTCATCTTGCATCATTTTGCATTTTTCTGACGTAACACATACAAGTTTGATCTAAAGTATTTTACAGTATGTTTCATTACTAATATATTAACCACTAAGGTATTTTTATACGCAATACTAATCCATTCTCTTCAAACACAAATTACAATTCTATTTTGTAGAATTGTCCCTCATTCAGGACCCTCACATTGTGTCAGGGTACACTGAAAATGTTCTGATAACATGAGACATGACATATTTTGTTCTCTGCCCTGCGATGGCCTGGCGAGCTGTCCAGGGTGTACTCTGCCCTCCCACAGAGTCGGCTGAGATGGGCGCCAGCCTCCCTGCGACCCTAATTACGATTAGGCAGTTCAGAAAATGAATGAATATTTTGTTCTCATGTGGCACATTACTGCAAGTCCATCTGAATAATCCACCATTCAGAAAAGGTTATTATTTTGAAGGCAAGCAGTTTCTTACTGTAATGTTGATATTATTATTATTATTATTATTATATTTAATATATCATTTAGGCTAGTCTGTACACAAAGTGTAAGCATACAAGTATACTTGTTGAACATTATCATTATGTATGTATGTTAATTTTCTCTAAAATGGAATTTTTCAATATAGATCCAAAGGTGTGAATAATATAATTTCCAATCCTCCAGTGTACTGAGTATGTTTCATATTAAAGCTATAAATGCTTTACTGAAAAGACAAGTTGAAATGCACTAAAACCTAGTTGATGAAACCATAAAGCATGGTAGGAGTAATTTGTGTAATTAAGATAATTAGTGTCATTTGTGTTCTGTTGCTAAGGAACCAGTTGGGTAAAGTAAATGATGGGTCCAGGGTACATGCATTTACTATTTTCATCATTTATTGTGTACACTTGGAAAAATCTAAAATAAAATAAAATAAATAAATAAAAGCAGGACATGAATTTTTTGCCAAGGGCACCAAGAATGGACTTTTATTATCCCTTCATTAGCAGCACTGATTAGCACTTAAGGCTGCTTTGCTGCTTGTGTTAGTTGAACAGGAGTGAAATATAGTTTTGGATGTAATAACATGCTTCCCTTAAGCCAATCGGGATTACCTCAGGCCCACCTGCAACCCTGACAGATTAATGGTATATAGGTAATGGATGGTTGTATGCACCGATTTAATTAGGTGCTTTGACCACTGTGCTGAAACACTGACAACACTTTGCCAACAGAAAAAAAATAATTATGAATTCTTTGCTCTGTATAGCTGCATAAGCATTTTAACAGTAGCTAGAAATGGATTAGTGCTCTGATACAGCTATACATTCATCAATTCTTGTACACTGCTGAACCTCTCAAAAAGCCATAAATTGTAAATGTTAAAAGCCAAGTATTGCATTGTTAAAATGTTAGCATTCATATTTAAATAAACATGCATTTTATAAGAATGAAAAATAAAATCCATGGGAGAAATAATGTGGACTTTAGTACAGCAATGAGATTGGTGCAGCAAATCTAAATTGGTGTTTTCAGACTCTAGAGACCTCCTACAGGGAAAATAGCTCTAAGTCTGTGAACGCAACTATTCCTATCTGCCTCAGAGCTGATCTTTATTAACAGCAGAGCTGCTTATCCGGATTAGGATTGGGTGTTATATTGTGCCATATACAGATGCAAGAATAAAGCAGGCACACAGCCGCAATCTTAGCACTGCCTGAAAGCAGTATTCCTGAATTAGATCTCTCTCTCTTTCTCTCTCTCTCTCTCTCTCTCTCTCTCTCTCTTTCAATCTAATCTAAGTTATACATTCATGTTTGCTTGGCATTTTGATTCTAATTTTCACACATCTCCAGGCACACAAGGATTTGCAGATGGTGAAGATAAAGTTGATTATATTCGTATGTACACTATTTCAGCAGTGTGCATATTTAAAGCAAATATTACTTGCTTGTTTTTTATCACTTTGCTAAAATTGCATCAGGAGTTATTACCATAAGGTCATAGTGGGTCACTGAAGAAAGCAGGGCTGAGTGTAACACTTGATGGCTCACAGCTATTTAAGCGTATTGTAAATCTGCCTGCTTCATCTTGTAAATCCAGGAAATTCAATAAACAGGCATTTCATAAACAGCTTTATCCTGCTTCCTCTACTTTTGTGTTAAGTGCATATTCTGCTCTCTTATCTAGTCCAGTGTAAGTGTCTCACTGATTAACATCCAAAACATTTTAGAGGTTAGATGCAGCTGGTCAGTGTTGTGTCTCTAGTTGACATTGCCATCTCAGTGCAGAAAGGCTGGATCAGACTCCGGCTCCATTTAAAAACACTCCGTCTGGCAGCTGTATCTAGTGCCAATTATATATCAGAGCAGAATAGATGGGGTTCATTTATATTGACAACTCCACTTGTTTGTACGCAATCATCCCCACATCATTCTCTCTTTTAACTTTTTTAGAAGACCGGAGTTCCCGTAGTGCAGTTATATTTTTGAAGAACATTTCTGAGATCTCTAGGGAACATGTAGTGTGGATGGAATCAGGTTGTGTGAAATTAATTCATTCCCCCATTACTGTAATTGGAGTCAGGGATCTGGTTAGGTATAAAGTACTCTTTGAGCTCTGCTGTTTTTATGCAGTGTACTTTAGAACGTATGTAGTGATAATGATAATAATTTTAAAAACAATTATAATATTAAACATTAAAGTAGAAACATTAACCCAGTATGTGTGTGTGTGTGTGTGTGTGTGTGTGTGTGTGTGTGTGTGTGTGTGTGTGTGTGTGTA
>JAQMYF010000012.1:31056655-31067265 GCA_030014195.1 Neosilurus mollespiculum | reverse complement strand
GGAAAAGGAAAAAGAGTTCTTGCCCTTGTCTGTCGTACTGACGTTATCATGTCCTTTAAAGCCTGATGTGAGAGTAGCTGTGTAACGGTCACCCACTTAAACAGATGGATGGTCTGTATTTCTGACACTTTAAGTACATGGCCATCAGAGTGGCGTAGCTGAAATAAATCAAAGATGAGGATTAATGTCACTCTGCCCACAGGCACCTATACAAGAAAATGGCTTTAGTGTAAGACACACGGAAAGAAGAAAGGCAGAGAAATATGAAGAAAGCTTTGATTGACCTGTATATAAATGAGTGCTGAGTCTCTCAGCAGCTGCAATACTGTTGGGGTAGAACATAAGCAGATGTTAGCTAAAGGTCTAAGCAAGAATTCAGCCTCAGAGCTATTTTAAGGTGTAGCAACACAAATATAAAGCTTGGTTTTATTTGCAAAATAGTGGATTGGGAACAAACAGTTTTGCATTGATGCAGATGTCTCTGTGGAAAGACAAGAAAGCAATAAAGCAGTTCAGCTACAATGCTGAGCAAGTCCTAAATAAAAGCTCATTTAAAAAACATTGTTAAATTTCACAAAGCTTGTTATAGTGATGATGTGAAAACTTTGGAAATTAAAAGAAAATGCAAGAATTAAACAAGAGGAATGCCATGTCCAAGCTTTTTTTGCAGCTCCATGGAGAAATCCCAAGCAAGTGGCAGAGTTTCCATGTAATTTGAAAAAGGCAAAGTCAATTACAAGGTGCAAGATTTAACACAAAAGCTATGTGCCTCTACACTTTTGTTGAATACATGGGCTTTTACTTTGTGTCATAGTCTGGAGCTAATATATCACATTATGTTATGTCTTATGTCATTTCAAATTGCGGTACATCAAGATATGTAGAGAATGGACTACCGTGAACAAGTCAGCCACACATTTGTGTACAGAGGTAGATAGCTAATGGTACTATAATCAGCAGAGACAAATATTTATGTTCCACATCTACATGAGAACACCTGATTAATACTGTATTTTTGCTATGTTATATGTTAAAGCCACCACAAATCCGTCAAGTTCTTTTTTTAACCTGCGGTAGGTTAGCTGTCTTCCAAGCCCCTTACCCTTAGGTTTTGGAAAATCTTTGTGTTACGGAGCTCTAAAGCACTAAAGTGGGCAAGTTTGCTATTGACACTATAATCCTTTTAGGTTTAAATCAAGCTTTGTTGTGTGATGTGAACCATTTTACAGAGCAACTCAAAACAGGCTTTTACATCCTCCTGTACTGTTGTCACACTGCACACAATTGCTCCAAGCAGTAAGCGTTCAGTATGTGTAGCTCAAGCTCAGCTGGTGTGATTCTCGAGACTTTCCAGCACAACAGTACGGTTGATGGGCCTGAAGTGGTTTTCTGTGCAGGCTCGGGGGTCTCTCTCTCTGCATGATTAAATACTTACACACACACACACACACACACACACACACACACACATACACACACACACACACACACATACACACACACACACATATACATTATATATACATATATACACACACTCAAATTCACTTACTCCTGCAGTTGCTCATCATTCGTCATTAAAGCAGCAGCTCTACCACTGTGGGCCCCTTGCCGGCACAGAGATTTGTCTTATTCTTTTAGACATGTTTAATGATTTATTTACTGCCTCAGCTGTGCATGACTTAAAATTAGCAGCAAGCCAGCTCTTGTAACTAGCGTATCCTAGCAGCTAGCTGCTTGAAGAAAGCTCTGCATACCAGTCCAGCAGCTCAAAGGCCTTTCTCATTTTAACCTCAACAACAAATAGGTCTTAGCTTCTGTTAATGAAACTAATGATCAGACAAATAATAATTGTTGAGCATACTTCATCCATTATAGATCTCAGTGTTGAACAGTACACAGTTGATGTGTTTACTAAATGCTGAATACTCAGGGTGGGAACTATGACTATGATATCAGATCGCACAAGAATTAGAATGTGTCCATGATGTGCCATCACAGAGAAAATTCTGGATCATGCTACATGGACATGTTGCTCATATTGTTGACAGCATTAAAGTTTTTCCCTCAGCCAAATAGCACCATATACTAGTCTGTTTCATGCCCTACCCAAATACACACAGATAAACCAATCATAGCATGCATTTTTCACAAGTGGGAAGCCATGGATAAAAACACCACCATAACCGAATTAACCGAGTTACTTCCAAAAAAAAACGAGTTACTTCCAAAAAAAAAAGCCAACATTGGTAATGTGGAACTGGTTTGGATTTTCCCCAGCAACCGTGGTAAACAGTTTGTAGAGAGAAGATTCTCGCATCAGATGGCATCACAACTAACCTTTTCAATCACTTAAAGACAGCATCCCAAACAGTATGCTGAAGGTCAGCCATAAGAAGACCGGCCACACCGTAGCCAACAAAGGCTAATGTCATAGCGGGCCCAAACAAACAATGCAAACACAGTCATTTGAGAGAGGCACTGGATGTGATGGAGTGATGGAGAGAGGTAATAGAAGCAATGATATTTAATACCTGGCAAAGGATATGCTCCTATTAAAATGGTGGGGTATGAGGGATTTTAAAGACTCATCAAAGGAATTTGATTTGCGGTACTTTAACTGGGTTTTAATTACGTAATGATTGCTACCTGAAAAAACACTGTCCACTGAGTAGATTGCTGCGGAATGATGATATGATACCCAGCTAATAATTAGCACAACAATATTTCATAATAAAATCATGATCATGATCCTGACCAAAAAAAAAAAGTGATATGTTTCACCCACCCCTCCTGCCAGCACCGATGCAGAAGGATAGTTTTAGACAATCGTAAACAACACAAACTATCAACCATAGTGACTAGGGTGATGTACAGAACAGGGGAGCTTGGAGTATACTGTTTGGTAAGATGGAGACAGTAGAAGCACCCCTGTTGTGTAGCAGCAGTTAAACCACTGAGATGCAGGCCATTGTGTCCCTTACTCTGTAAGGATATTGTTTACCGCTGCTTTTATAGTCTTCACATTTATACATTGTTTAGTTGTAAAACTCTTTACCTCTGTCAAATATATTTTACATCACCTGCTGACCAGTACCAAACAGCAAAGTCGTTTCATAAATAGAGGTGTATGTATTATCTTCATTTATTCTGCAGTCTAAGATTTCTAATTAAAGGTAATTCGTTTAAACAAAAAAGGACTTTCCCAATATGCAGCTGCATCTTTTGACTGTGTACTTTCTTACTGAGTGTAATGTTTAAGACAGCTCAATGACCACAGAAAATGAGAAAGCCCAATTAAAGTGCATTCATTTGCAAACATTGGAGAGCTTTGCTGTGAGAATTTCATCCACTTTGCTCATTCTCTTCTGAAAATATTAAAGGTTTAACCAGAAATATTCTTAAGAAAGCATATAGAAAAAAAAAGAATTTGCATGCTAGTCACTAGCTAACATTATATGCTACCTGCTACAAAGTCTGTACTTCTCAGCCTCTTCCCATCCTATTTCCAATAATGTAGTAGCCAAATAGTTTTTATATTAATCAAGCAATTTAATGATCTCCCTGTGTTTGCATGGGTTTCCTCGGGGTACTCCAGTATCCATCCACAAACCAAAAACATGCACATTAGGCTAACTGGCTATTTCAGATTGTCCCTAGGTGTGAATGTGAGTATAAACAAATGTTGTGTTGGCCCTGAAAGCTGTTTAGGTTGTATCACCACTTTTGCCCAGACTCCAGCCTGCCCGCAACCCATAGAATTAACAAAGAGAAAGTGAGATGAGTGGGAAAAAAATAAGTAAATAAATATTTTTTTGTAAAAAGTAATGTCCCAAATGAAATGGATGATATACCTGGGTGCTTGACAGAACAACATTCAGATGAACATGTGTTTTTGACTCTGTTTAGATAAACCCACCTCTTCTCAGTCCAGACTGCTCAGTTGTTTAAACCTGTATCAGAATGGTTGAGGAGCAGACATGATATGTTATTTACGCTACACTACCAGTTAAAAGTTTTAGAACATCACTATTTTCCCCATTTCCAAAAAAAAATAAAAATATGGAAGTTAAAAAAAACAAAAAAACAGCTGTGAAATTGTTCCGTTTTACACAATTTAACACATTTTTTTACTCATCAGCGTAGCCACCTTTTGCAGATATTACACCTGAAAACACTTGTGTCATTCTTTTGAAGATTGTCATCAAATATTGTTCTGAAAGTTCTTTCCAACCTGGTTGTATAAGCTCCCACAAATTTCTTGCACTTGGTTACTTTGCCTTCACCCTTCTTTTCACTTCAGCCCCAAACAGCTTGATGGGGTTTAAATCTAGAGACTGTGCTACCATTTCATTCTAAGATTTCTACCGTCTTATTATTTATTCTAAGGTAGTTCTGGCATGCAGCTTATCTTTGTTCCTTTTCAAGTAAATAACTGGGCTTGAACTGCTTAAATTTCAGTAAAACTGAAAAATGTGGATGTTGTAAAACTTTTGACTGGTGGTGCTTATAAAATGTTAATTAGTTAATTAGACACTAGAAAGAGAAACTGCCTCTATAACTATTACCATATGGAATAATGCAACATTAATGCATAGTTTATGAACTCGTTTTCTTGGTCCAGTTTAACATCATCATTTTTTTTTTAGCTTAATTCCAACATCATTTATTTGTTAGATTTTCTGTTGCTCGCTTGCTATTACAGTAGAAATTCTAACTGAATCAATTACGTCTGCATCAAATATACAAACTACATGCTAAACTTTTGAAAGTTTTGTGTGTGTGTGTTTTAAAACAACTTTTTAATTAATTTACTAATTTAAAAAGAAATCACATGTTAGAGACAGTTAATTGCATTTCAGTCTGAAGGCAGCATTTTTGGGCAGAATTTTGAGATAAGGACTTTCCAAGTGGAAGGCATCCACCCACTGAAGTCACTTCAACAATGTGACAGGCTGTCAGAGGTTATTGGGGGAGTATATTTACATAAGTAAATTATTTGTAGATAGTTGACATTTATTCACTCATTTGCTTGACAGGTATGAGTCATCTGAGATTGTAAATTGCCAAAAGTCATTCAGCAGTTTAAAAAACAGCAGTTTAAAAAACTAACTTGCTAATGTATTTTCACAGCTGCTTATGTAACTTATGCATCCATCCATTATCTTTACCACTAATCGCTCAGGGTTACAGGTGACTTCCTGTGAAAGGCGGGGTACACTCTCACTTACACTAAAGTTGCCATGTATTGCAGGGCAAACGTGGAGACAAACAACCATTCACACTCATATTCACAACTATTGATAGTTTAGAGCAACCAGTTGACCTAAACAGCTATCTTAGCACTGTGGGAGGAAACCTGTATACATCGAGGAAACCCAAGCAGGCGTGGAGAACATGCAGATTCCACAAAGAAAAGCCCCCGTCGAGTTGTGGTTCAAACCCAAAACCTTATTGATGTAAGGCGATGTAAGTGATGACCACTGTGGTGCCCAACTGACATATAAATACCTTAATTTTGAGATCTTTATTGTCAACTGTTGCATGAACAATGAAAATCAGTTTAGCAGCTCTCTGTTTAGTGGCAGTTATTTTTTAAAAAGTGCACAAAAGATGCCTGTCAGTTCAAAAGTTCTTTTTATCTTAAAATTCTTGTGAGTAATGCAGCTGAGTAATCTGACAATATGTAAGTATATTTATCACCAGGTTCTTTTATAGTGCTTTCGTTATTCATTGGTTCAAAAATAATAGAAGAAATATCATAGAGGATAAATAAAAGGACTGTACCCTCTGTAGGCTCAGATTCTTGTTCTTGACTGATAAAAGAGGAAACTTTTACTGTAGCCCATTCTGCATTAGTGTTCACTATATTGTGCATTCTAAGATACTTTTCCTCTCACCACAGTTGTAAAGTTGCCTATTTGAGTTGTGTCATACTTCATGCCAGCACACTTCAGTCTAGCTATTCTTCTCTTACCTGTATCATCAACAAAGCATTTCCGACTCCAGAACCGCTGTTCACTGTTTCTTTTTTTCCCATACCATACTTTCAAAACATGAGGCACTGTTGTGCATCAAATTCCCAGGAGAACAGGCATTTCTAAAATACTCAAACCAGCCCATCTGGTATCAACTTTCAAAGTCACAATCAAAGTCAGAGCGATCTCACTTTTTCCATATCCTGATGTTTGATGTAAGCTGTTAATGTCCATCTGCATAATTTTAATGTATTGTGCTGCCACCACATGATTAGCTAATTGAAGCCAATCTATTTCAGGGTTAACACAGACACATGTAGCCATTCACACTCATATTTACATTTATGGGTAATTTAGTGTAGCCAATTGACCTAATGTGCATGTCTTTGGACTATGGGAGGAAACCAAATACCCTGAACCCACACAAACATGGAGAGAAACATGCAAACCCCACACACAAAGGCCAAGCTGGGCATGGGGTTCAAAACCCAGAATGTTCTTTCTGTAAGGTAAGGGTGCTAAACACTACACTGCCCTCCACCCACCTCTTCACTCCCTGATTATTGTGTCACCTGCCGGTGAAGCATAGGGATCACTATCCTTTCATCTCGTGTCGTTGTCATCCATCGTCACACTTACTTGTTATCCTCAACTGCTCCTTAACCACCAACTTATTTTAACCAAACTTGACCCAGAATCTTATTTACGTCATACTATTGCACACCTATTTTTTATATTAAGTTAATTTTTTGGGGAGGGTTCTATTCATTTTATGGTATTTATTAATAATATGTTTTTACAAGTGACACATCCCTCATCCTTGGAAAAAAATATGAAATAAGTCTTATATTATTTTATTAATATTAATATTAATATTACATGAGTGAAGTTCAGTTCAGTTTGCACAGAAACAGCCTGTAGAAATGGACTTCAAAGGATTACTTACCGTGCATTTCAGATCCTTTACTTTTTCACTTTTACGTGAGTAAAGAGGATGAATCAGTACTTCTACATTTAGCAGGGATTTTTTTTACACAAGTAACTGTACTTTCACTTAACCCCCTACATCTCTCACACTCACACTCACACTCAGACACACACACACACTACTACTGCTACTACTACTGCTTGCTCTTTAAAACATATATCTGTATTTTGTACCATAAAATAATGTACATTTTTTGTTATTTATTTTTGGGTTTTTTTTACCTTATTTTTTGTTTACACCCTTGAAGTAAAAGCACACTTCAATTTATCTTAGTTAAGTGTTATTGATTGTGTTTTAAATGCCAGGCATACAGGCTCATTGCTGTGATCTTTGACATTCTGAAATGGATTTGGCATACAGCACTTCATGGCAGCTCTGTGATGCAGAATACTGAGCATGATTTATAGGCCTGAGGAGCTTGTGCATTTATTAGATAAAGGTCATTCATTTAGTGTTATTGTGCATTTTATTTAGGCTACTACAGCATCTGTAATTTATAACGTTAGTTCCTAAGAAAAGAACCCAAACATAGTAGTAATTCTTAAGTATTTGGAAATTTTACGGATTACAGGAATATGTGGTATGGAAAGTTCAAGGTTTATGGTGTAAATGTATCTCAGTGTGAAAGGGCATCTCCTGAAAAGCCAAGCAGTATAGCAGTCTTTAGCACTGCACAGACAATTCCAACAGAAGAGGGATATCCTGTTTATCCTGTGTATGATTTCTATATGTTGTGCTGGAATAGATTATATTCAAGCTTTAACTGAAGTGACTGTACAAATATCCCCTTTGTGCTGTTTGCTTTGTTCAAACTCTACACTAGAAACTTTTCGTGCTTTCTGTCATGCCCGGCTTTCTGCCCGCTTCAGATCATTACTGCTGCCAGCAACAATACATCTCTCACACGCTGTGTCCCTGCAGGAAGGGGCCGAGGAAGCCGCAAAAGAAAAAACAGCCTGTGTCATCAGGAATTTTACTGGGCACAGATCGACTTTACGACTTTGAGATGAACTGCAGTTTGCTTCTGGTTTAGACAGCTACGCATGTTCCAGAGATCTCAGAAGGCTGATGCTAGCTGTTAGTAATAATGGCTACCCAGGGAGGAGTGGTGGCAGGCTTCATTCTTTTGACTTTTCTCTTTGATTTCAGGTGGCTGTCTTTAAAGTGAAGGCAGACATAAGATTTGTATTGCTCCATAAATGCTCATCCTGGTAGGAAGAAGCATTAAAGAAGCCAAACGTCATGCTAAGCTCAATTAGCTTCTTTATCGACTGCCTTTCTGTTTTTTCTACCATTTCTGAAAAATGGCAGTTAGTGAATTTCCTACCAGCAATCATTTGATTATGGCTTATCACTCGAAGACACAAAGTGACATGTCAGGCTGTGAAAACTTATCAAATAAAATTTTAATTAGAAATCTGTTGGGAAAGGGACAGACAGGAGAAACATAACCTTCAGGAATACCTTTACGCATCATTAATCACTCAAAGCAGAACGTGCTCATATTGGAACAGGAAGCAGCTGCAAGGAGAAAGTGGTCTGACAATGTCATAGGGATAAGCTGACTTTAATTACTAACCAGGCTATAGTCCATTCCCATAGCATTATTAGTACATATCATAGTGCACATATCTTGCAGAGGGGTTCACTCCTCAATGGTGTGTTTGTTTTCTTGTTGTCATTAATCACTATTGTAGATGTAGGTCTGTAAACCTCCAAGTTTAATGTATTTAATTACAACTGTTTGCATTTAGTTCTCTGCTTATGTATCCGTATGATACCAAAGTGCTTTCGTACTGAGTGCACAGTTGAATAGATTTGCATGTTTAAGAAAAAAAAAGCCTAAAACAGCACTTAGTTATTAAAAAAAAGCTTGTTTCGCCTATGATTAATGTTTTTGTAATGCTATCCCACTATAATTTCCCTTTAATCCTCACATGAATCATTATATAATTTATATCCTCTGGTTGTTTTGTCTGATTGCATGTGTCCTCTTCCATGATTATACATGACTAAGTTGGGCGACATCTAGTGTCAAATAGGAAAAGGGGTGAATGCTTTTGGCACCAATTCACACTTGAATGATTTCTGCTTTAGTGTATATTCCGAACACAGCTGAAGCTTGGAATTGAAACTATAATTAAAGAAGGCATTCCCAGGCCAGGTATGAAAATTCGACTTAATTTTCCTTCTAAAATTACTCGATTAATAATTAAGAATTACTATCATTTCATGTATTGATTGCATAGATGATGGGATTTTTGCAGTATGAAAATTCTCATATACTTATAGCAAGATTAAGTATATTAGATAAACCCAAATGAGCAACTCATGCTCATATAAGACCACCTTACTTACCATTAGCTTTTCATTTGCATTCTGCTATAATGGATCTTATAAATGAGCTCCTTTGTATATATCATTCAGTTGTGTATTTGTGTGCAGACTGTAGCTGGCAGGCAGAGTAACACAACATGCATTCAGCAGCTCTCTGTGCCCAAGAGATGGATGGGTGTAATGGAGTATCTCCGCTCTGCAATGCATAAACCTGCCAACTGATATATCCCACTTAGATTTCAATTCCAAGCAATATTGTGCTGCCGAGATTCATACAACAACCTCTGTTGATTCATGCCTCTTATTTGAGGTTGGCTGGGCATATTTTTCAGTCACATTGTACATGATGGCAAAATCGTAGTCCACATCATATATGTTGGGCAACTTGCCCTTTAGTGCACAGCCAGTTAGTCTAAATAGCTGCCTTACTGACTTTTACCATGTAACATGTTGGCAATCATATAAGATGCCTTACTTAAAAATTAGATAACTTTAGATCCTGATTGATAAAAAACAAGTCAATATTATCAGTCAGTATGAGCTACAGTAACTACAGATAAATCTGTGTCAGCATTTATTACAACCAATAAGTGACCATTTAAAAAAATGTAGAGACAAAAGGTGGATCATTTAATGTTTTGACTTTTGTGTAGTTTGTCCATCAGATGGTGTTTTAGAAAGTGTTAAGTGTAAAAAGTGACTTTCAGTTGACACATAAGTTAATAGCATACACTGATCAGCCATAACATTAAAAATATGATGAGCACTGAGAGGTGAACCGAATACCATTTATTATCTCGTTATAGTTTCACCTACCAAGGAATGGGATGTATAAGGAAGAATGTGATCAGACAAGATTCAAGAGTCTTTATTGTATTTTAATATAAATTTTGTATGAGGCTCTTAGCTTTAAAAAGGTACAAGCAATGCAGTAAACTGCAATTAACATTGTCAAGAGCAGAATATTAACACAAGCAATTATATTCACAACTTTTAAATAGAAATGTAAAATATAACTATAAACTAAACACCTGTGAAAGAAAAGTGAACACTGGGATATACAGTATGTACATTTAAGGTACTATGAGATGAAATAGATAAATAGCAGCAGCAGAGTGAATATAAACTAGGGTGTAAATGTTTATCTGTCCTTTGCAGTGCAGCTGCCGTACCACATCATTGCACTGAGACAGAGTATACTTTCTATTGTAGCACTGTAGAAGTTCTTAAGCAGCTGAGAGGAGAGTCCAGTACGTTTTAACTTCCTGAGGAAGAAAAGCCATTGTTGGGCCTTCTTCACCAGGTGT
>JAQMYF010000012.1:31020454-31056555 GCA_030014195.1 Neosilurus mollespiculum | reverse complement strand
GCAGCTGAGAGGAGAGTCCAGTACGTTTTAACTTCCTGAGGAAGAAAAGCCATTGTTGGGCCTTCTTCACCAGGTGTGAGGTGTAGACAGACCAGGACAGGTCAGATGAAATATGGACGCCCAGGAACTTAATACTAACCCTAAAGTCTACACTCTGCACCGCCTCCCCATGAATGCAAATAGGAGCGTGCTCTGTCTTCCTGGTCCTCCTGTAGTCCACTATGACCTCCTTGGTTTTGCTGGTGTTCCGAATGAAATTGTTGGTTGAACACCAATTTAATTAGTGCCGAATCTCCTCTCTGTAGTGGGTGTCATCGTTATCCGATATGAGACCCACCACGGTGGTGTTGTCCGCAAACTTCACGAGTGTGTTTGTGGAGTGGATAGCAGAACAGTCGTGTGTGAAAAAAGGGCCGGGCTGAGTGCAAAGCCCTGCCATCTTTAAAGAAGCAGGTCTTGTGAGGTGTTTCTGGTATGCATTGGTAAGTATCTACCAAAGGTGGTCCAGAGAAGGACAACCAGTGAACTGGTAAGAGTGTCATGAGTGCCCGGGGCTCACTGTTGTGAGAGCAAAGTCTAGTACGTCTTGTCTGATCCCACAAAAGAGTTACTGTAGCACAAACTGCTAAAACTGTTGATGCTGGCTATGAGAGAAAGGAGTCAGAACAAATGCACTGATGCTTGCTGTATATGGGGCTACCTAGCTGCAAACCAGTCACGGGGTGTTAATGTTATGGCTGATCAGTGTATATGTACAAATCAAAATTTTTGTTTGTTTGTTTTAACTAAATTCATTTTGTATACATTTTATATAAATTAACAGATAAACAACAATGTCCTAGATTAGATTTCATAGTTATGATATATAGCAAATGTGTGCCGTTTAGCCATAACATTAATATCACATTTAATATTGTGTAATATTGTTACCTCTGAAGGTGTGCTGTTGTATGTGGCACCGAGATGTTAGCAGCAGATCTTTTAAAACCTGTAAGTTGTGAGGTGGGGCCTCTATGGATCAGATTGTTCATCCATCACATCCCACAGATGCTCAATCAGCTTGAGATTAGGGAATATGGAGGCCAAGTCAACACTTCTTTGTCATATTCCTCAACCATTCCTGAACAATTTTTGGAGTTTGGCATGGTGCATTATCCTGCTAAAGAAAGTCATTGCCATAAAACAATGGCTTTGCCATGAACATTGGTCAACAATGTTGGTACATGTCAAGTAACATTCATGTGAATACTGGGGCCCAAAATTCTTGCCCAGAGCATCACACTGCTTCTGCCAGCATTAACTTTTTCAGCAATTTGTAATGCAGTAGATCTTCTGTGGGATCAGACCCAAAAGGCGAGCCTTTGCCCTTCGTGCACATCAGTGAGCCTTGGGCATCCATTACCCTGTTGCCGGTTCAGCGGTTGTCCATTATTGAACCACTTTTGTTAGGTAGTAGCCACTGCATCATGGGACCAGCTTTCAACATGGCTTCTTCAAAGAGTACTGACTGTTCATTTGCTGCCCAATATAGCCCAGCCCAATGAAAAATGCCTTTGTAACAAGATAATCAATATTATTTACTTCACCTCTCAGTGCTTTTAATGTGGCTGATTGGAGTATATAAGTTGAGTGATGACTATGGACTTTTTCTTATAAGCTATTTAGTAGGCTATACTCTAAAAACACAGAACTCATAAATGTATATGGTTTCAAATGATTAGGTATGTATATAATAGAAATTTAAAGGTCTGGGTTTTTCATTCCCGCACCCACAAGGCACATTATAAGAGGTAAGCCACACCGCTCGACCCACAGAAATAAAAACGACTCGTTGAGGTAAACACAGACTGTGATAAAAATGGTATGGGGTAAAAAATAATATTACTCTTAGGCAAATATCAGGGGATATTATATTGTGGTTCACAAAATGCTACAATCACAAAATTAGACTATTCAGCTGCTGTTATGCAACCGTATTACAATCAGAACATTTAAGTATGATGTTTCCTCGTGGAATTTATTCTTTAAAAAGCAACATATGAAATCGTATTGGTCCCATTTTTATCTGACGTCCCAATTTTACTGACTTTACTTAATTATTCTTGCTTGCTGTTCAATCAGAGTACAGATGTAATATTTATGTTCATATGAAAATAAACGAGCACTACAAACGATTATGGAATAACTACTTTGCCATGATAGTTGAAGGGGATGAAAATAGCTTCTGCCTTTAGCTGAATATAACACCTCTTGCTGAAGTGCTAGGTATGCAGCTTTCACTTTTTTTGCATTATGAATTTTTCCAAGACACGTTTCTGAGTAACACAGTGTGTGAAATCTTTGTGAAGTTTTAAGTGAACCTTAAAGTTAAGTCAAGTCAAAATGTATGAATGTTACATACATACCTTTAGGCACTACATACTCATTTGTAAGCACTCCACAGAGTTCATATGAACAAACTATATACAAGTCCTTTGACACCTATTTTCTGCATGACAATACATTTTTCCAACACTTTTTTTTACAGACAGACAGTTTCATTTTTAACTGCCTAAATCGCAATTAAAGTAATTCATAAGTCCAGTAATTTAAAACTGTACCTTTAAACAGTTAAACCCTGTGGAGGATTCCAGAAAATTATATCAAATAAATAGGCAATTAGCTTTTGATAGGCTTATTGTGGTCAGTTGGATGTATGTTAATGCCTGCCATCAAATTAGCTGTCTCTTTGCTTGGTATCATAGGGAAAAAAAAAATTCAGCTAAAACCTCAGAAATAAAGAAAATTGAACCAACAAACATTTTCATCCTTATGAGTAATTTCCAAACACTGCGATGGTCCAAACACTGGAGCTGTTCAGGGTGTACCATGCCTTTGCCTGATATA
This sequence comes from Neosilurus mollespiculum, assembly GCA_030014195.1. NCBI lineage: Eukaryota > Metazoa > Chordata > Actinopteri > Siluriformes > Plotosidae > Neosilurus > Neosilurus mollespiculum. Next base: position 31,053,669 of record JAQMYF010000012.1, on the reverse strand, counting down.
TGCACCAGTCTCCCTGTGACCCTAGTAGGATTAAGTTGTTTGGCAAAGTGAGTGAGAGTGAGATTAATCTACAAACAATGTGACCTCCACAACATGACCACACCCCTTGCTTCACAGTTGGAGTAAGTAGGGTGAAGCTTATAGGTAAGTCAAAGTATAGCACTCCAACTGTGAAGCATGGGGTATGGTCATGTTGTGGGGGTGTAATACTCCAAGATGGACTAGTGAACTACATGAAATACATGGCGTCATGAGGAAGGAAAATAATGTGGACATTAATTGAAGTGAAATTCTAAGATATCAGCCAGGGAGTGGGTCTTCCAAATGAACAGTGACCCCAAGCATATCACCAAAGTTATTTTAATAGTTGTATCAATAGGTAAAGCAAAATAACGACAACAACGTCAAGGTATTGGAGTTTGGAGTAGCCATCACTAACCACTGACCTCAGTGAAAGACAGCTGGTGGCGGGCCACCCAAAGCATTTGACTTAAACAATGTAATGGCAATGCTACCTGACCTAAGACAGGGAAAGTTTTCTAGCAATAAATATTAAGAATTGTGAAAAATTCAGTTAAAATGCATTTTTCTATGGTGTATGTAAATTTCTCCATTATTATGCTCCAGCATAATACGGATTAAGTCGCAAGGTAGAGTTTAGTTTAAAAGCCAAAGTAAGTTGAAAACGGCACACCTGGCTTATTTTTTGCAGTATCGCCAAAAGTACATTCCTCAAAGCATAGCCTTCAACATGACCAAGTTTTAATATCCATAAACACACTCTATCCATGCCAAAATGCTTGTTTAAAAAAGGGTTCCATGTCCAAGTTGTTGTGAAACAATAGAAATATCCACTTATTTTGCCGATTTTCAAACCACTTTCATGATTGCTCAGGGTATTTCCCTATTATCCATATTCAGTACCAGAATACTCTTCTTACTTACAGAATCACAGAAGGATTACCCGAATCATACAACGGTAAACGAGTGAGAATCCTCAAAACAGACATGACTCTGTGTAAATAGAACTCATCTGTTGCTGGGAAGATGCTAGAAAGATCGCGCGGATTGGTCGAAAGCCGGATTCAGTTAGTTTATGGATGTTAGGGAGTTTCGACTGCGGACATTCAGAAACTGGTTCTGTAACTGTAATTGCTATTTTCTCAAAAGTAACATTTCCTGATTAGCAACATACAAAGTGACGTAACTCAGCCAGTGTTCATGCTAAAATCATGTATTCTACCTCATTTTAGGACATATTAAATTCTCTTTCCAAATATATGAATTTTTCAGTATGTCAAATGTCAGATTTCCTACTTAATCCGTATTATGCTTGTGTTTTTGTTTTTTTTGTTTGTTTTTTGTTTTTTTGGTTTTGTTGTGTTTTGTTTTGTTTTCACTCATATCTCTTGCTGTCAATCAGAAGACAATTGCATTTTTCTCTGCTGCCCTGACTGAAGCCAATAAAATGTCTTTATTTTTTTGTTTGTTTGTTTTTTGCCGATCTCATGACTTTTTATTTTTCTTTTTATTCTGACTCCAGTATAATAGGGTTTAACTTTATTATCCTAAGACCATGACCTCTCTGCACTGGAATAACATTTTACTGTTGATGGAGATCATAAAGCATATTTTTAAGTCCCTCTGTCCCCCTATGAGCATCTGCTTGATGCTGTAGATGTTGTGGTGCAATAATTGAAAAACTTTTGAATATTGTAGGTAAAGACTAACAATCTGTACTGAATTAAGGCAGTGATGATATTTATATCATGAGGATTTCAACCTTGTGGCCTGTTGCTTGTGTAATGGGATTAAGCGTTGAGGCAATCTCTTAAATAAATCAGTTCATTGATTCTAACATACATTGAAACTGAAACGTCTTATTAATAATTCAGTAAACTTGAGATAAATGTTTTCTCATGTGTGATTGGTCATGAGTGTGCCTATTAATTAAGAATAGGAATATATGTGTGTATAGAAGTATAAATAAATGTAACTAATATATTTTCTTCTGTAAGAGAGCTAACCTGAGAGGACATTCTGCTGTTAAACAGGTGAAACTTCCTCTATCATCAATGTCACACTTAAAGTACTTTACATAAATAAGTCAATAAATATAAATAGAAAACATAAGACATTTGGCATGAAGACTACAGGCCACTCAACCAACAAATTATTATCAATATATAACTTCTCATTAGATTCTTCCTGATTTCTTTCCCACCTCCCCAAAACACACCTGCAGGTGGATTCACTATTCTGAGTTGCCCCTGGTATGAATGAGGATGTGAAAACAAAAAAATAAAAAATAGAGAATTTAAAGAGGTAATAGTAGTGTGTGTGTGTGTATGTGTGTGTGTGTGTGTGTGTGTGTGTGTGTGTGTGTGAGTGTGTGTGTGTGTGTGTGTGTGTGTAGATGTATTCACACCCCACACTCGTTGTTTCTAGTTTTTTGGGGGGGTTTTTGTTTGTTTGATTGTTTTTTTCCCCCCAAATTTTCAGATATCAGACCAGATTACATTCTGAAGTTGAAACATCTCTAATAATAATCCTTGTCATGTGTTCCTGTCTACTCTCTTCACTGTAAAGTTTTACAGCTGAAACGCAATGGCCTGTTGTTTTTAAAGCATTTAGTCTGAGACTGGATGAGGAGCAGACATTGGAGAGCAGTATTTTACGGCCACTTAAGTTAATCAAATTTGAATAGAAGTGAGGTTGTGTGTGACAGGTGGTGCAGTGTGTATGTGCAGTGAGGTGTGCTGCTGCTCTGACATGCTGCAATTACTGTGTGAGATCGTCAGTATAGGAAAAGAGAAGGTGACAGGCCAGACAGGGCAGTGTTATAGCACAGGTGCTCAAGAACTCAACACTTCCTGCTGTCCTGTCAGTCACACAAATGAGAGACCTATACCTGAGAATTGACTTCATAATATTTGGATCAATTATTTATCATATGTAAGTATATATATATATATATATATATATATATATAGATATAGATATAAAGATATAGATATAGATATATAGATATATATATATAGTAATAACATACCTGTTACAAGATACAGTTTCCTTTTTTTATATATATACATTTTTTCATCATATAGTGTATTATATCTGAAACAGGAAAAACTATTTGGCGTAATGTTTTCTTTCCATCAAAATTTCATGGTTCCAGTTATTTCTGGAACAGTGTTTTTTTCACGTGCTGGATTCTAAGTCACTGTATGTGTCACACTGCGAGTGATGCAAGACACTTTGAAATCCTATTTGAGGGGTCTAACCCTTCAGACTGAGACGCATCACTAGGAACCCAATTGCAATCGGTATCGAAACCACCTTCAGATGTGGCTTGGATGTGAAATCAGTGTTACGTAGTGAATTACTAGGGCTTGGTGAAGTTTAACTGAACTGTAAACAGTGAGGTTACATTGGTTTAAAATGTGATTCTTCTGTAGTGATTCTCATAAAAGTTGTTTGGACGAAACAGCTTGATATTTTTAGTGAATAAATGTTTTTATGCCAGAACGATGACTTTTTTTTATAGTAACTAGCAGAGTTAGTTTGTGTGTAGTATTGAACAATATGAGTTTCTTGTAAGGGCTCTCTTAGCTAAGGGTTGACAGTTATGTAGTAATATTTTCTTTTTGTTTCGGATGTTTCAAATTAAAAAAAAAAAAGTTTCTTGAGGTTACTGAGTAAAAGATTAGAGTTGATTTTAGGCCTAGCATCAATGTATCATTTATTCAGGTGAAGCATTAATTCAGCACGGTGGCGTAGTGGTTAGCACATCTGCCTCAGGGCAAGAAGGTCCTGGGTTCAAGTCCCAGGTTCGGTGGGGGTGAGTTTGCATGGTCTCCCCATGCTTGTGTAGGTTTCCCCAGTACACTGGTTTCCTCCCACAGTCCAACAACATGCACATCGGGCTAATTGGCTGTTTCAAATTGCCCCTATGTGTGAGTGTGAATGGTTTTGTGTGTGTGTGTGTGTGTGTGTGTTGACCTTCTGATGGATTGGCCAGCTGTTCAGGCTGTACTCTACCTTCACACAGAATTGGCTGAGAGAGGCTTCAACCTTCCCGCATCCCTAATAGGAAATTAATTAATTAAATATTTGCATTAATAATCATGTTAATTGAAGGTCTCCACAAGAACAGTAGGGCAAATATGTCCATGTGAGTACCTACTTATATATTTTTGAGAAGACAGAGGAAATCGAAGAACACAGATACACTATGGCAAACTCCAAACTTCACACAGACTATAAGCTGAGTTTTAGATAAAATCAGAAGCCCTGGAGCGATGAAGTACCCATTATGGCGCCGTGCTGCCCTGAACACTGATTTCTATTAGAGTGTGCTGGAAAAGTAGGTTTTTTAGCACTTCATTTATATGCATCTTACTTTTTCATTCCATAAATCTCAAGTAAAAGTGCTTTAATGAGGTTCCTAAAGAGAGGTCTGAGCAGATGAATGTGTTCAATTAGGAAAGGTGTAAAGAAGACATAATAGGATATGAAATTTGTCTACATACTGTTGGTAGAAAAAAAAAATGCTGAGAATCTAAAGTTTATAAGTCAGAGATTTGGCATTTACTTTTGGAAGTAGGAATAAACACACAGGAATATATCCCACTGTACTCAAAGGCTGAACTCAGGTGTTTAACCAGACTGTTTTTCATAAACATGCCTCTTTTATCAGATTTTAAACAAAATCCATCCAAGCTTATGTGACACGGACACTGACTATCTGTTGCCATTTCCTGTTTCTGCCTGATCCCCCCCCCTTTTTTTTTTTCTTATAGCCGTCACAATTTGTTATCTGTTTTTACTGACAAATCCTTCTCCCTGTTTCTCTGATAAGCAGGCTCTGATTGGGAGAAACATCTGTAGCCCTTTTGTTGTTATCTTCCTGTGTGTCTGTGGCACTGACTTTTCCTTTTAATCAGACAGACTGTCCAGTGGGTGATCAGATCTGGCAGAATCAAAATGTTTTCTTTAATGTATTGGACTAGGGCAGCTGCCTTCCTGCTGTGCCATTGCTATGAGAATGTGAAAGACATTTTTATCACATTTACTTCATTGTAACACTCTAATCTCTTTGTGATACACACACACACACACACACACACACACACACACACACACACACACACACACACACACACACAAACTTTAAGCTTTAACACCAATATACTTTCTCTTTACAGAAGTTATTAAAGTATTTTTTTAAATGTGTTTGTTAAAATGAATTTTTTTGCTCAGTGTCTGTCTTGGTAAGATGACATAATAAACAGACAATATTGAGAGTTTTATGAAGACATGTGGGACTGTGGGAAGGAGACTGACACTTTTGTCTAGCAGTAAATAAATACTTTGTTTACTCATATTATAGTTCATACTTACAATTCAATCATGCACGCACCAACACAATTTCTTCAGTTCCACTGAGCATCAAGTCTCATAGCAATTCATTCTTAACCATCACAAAGCTTCTCTCTCTGCTCTGCAGAGTTTTAAGTTGACAGACTGTGGCGACTTATTTCTTTTTTATAAACTCTCATTTGTTTTACGGAAAATATAGCAAAAGCTCAGTGAGAGAGAACGCATTTGAAACTGAACCAATGAAGCAAAACCAAAGATGCTGGCAAAGTGAAAGCACAGCGCGATAAAGACTGACTTTCACAAACCACACAATAAATTGTTTGCGTAGTGCTACAGAGCAATTTTTCATTTCACTGCTTCAGTGCAACACTGTGACTGTAAATTTCTTGAAGTCAACAAATTTAATTATTCTATGGGTTTTATTAACAATCCCACTTAAAACGAAAGAAAGTGTTGGTGGTCATTGTTGTTGTTGTTGTTGTTTTACTTGCAGATGGCATTTGCTCACCCTCTGAAAGACTAATTAATGGTAAGTAAATGTAGAACACAATTCAAATATTTAATATTTCACATACTGCACTGCTTTGAGTACGTTGGCATGGCTGTGGGATTTTTTTTTTTTTTTGGGTAAAAAAGCTGTAATCATTTAAAATCTGCAACTGATGAAGTATACAGATGTTAGTTTACTGCAGAGATTAAAAGATATGAAAGAGAAAGCTCGCAGAATTTTCATGATGGAAATTAATAGAATGATGGTGATTTCACAAGCCGTGCACACAGTGCATTTCAGGCATGGCTTCCTGCCATAAACACCATCCAATAAAATATTTGTGCCATATTATGCTGCATTGGTCTGCAATTAAAACATCATACCAGCTATATTTATTACTTTCCAAAACAACAAATACTAAATTCTCATGGATTACTACATATAGGTATTTATTATATCCGTTTACATTACAGTTAAACACTTGTTTAAAATGTTTTTCAAACTTTTTTAATGCAAACTCTACCATGGTTTCTTTGTTGTTGTTGTTGTTTGTTTGTTTTTATTACATTGCTTAGTTTTCTATACATAATCAGCTTCACACCAGCTTCCGTGGTGAAGATGTATAGGTTTATTTATTTAGTATTTACAGTACCGACTCCATGTGGCAGGGGGGCATAGTGGTTAGCACTTCGGCCTCACAGCGCTTCCCTCGGGTGTTTCTGTGTGGAGTTTATATCTTCTCCCCATGCTTGTGTGGGCTTCCCCCTGGTACTGCGGTTTCCTCCTGCAGTCCAAAAACATGCACATTAGGCTAACTGTCCCCAAGGTGTGGATGTAAATGGTTGTGTGTGTGTGTGTGTGTGTGTGTGTGTGTGTGTGTGTGTGTGTGTGTGTGTTGCCCTGCAATAGTCTGATGAGCGGTTCAGAGTGTATCCTGCTTTCACCTAGTGTCAGCAGAGATAGGCACCAGCCTCTCTGTGACCCTAGTAGGATTAAGCGGTTCGGCAAATGAGTAAGTGGGGATCAACTGATTCACTGATTTTCATTTTTCCCCCCTGATTTCCTTCCTTATTTATTCAATGGTCAATTCCCACCCATCCGACATCGTCTTTATCACATAACAGCTACTTAACTCTGCAACGGTCACCATGTGATGCCAGTCAGCCACTTTTTTTTTCTCTTGAACTGCTGCTCATGCAACATCAGGTGTGGCAAAATGCACTCAGAGGAAATCGTTCACCTTCACATGCATGAGCTAACAGATGGCCATGTTTGGAAAATGTCTTTGTGATAGACAGAGTACAGCGAGTGAGAGCCCAGCCAATTATGCTCTCTTGAATTCTCCATGGATGTCTGTGGCATCACTGGGACTCAAACTCTCTAGATACTAGGGCAAACACTTTCTGTTACACCACTTGAGAGCTTTCAGTTGGCTTTAGAGTGTATACCATATAATACAGCATTGTTTGTTAAATACAATCATTTTACAATGCATTTGGTTACATCATGTACGCTGCTGTATGGGTGTATGTTTTTCTACTGTATTTCACAGTTGGTGTAAATTTAAATGTTGGTTAGTATAGAAGTTTGTGTATGACTTTAAGAGCTTCTATTTACCAGATGCATCTGCTTTGCCTGTTCTTATTTGTTACATATAATATAACTGTTAACAATGCAGTATTTAAATATCTAAGTCAAGTTGATGCAAACCCCACGGTTGGCTTGTGCCCAACTGAAACAGGACAACTCGGCATAATTAAGCACATGATATTTAAGCAAAAAATAAATCCACTGATGTGCTGTACATTAAGAATAGTGATTATTGTATGTAATGATAAAATCTATACTGCATAGCAACATAATGAATGCACCATCTCTGTTTACATGGTGTGTGTATATGAATATACTCACACACAGCCATATATCAGAAAATCTTATCTGAGAGTTTTCTGTTCAGTTCTCATTTTGCTTCCAGCTCTTATGCCAAGTTATTATTTTTCTCCACCCTGCAGTGAGCTGGTTTAGGAGCAATAGGATCTGGAATAGCCTCTTATTTCTCACTTTATTAAATGACATTGGGTTTTTTTTGTTTGTTTTTTGTTTTTTTGAAATGCTAAGGTTTAAAGCATTTGTATATTTGTGTTTTCCAGTTTTTCCAAGAACATGTGAGGGATGCTTTGGAGAGCTCTCTGACAGTTTTGTCTCTGCACGAAGAAAGAGAAGCAGAATTTTACTCCAGAGCCATTAGTAACTGACAATTAATATCAAGCGGCATATTGATGCAGCCTTCCGCTGCTTTGCCTGAAGCACCATTACTAATGGCCAGGATGTTACTTGATATTCAGCAACCTGTACATACATAAAACACTCCATAATGCCTTCAAAAGTGTCATGCCTATATGTGTTGACAGTTGTTTGTTGGGCAGGTGCCCTGTGGTATCTCAGCATATCCAGACCCACAACGTCGTTAGTCGGGCAGCTGACTGTGCCTGCACGCAAAACTGTTAAACCTCAAAGAACCCCCAACACCACTTTTAACAACATCCATACCCGCCCATTAAACCCCCACACATTCGATTTCATCATTAACGAGCCGAAAAAATGTGAGACCAACGTGCCGTTCCTGGTTATCCTCATTACCACAACACATAGGGAGTTTGATGCCCGGCAGGCGATTCGGGAAACATGGGGGGATGAGAGCACATTCAGCGACCTTCGCATCATAACACTTTTTCTCCTTGGTCGCAGCACCGACAGCATGCTCAATCAGATGGTGGAACAAGAGAGTCAGATCTTTCATGACATTGTAGTGGAGGACTTTGTGGATTCCTACCATAACCTGACTTTAAAGACGCTGATGGGAATGCGCTGGGTGGCTACCTTCTGCAACCAGGCCAAGTACGTGATGAAGACGGACAGTGACATTTTCGTCAACATGGACAACCTAGTGTATAAGTTGCTAAAACCAGACACCAAGCCCAGGCGGAGGTATTTCACAGGCTATGTCATAAATGGCTCACCCATTCGGGATATGCGCAGTAAGTGGTACATGCCCAGAGACCTGTATCCAGAAAGTAAGTACCCACCGTTCTGCTCTGGCACAGGCTATGTGTTCTCAGCAGATGTGGCTGAGCTGATCTATAAGACTTCACTTCACACTCGTCTGCTTCATTTAGAGGACGTTTATGTAGGTGTTTGCTTGCGGAAACTTGGCATTCACCCGTATCAGAACAGTGGCTTTAATCACTGGAAAATGGCTTACAGTCTCTGTAGGTACCGTCGAGTCATCACGGTGCACCAGATCTCTCCTGAAGAGATACACCGGATCTGGAACGACATGTCTAGTAAGAAACACCTCAAATGTTAGTAAAACCTGAGGAATACCATCTATCTTCATCAAGTTTTTTTATATACAGGACACAAAAATAGACAATGTGCATCTGTGAAACAGGGAGAGCATACACCGAGTTCTCCTTACAAATCCTTAAGAACAGCCTGTGACACCTTGGGCTGTTAGTAAGTAAAGTAGGTAAAGGTCAGATCCTGATCATCCGACAGCAAAGAATATGCTGCTGTTAATGTGCAATTATAAAGAACACTAATAAATATATTGACAGTCTGAGTGTTATTGCTGTGCCAGTCTAATTGCATCAAGAGCGGGTGTGCTGTGCTTTGAGTACCTTAAATGCTAATTCATGCATAAACATGAACGTGTTCTGCACTGAAGTAATTCAGCTCATCAGCTCAACAAAGGTACACTCCGAGTGAGACGAAACCAAACATAAACGTCCTTGATGATATTTCGTTTCACCGCATATAGTTTTGTTGGATGTGATTAAAAGTGTTGATATAATCAGCACTAATGATGAGTATCAAAACTTTTAATGTTTAAAAAGAAAATCATATATATATTTCAACAGACGCTTTTGTTTCATGCAGAAACTCCCGAGTTCTATTTGTTTACATGTTGCTGTGTTTCAAGAAAAATTATTCTTTTTTGCGGGGAAAATGTAAAGATTGAAAGCTCATTATTTATAACAACAAAATTTTATTTATTTCTGTAATCAATGTTGCTACTGTCTTACTTGAGATCCAGCGGGCTCATCTTTGTATTATTGCTGCATATTATATAGTGATTACTTACCATTTAGTATTAAGTATCCTATAGAGCGCATTTACTGTATTTGGTAAAAGTCACTGTAAATACATTCCTTGGAGGAATGTTCATCATGTATATGTTACATATTAATCTATAAGAAAGACTTTAATGGAAATGACTGAACAGTGGAAACTGTATATTTTATGAAACATACTTATGGGGGCCAAAATTTTTATTTTACTGTGTTTATTTTTATTCACTTATAATATTAAAAAATGTGTGACATTTCATTGTGAAAAGCATAAATAACTGTAAATCAGTCCCCATGGGAGGTTGTTGTATTGTATTATACTGTGGATTTTTTTATAAAAAAAAACAACAGAAGCATACAGCAGTTTCTTTTTAGTATTTATCTCTTTAATTATATTTTGATTCATTTACATTTATGATCTATGATCCAGCTTAAATTGGTTAACATGCTTGTAAATTTGTTTCCCTATTTACTGCACTCTGTGGCTTCTGGGTCTGTACTCACACATTACCGAGTTCTAAGCAGCACTAAAAGTTCCAGTGAGCTTCTCCTTAAAGTCTAGTGATGTTAAACTGCTGAAAGGAAATTTTACCACTATATCCTGAACTAAAATGGAGGCTATGGATGGCGACGTGTTTTATGAATTAATATTTACAGTGATTGGCTAAAGCAGTGTGTGGTAAACACATGAACAAAAGCTCAGTGCACAGCGCCATGACAATTAAATGAAATTGAAAGCGAAAGGGGGTTGAAATGCCAGCTCACATTTACAGGGTCCCCACTTCAATCCTGAGCTTGGGTTACTGTCAGTGTAGAACTCCTCCCACTTTCCCAAACACATGGCAGTAGTTGAAATGACTATGCTAAAATTACCCATGTGTTAATGAGTTTGTAAATGTGTGCATCGTGTTCTGTGATGGACTGGCATGACATCCAGGGTTTCACATCCATAACACTCTGCAAATAGTGTTCCTGGAATAGGCTCTGGTACCAACAAAACTCAAATCACTACAATAAAATGCTCACTGAGTGAAAGAAAAATGTGATGATAACCCTCTAGATTCTTAAATAAGTGACCCACTCCAACATGATACGGATTAAGTAGGAAATTTGACATACTGAGATATTCATATATTTGGAATGAGAATTGAATATGCTTCAAAATAAGATATAATACATGATTATAGCATATAATATATAGAGTTACGTCACTTTGTATGTCGCTAATCAGGAAATGTTACTTCTGAGAAAACACCAATTACAGTTACAGAACCAGTTTCTGAATGTCCGCATTTGAAGCTCCCTAGCATCCATAAACGAAATGAATCCTGCTCTCGACCAATCAGCATGATCTTCCTAGCATCTTCCTAGCAACAAATGAGTTCTATTTACACAGAGTCAAGTCTGTTTTGAGGCTTCTCACTGGTTAAGAGTTGTATGATGTAGCCATTTTCAACTTACGTTTGCTCTTACTCAAAACACTACCTTGCGACTTGATCCGTTTTATGCTGGAGCGGGTCACGTATATTTCTGGGAATTTGAACTATAGTGTGTCTATGGGTTCTGGAGTTTGTAAATTAGAAGATGTCAGTATATCTTATATATAGATGTCAGTATAGATGTCAGCCTATTTTAACATGTCAGTATATAGTGGGGATTTCTATGTATTATGAAAGCAGCAACATCTTTTTTTTAACTCCTAGTTTTTAAATTTACAGCCAGGTCCATAAGTGTAACAACAATGATACAATTTTCATGATTTTGTCTCTGTACACCACCACAGTGGATTTGAAATGAAGCAGTTGGGATAGTTGAAATGAAAAGCATTGATTTTCAGCTTTAATTCAAGAGGTTTACCAAAAAAAGTGTTGTATTAACTGTTTAAGAAGTGCCTCCATTTATACAGTCTCAAAAGTAATTAGCCAATTGACTGATAAGCAGATTCATGGCCAGGTGTGGCCTGTTTCCTTGTAATTACATGTCAAATTATGGAGATAAAAGGTTTGAAGTTGATTCCAAGTATTGAATTTGATTTGGCAGCTGTTCAGAGAACACAATATATGGTCCAATTAGGTGTAGATGCAAGTGAAGGCCTGGAAGACCACAGAAGACAACGAAAGTGGATGATCAAAGAATCCTTTCCTTGGTGAAGAAAAATCCCTTTGCAACATCTAGCCAAGTCAAGAACATGAAGAGGTAGGTGTATCATTGTCAAAATCTACAATTAAGAGCCACCTTCATAAATGTAAATACAGAGAGTTTACAACCAGATTTTAACCATGGGTAACACTCAAGTATAAAAAGGGAAGATTAGACTTAGAAAGCCTGCTCAAATCTGGAACATGATTCTTAGGATAGATGAAGCAATGATGGGAATGTATGAAGCAAAGGTAGGGCTACATGATCCAAAGCATAACAAATCAACTGCCGAAGCTGGTGGACATGTGCATGTCAGACTACTGTTGGAACAGAGCCACTGTAGTTTTCTGATGATCAGACTGCTGATAGAAGTACTCGTAACAGGATGAATTCTGAGGTGTATAGAGCTAGTTCAGTTCAGTTCAGATTCCTTCAAATACTGTTAAGATGGCAGTTCACAGAATAAACGGATAAAACACACTGAGAGCAACCGAAGTTTCTTAATGTAAAGAAATGAAATGCTCTGAACCTTTAACCTTCAAGAATTGTATCTACTCCTATTTTATTTTATTTTAATATATATTGAGGTTACCTATCTATCTTGTTGCTTGATTTTCTGCATGCTATTTCTGCTCTTGTACTGCTGCAACATTTGAATTTCCCCTCTATGGATCAATAAAGGATTATCTTATCTTATAGGAAAGAAAGACCCACAAATGAGCAATGAGTAAAGGCAGCTAAGTACAGTTAAGATGTGGCAGAAACTAAGCATTTGAGGATGTCAGTGGGTTCTTTACTTCTGCCGGTCATTGACTGCCAGGGATTTGCCTCAATGTATAAAGATGAGGATTAAATGACGATTATTTATAGTTTGTCCAATTACATTTATCCTGTCTATAAACAATGTAAACATGGCTGTAATTCTTAAACTGACTAAAATTATTAAACCCTCTGGTGTAAGTTTTCACAGACTTAAGACCTGCTTTTAATACTAAAATGACTACACAGAAAGAGTAGGAGCAGTCTTTTTAAAATTAATGCACCCCTATTTTCAAGCCGCAAAAATCTTTATAAATACAGCCCCAGGTTTAAAAGGCTATCTACTTTTATATAATTTCTGAATATGACATCTTTTCCTGCCTTCAGCTGAGTGCATTTTAAAGAGACTGATTTAGAGGTTTCATTATCATTACCACATGTGCATTTCCTCTGAATAGTCTTTATCTTCTGATTATGCGATCATAAACGTCTTCTGGCTTCCAGCTACAGAGAAAATTACAGCAGTTCTGCAGGTGTCCGCCATCCACCTAGTGGAGAATAATTTCCATATTAAACATGAGAGGAGATTCAATGTTTTTAACCTGCTCCAAAGAGCAAGAGAGCACCAGCGATTTCCAGCCAACTTTTCCAATTCACAATTCACCACAAGTCACCACCCTGAAGGACTCGCCTACTTCTAACCCTGGCAAACAATGTCATTTGGCTGGAAGCCTAGTGATCACAAGTTGTGCCAAGTAATCTCGTCACCAAACTCTCTTACTGCCAGTGACAAATTGAGTCAATCCTTGGGATTTTCAGCATGCAGCTATGAGATGCATTGATAGACAGAGTGGCTACTTTCAGCCAGGAATGGCTGTTTTTATGGGATAGTGGGCATGAAGATAATGTTATAATATTAAAACATTATTGGTCTTACAGAATAAAACTCATTTATACGTGAAATATATGAGCCGGCTCAGTCATTTTGCAATGTGGGAGTCAGGCATTTGTGATGATATACACAGCGATGATCACTGAATATAAATTCACCAAACAGCCTGGCTGGCCTTGATGTTCGGAAAACCTCTACAAATGGTGATGAGTGGGTGTGTATAATTTAATCTGACTGTATAATAATCGGATGACTGATTCGTTTAATGAATTATGTTAAAATAAGATGAAACTGATAACCATCTTTAAAAAAGATGATGACAGTAATATTTAATTCTAGTCTATGCACCTGGCCATCCATTCTGTTAATCATAATCCCTTTGTCTTTTGCTGTTTTACTGCAGATCATGTGTCAGAGAATGCAGAAAGGCTATGAACACAATTTCATAAAAGAATATTTATTGTAATATTAAGCATTTATGTTCAAGTACAGTTGAAAAGTGGAGTAATCTATTATTCTACTTGGTTTTGGAATCATGACTAATCTCCCAGACAGTAGTCATCTTTTGGTTATGAAGTTCCTTCTGTTATAAAAAAGACAGATGCATGCTGGCTAATGCAGCGGGATGTCACGGCTACTTCTTTATACTCAGCAGCTGGCCTTTCCCCAGTATATCACAGTTCAGGTGTGCGTTACAGTTATAATGACCTTTCTGTCGTAAAACAAACCTTTAGAGGTTAAATCTGGAGGTTTTCCAGGAGAGAAGCATGTGTACATTGCACAATCCAAAATCAAAGTGCATCAAAGCTTTGTCATTTCAACAGAAGCCATTTGCCAGTGAAAAACTTTTAAATACAGCAATTTACTGGAAAGCAATTCTGCTTATTATAATAACATAAAGCAGTCTATGCTTTTAACAGCTTCGGCTTTTACCTGTGTTCTTAGGCACGGGTTAATGAACAAGGCACCTCTAGCAGTTAAGCATCAACACTGTCCTGAAAAGTAAGCAAGTACATTTGCACATGTCAGCATTCACTTCTCACCCCTTACTTCCTTGGGCAGGGGAGTTTCATTCATTCTTTAGTGGATTAAATATTTTGTGTACATACAGTACCATAAAATTCATGTTTAAATCTCTACTCATTATAGAATCATGAAGAATAATGTGCTTATTTTTTTTTTATAAATAAGATAGCTGACTTTAATTCATTGATTTAACACTTAAGTTTTGAAGTGTTAATGTGCTCAGCAGAAAAGTTCATCTTACAAAACCAGGAAAGGAAAACTGAAGTCTTTTCCTAATAAATAATAATAATAATAATAATAATAATAATAATAATAAATAATATTGTTATTATTAACTTTTCTTGGAGCAAATATAACAGCATCATAATAAGAATCTCTAATTAATTTTTTTTTTTTTTTTTTTTTTTTTTTTTTTTTGTGATTGCTGGATACAGCCACCTGAGAGCAACAAGTTAGCAGGGCTGAGAAGAAGAGGAAGGTGGAATGTTAAAGAAAGAAATTGTATGAGCAGAATGACGGCAAGGGAAGCGATGCGCGTGTATGTTATTTAGTTATTGACAATGTTTAGTTATTGACAGAAGGTAATTAAAATGAAGATAGATCTGAGAGAGAGAAGCTTGAGCTGGGAGTAAGCTGGAGGTAGTTCCAAAACCCCCAGTCTGCACTTTCTTTAGCATTCAGTCTCTCTCTTGAAAGCCTTCCTCCTCCAATCCTCTTCCCTCACAGGTATGCCATCAGGTAACACTGAGCTGGGCAAAGCCAATTAGCTTCACCTCATCAGGGATCTCTGTACTGTCACATCCAGATGCCTACACACACAAACAAACAAAGGTTAAGCTCAGCATGTATCCAGGGATTTATACAATACTATACCAACACTGGATAATTTAATAACTGCACTATCGACCATTTTAATTTTCACTTGTAATAAATTACATTGTGGGTGTAAAGACCACTTGCGCATGCAAAATGGACAGCACAAGATATTTTGTTCATGTAAAAAATATAAAATTTCAAGTCTTCAGGAAATTAGGGCTTAAAATCTCTAAATTCACTGCTAGCATTTTTAGTGGTTAAACTAGTGGAGGACATTGAAAAGATTAAAAGCTAGCACATAGCTGATTTTTTAAAAAAGAGTTTAAGCGTTGGAATACTTTTGCCACTCTTGGTTACTCACAGAACCAAAAATATTTTATGCTCACCGTTAGGTAAGCTTAGTTTAGGGAAATCGAAGGGACCCGTGTTTGGTAAGTTTCAATAAAGAGGAGAAGATTGTGTGTATGTGTATGCGCGCACAGAGCTAGGCTGATGGAGGAGTGTTGTTGCATCGAATTCATTCATGTCTTTGCTCAGCATTTTATGGTCCCTACAAATGATCCATGACCATGCATGTTTATTTTCAGACCTGACCTGAGAGAAAGGAAATAGTTGGCATATACTCACACTGAGCAACTTCCTGTACTGCTCATATGCAAACCTAGAACTTCCTTCTAATTACTTTTCCAACAAAGCATATGACACTTCATAATTCTTTTGTTTGCCCTGCAATATACTGGTGACCTGTTCATGGTGTACAAGGTCTTGCCTGAAGTCAGCTGGGATTGCCCCTGCAACCCTGAAGGATAAGTGGTATAGGTAATGATTGGATTTTTCCATGATTTTCTCCTTAATTTAGCCACCCATCAACCATCTTCCTTACCAAACAGGAAGGGAACAGGTCACCATGTGTCTCCACCATGGCATGGGATGCTTTCATGTAATATTCGGGGCAGCATAAGACACTTGGAAAAAAGAGTTCTCCGCCCAGCTTCACACACACAAATTCTCTGAGGCCTATGACTGGTTCATGTCACTGTGACTGACAAGGAAGACAGCATATACCGTTCCTCCCTCCTGAGAGTACAGGCACATCACTCTCTTGGGCCACGAGCAGCAGACGGCTGTGGCATTATGGGGATTTAAACACATGATCTCCAGAAATTAGGGTGAACGGTTTTCTGTTACATCACACAGGAACACCTTTAAATTTTACAACAATTTTCTTTTCTCCATAAAAGTTCTTATGTTGTTCTTATGTGCAGTACAAAACGTGTACTGCACATAAGAACAACATAATCATGTGCTGTACTTAAATAATTGCTGAAATCTCACAGTATGTGGACTCCAATAAGCATTCTTTTTATATGCATTAATGTGTAAGGTGCTGAGAATAAGAACGGCTGTTAGATGACAAAGTAAAAACATGTATTAGCTGTCTGTGTGTCTAAGCAATGCATACACTAGGCTTTTGTGTCATATTGATTATTTTTTTTCTTTTTGCAAAGCAGACTTGGCACTTGTTATAAGAAGCTGTAAGAAACTGATCAATAAGAACCAAATTTTCTACAAAGTGATAAATAAAGAAAAATCTGTATCAGCAGGAAAAAAAATTACAGGTGGCAAAGCATATATACACTTCTTCTGTATAGAAACTTTGTTTCTACTTTGTGTATGTGGAGATTCTGTGGCTGTGCCACGGTGGTCCATATCACAACTAACACATACTGTGAGACACTGCAGAGGGCCAAAGGGGTGATCGATCTTTCTCTCAGATACTTTGCCTCACACAGATGGAATAGCAGATTTTGGCAAGACAGCACTGAACAATTTACAGCTTGGCTGGGAAAGTAGTGGGTGTGTATTTACAAAACTGAAAGAGCCGGTGATGAAAGACACATCTTGGTTGACACTTTCCCTTTCACTACAGTCAGCCAATAAGAGCAGCACTGTGCTGTAGAGACTGCTGCACAATGGCCTGACTCACATAAATCCTCCCACTGAAATCTTATGAATTACAAGCAGAGAAAACAGGAAAGCAGAACATATTTACTGAGCGCACCTGTACAATCACAAATATATCATCTCAGCCTGATATACCAGAGTAAATATGTATCACGGCTGGGTGATGACAGTAAAAGATACTATCAAACATTCCATTGCTTTTCATAACTGTATCGGCTAGATTTCACTTTATAGGTCATTTTCAGGGATGGGCTTTTTAAGTCCATCAGGATTTCCACAGGGAAATTTGCACATGACCAGGCTTGAGTCATGCAGCTGCATAAATCTAGTTTCAAATGCAGACTAAAGAAGAAATTGTCAGAGGTAGAAATTTAAAAATTAAAAGTAAGGCAGGTTTCCATGAGACTGCTCTTGTGCCTAGTGAGCTTTGTGTTATCACTACTGGAGTGTTATGATGGGTTAAACATGGGGTTGGAAGAACTATGCAATTTGGTTGCTCCTCTTTAGCTGGGACTTTGGATATAGTCCTGTAAGAAGGAATCTTGGTATCACAACACCTGCAGTTTGCTAAGTGACAGCTGAAGATGAAGAAAATATTCACCTTTTAGCATAACAATGACCCTATGCACAAATCCATGTAAAGGAATGGCTTCAGCAGTGGAAGACAAATGTTTTAGGATTGACCAGTCAGAGCCAAGCTCTAAATTCAGTCTGTAACCTGTGGAATGACTTGAACAGGGCTGTGTACAGGAGATAAACTCTCAATAGGATCTGGAACATTTTTACAAGGACATCTATTGTGGTAAGTTGGTAAAGTCCTATCAGTAAAGACCTGAGTGCTATATTACAAGCTAAAGGTGCTTTAACAAAGTACCTTTGTTAAAGCAGTAACGCCTAAGTTTTATTGTCTACGTAAGAGGCATTAAAAATGTAACATTGAAATAATTCCATAATTTTATTATTATGTTTAACCAGATCAGTGAAATAATATACAAATTGAAAATAGAAATTTCAGACATGGACAGTGGCGAGTAAAAACACATTTCGGTGTTCTTCAGCGCCTGCAGTCTGTCAGGACCATACCAACATGTGCTATGAATGACCGGATACCTTCTTCCCTGAGCCCTCTGCGAACTATACGAGCACTGATGTGGTTGCGGTGGGTACCAGGAACCTCAGCCGCCGTCAGTGTTGCTGGACGGAAACGGTCCCTCAGATGCATGACCCAGATATGACGGTCTTGTGCACGTGTAGTGACACGCATGCACCAGGAGGACAAGCAAGCCCCACATAGAAACACCCTCGCCAAGCCCAGGACTTGAGCCCCAGACCTTCTTGCTGAGAGGCAGATGTGCTAACCACTACATCACGCCCAGTTTATTGATAACTAAAAAAGACACCCATTCTAAAATTCTCACACACCTGCGGCTCATAAATCTACCTGTTAGATTTCACTAGCTTAATGGATGATACAACACACGTTTGTTTGCTTTTATCACAAAACACCCATAGATATGGGCTTTTAGATAGAGCCCCTGAATACATGAGCTGTGATTTGCCAGCAAAAATAAACCTTACAGCACAGAGGATCAGAGAGCAGTGCACTACAGCACAGATGTTGTTTACCTCTGCCTCCAGGAGTGATTAAAATTTGTCTGAACCATATTGCACCATTCACTGCGATATGTGTGATGGATTTAATTCCTCTTATACTCCCACAGTGGAAAACTGCAATGTCATGGATCACAAGGTGCTAAGAGTACATACATCTTAATGGAACATAAAGGATGTTTGACAGGCAGCAAGAATGGCATCATAAAAAAGACAAATATCTTTCTATAGAGAATTCACAGCACCATTTGTCGACTGTGGCTCAGTATCTAAAAGATTTTCCTACAAAAACATCTGCAATGACAGACTACTTTATTCATAATCATCATAGAAGTCTCTGTAATGTTGGAGCTCGGCAGGATTCAAACTAATTTATTCACCTTTAACTGATGTGAGTTTAATTGTAAAAGACTGTCAAAAAATATCAGACTACAGGTTAACACATTTAAACCAGATTATTTTCAGTCATGCTTATAGAATGTTGGGTATAAAAGAGTATAAAGGAATAACACTGCTAAAGAGACACATGATGCATCCATTATAAGTCACCATGTATTACAATAAAACACTGGAATACAACTTGCATTCATTTTCTGCACTTTAAGTAACCTCACAAGTCAGGCGTCTAGCTAGATAGAAACGCCTACAGGTGGCTGTGAACTATTTATCATTCCAGTGAGTATAGCATGCTCTGCAAAGTGCACTGTGTTGTTTTCAAAAGTTTGTTTTCTTATCACAGACCAGTGCAGAGAGGTAAGAATAGCAGACATGATTCTAATGCTTGGCACCAGAAAAGTGTACAAAACATATTAAATGTTCCATGAGCAGAATGCACTAAGGAAAATAACATACATCATTAAAACAAAAAGCACAACTGCAGTGTGTATAGAAAGAATAACCCCCTTCAAATATTCCCATTTTGTGCTTTGTAGCCTGAAGGGAACACACAGAGAAAAATACTTTTTCATGTATTTAATCAATGCAATTTATAACAGCCACACGAAAGATATAATAGCAACAGTTAAAAAAATACAAGTACTGTGTGGATTGACCCTTTGCTTTTATTACGGCCATGAGTCTGAAGGGATACTTCTCTACCAACTTTGTACGTCTAGACTGTTTGTCCAGTTCTTTACAGTAATGCTCAAGGTCAGTAAAATTAGATGGTGACCGTTGGTGGTCTGCAGTCTTCATGTCACTCCATAGATTGTCACAGGGTACTATTCTGTGCTCTGACTAGGCAATGCAGGGACATTCATCTTTTTCTTCTTCAGACAGTGTGGTCAACTTTGCTGTGTACTTCAGGTCACTGTCATGTTGGAAGGTGAACTTTCTTCCCATTCGAACAGAGGGCAGCAAGTTTTCCTCAAGAATTTGATAGTATTTTGCATCATAAATTTTTCCAACTTCACTGACATTATGCTCCAGTCCCTGCAGCAGAGAAACACATCCACAACATGATACTACCACCCCCATGCTTTACAGTAGGTATGGTGTTCTTTGGATGGTAAGTTTTAATGGTTTTCCACCAGATTTACAGTTTAGTGTTGAGGCCAGATAGTTCCGTTTGGGACTCACTTCAGAATTTTTATGCTGCGTTTTGGCAAAGCCCAATGGAGATTTTATCTGGCCTTTCTTAAGGAGTTGTCAAGATACGTTTGTAGAGCATTTGTTATATTTTTGTCACACGTACACAATGACCATTCTTTGCCAAAAGCTTCTGTAACTGTTTGAAAGTTGCCACAGGCCTCTTGGTAATCTCTCTGACCAATTTTATCTTCAAACTTCCATCTCATTTGGAGGGCATGGCCTGATTCAGGAAAGGTCCTAGTAGTACCAAACACTTCCCAGTTCTTGATTATGGACATTATAGTGCGTACAGGCATGGATAATGCCTTTTATTTTTTGTATCCTTGTACTTATCCACAACTTTATCCCTGAGATCTTTTGACAGTGCCTTGCCACCCATATTTGATAGTTTTCTCTTAGTTGCACTTTCAAGCACTGGAATGCTGTATGAATTGATGCTTTTAAGCTGAAGTAATCAGAATGATTACAGTTAACCACAAGTGGAAGCCAATTAGCTTGGTGTGTAATGGAGGTGATTGGTTGCACCTGACTGAATCTGAAGTGTTTTTTTAGGGGTAGGTAATCCTTTAACCATCTTATTAATTCTGGGAATTTTTTTTCCTGAAGTGTTTTTTTTCCCTTTCACTTGGCTGTTATAAGTTGCATAAATGTAAAAAATATTTAACTTCAGGCTGCAGCACAACAAAATGTGAATATTATGAAAGGGAATGATTCTTTTCTATACCCTCTCTACACTTAACGTGGCTAAAAGCAACACAGCTGTGTCCATGGGCGTCTCCAAAATATACATGATTTTCTGTTGAATATGTGCACAAACCCCACCTGACCTATCGGGAGCAGAGAGTAGTCTGAAAGTAAGACAATCCCCCAAAGAAAAATATAAAAACATGAATACAAAAGGCATATATGCGGCTGTTTGCGACATGCTGACCTTGAGAGAAGAAAAGCTTCTTTAACGTTTCCTGCTGATGTTGGAAGGACAATGAGACATGACCAAATGCCAAGTTTGGGTGTATATGTTTTTAAAACCAGAGCAACATATAGCTTTTTTTTTTGTTTGTTTTACCCTTTAGAGACTAATGCAACACCAGCATATTTTAGATGATGCCACAGTTTTCAAGACCTGTGAGCAATGAAATACCTGATGATTCAATGAATTACACATACGGAAGGTAGAATGCATTATGGAATTGCAGTTTAGATAGTGACAGTGTCTGTGACAACCTGAGTGAGGTGAGCAACACTGATGCCAAGTATAGCAGTTACTTTGATGATGAAAACAATTAATTATAAGATTCTGGCCCAGATTATGATGTGACTGCTGACCCACTAGGAGGAGGTAAATAATAGTACTAGTACCATAATAATACTAAAATACTACTAATAATTATTATTATTTAAATAATTATGATGATTATTAGTAAGTATAATCATCAGAATCAGCATCATCAGCTACAAAGGCAGCTAAAAACACTTTTTGTCAAACAATGCCTTAGATCATAAAATGATTTTTAGAAGGTGCCCCACATCATAATGTGTTAAATTCACCATCTCCTGACAAAACAGCGCTTCCTGTTGCGCCATTCAAAAGCCCTTAAACCTTTACAGTGAACCAATATCAGAAGGAATCAAATCTCCATGTAGCCTTGTTCTTGTTACTGATTTGTTTACTAGAAATAACCTTAGATATCCTTAAAACAAGAAGGAAGCTACTGAAGAAGAAAATATTTTTGTCCTTGCTGTGGTGCTGACCATGCTTTGATCAGCTTCAAAATCAGTTCATCTGCTAGTTTCTATTATAATACCATCTAAATCCTATGAATAGTCACCCACTTGTTCTTGAGAAATTGCATTAACAAGAATCTCCACCAAAATTTTTATCCAATCACAGATAAAAAAAAAAAAATTAAAAATCTAATCTTGCTTGGTTAATTTCATACAAAATCACTGACGTCCATCACAAAGGGTTGTAAAATAGCATATTCATTTAGAACTGTCTTGTTTGATCTCAAATACATAAAAATCAAAAAAGTAAGCCAATGTTTATTTCAGTTATTATATTATTGTTGGATAGATGGTTTTTGCATACTCACCAGTTTAAAGGTCAACACTTTATAGGTAACAGGGTCTTCTACAATTTTTTGAAGGTTAGCAGCAACTGAAACATAGACATATTAAATGTACTGCGATACAAAAAAATCCTACAATCATAATATAGATATTTAGGCACTGCCAAACAAAAAGCAGAGCTCCCATATTGCCCTAACTTGACAAGTTTTTCGTGGGAACTCTCAACCCCATACACGTATCCTACGTATATGAATATTCATTAATTTTAATAACTTGTTTATAGAAGGGAATAAAAATGAGGAAACCGAACGCATAATCTTAGTCTCGACATCAAGTACACCATTTAGAAACCGCAGGTTTAAAGAACATTTCAATAACACAAGAATATCATTCGTTGTTTATTTGTGAATTGCGTACTCTGTAAAATGTATCATTTGCTGACAGAATCAATGACAATTAGCTACAAAATAGCTAAGAAATCATTTTTCCTAGTAAGAGTGTGAGTGAGTATCCATAGTATGCGAGCTCCGCTATCACCACAGGGTAGCAAGAAATGCCAGAAATGTCATGCTCTTCCTCATTGTGATTGGGTTAAAAGCCCTTCTATTCAAATAAGTAAAGCATTTTGTGGCAGTAATTTTAAGTT
This sequence comes from Neosilurus mollespiculum, assembly GCA_030014195.1. Lineage (NCBI taxonomy): Eukaryota > Metazoa > Chordata > Actinopteri > Siluriformes > Plotosidae > Neosilurus > Neosilurus mollespiculum. The sequence continues at coordinate 31,030,153 of JAQMYF010000012.1, read as the reverse complement.
AAGTTTATTTTGCCAGGTAAAACAACCAAGATATCTACTGCATATGGCACATAGAATTCTGTTTACATTGTTAAAAAAGTGTATTTTATTTTATGGTTTGAAATAAGTAACAGTTTGGAGGGGAAGATAGAGTAGAAGAAGTTACCGTCACTCAGACATTCATTCCCATTACGATGGTTATATACCTGCATGAGAAAGTTCACCACAGGGTTCCCATGTGTACAAGTTCGCCGGAGCGACGGACGGACAGACACTACAGGATCTTCTTGACATTCCAAAAGTAAGTTTAGACGCTTTTTCCTTATCGATGGAGCTCCTTTTGGGGGAAAATGCGCTGCACAGGAGCTCTGCTATAAATGCTAGCGGTGTAGTGACAATTTAATGATTAACACTGTAGAGTTACATTACCAACTACAACATCATGTCCATTGACGAGACCAGCAGAAAACAGCTCCTGAGAAACACCATCAGCAGTATCTATAAGGAAAAGACATAACAGCAAAAGACAACAGGAAGAGAATAAATAAATATACAGATGTTTAAGCCGTCAAAATGTGCATAACACAAATAATAAATCACTCATATAAACAGCTCCTTCAACATTGCAAATAAACCTCAATACCACACACACACACACACACACACACACACACACACACACACACACTGCAAAAGCAAGCTCATCTGGGCAATCATGCCAGTCACCCCATGCAAGTGCCGCGTCCATGGGGGGGCCAGGCCTCGCATGCTAATGGGTTCAGAGCAGCCCTCACCTCGGCCCGGAGTGAATTCAAACCGTATGTCATTCAACTCCTTCCTCGAGTTCCTGTGAGACACACACACACACACACAGAGGGAGAGATATAAGACCACCTGTCTTTGTCTGAGACAGCCAAGACAGGCAACAGTCATTCATTCATTCAGGAATCCCACGCAAACACAGGGTGAACTTGCAAACTCCACAGACAAATGCCCTCACAAGCCTAGGACTTCAACCCAGGACCTTGGGTGTAATTTATAAGATTTGTTGTTTTGATCACTGTATTTTACAGTTTAATAAAAGACATGTTGATCCAATTAATCCAGAAATATGAAAAACTTCTACATGAACAAAACAGTTTTTCTATTTGTAGCCTTTGGCCTTAATAACAGAACTTTTTTACACCCTTAATGTAACCTATAACTTACACAATTCATGTGAAAAGGAAACAAATCTTTTAGAGGGGAAAATAAAAAACCTGGTTGCATAAATATGCACACCCTTGTACTTATAATTTGCTGAAACACCTTTTGATTTTTTGACATCATTCAGTCTTTTTTGGGTTGGAGTCTATCAGCATGGGACATCTTGATTTAGCAATTTCTGCCCACTCTTCACTTCAAAAGCACTCCAAATATGTCAGATTGCAATGGCATCTTCTGTGCACAGCCCTTTTTGGGTAACCCCACAGACATTTACTTGGATTCAGGTCTGGGCTCTGGCCAGGCCATTCCAAAACATTAATCTTCCGCCAGTAGAGCCATTCCTTTGTTGTAATGACCAGTCTTTGTCTTGTCTTTTCATCAATTTTGGAGGGACATTTGCATCATGCCATATTTTCTCCACTTGTTGATGACGGTTTTTCACTGTGTTCCATGATATATTAAAAGCCATGGAAATTCATCACTTTGAAGATTTATAAGATCTTTGCAGATGATGACTTTTGCTGAAAGATGCAATTAATTTGATGTTAGCAAAATCCTACTAGAACAGTTAAACTTTATTTGGCGTTAGTCATTGTCATTTTAATTGATAATAGGATGTGCACACTTGTGTAACCACATTTTTTAATTTTTAAAAGATTTCAGTTTGCTTTTCAGATGGAGGAAAAGATTTAAAACGATTTATCTTCATCTTTTTTTACATCATAAAACCCTGGCATTCAAACTGGTGTATAGACTTTTTATATCCACTGTATATGAAACTGCATCTTACAGGTTACAAGTTCTCTTTAGAACTCTCTGCACATATATGATACACAGTGTGGTTATTGATATATAATTCAATCAGTGAATTATTTTTTAAACTGGAGCAAATCCACTAAATATATCATTTTTAACACAATTATATAAGTAATGTTAAAGACCTGTCAAATGCGTACTGGTTTTGCAGTGGTTTCAATAATAATGAAGTAAATCATTAAACAGTAACATGGGAATTATTCATCAACATTTACTAGCTGGAAAGAGCACTAGACATCTAGTGAGAGTGAGGTTGGATAATGGCCCAGCCACCCTCTTAGGAGCAAGACTGGGCTTAATTACTTGGCTCAGTAAAGAAAGACTTTCCCTGAAAGTGTTACAGCCAAGCAACACTAATGATTACCTTGTCCACGCTATACATACATTCTTTAAATCCCTGAGTACCATCAAGGCCTGGAAAAAGAGAGTGGGGATTTGCTTCACAAATGACTACTAGATAACAGTAAACAGCGCAGAGTAAATAATGTACCTGGAGAGGTGTATCAAGGCATAAGGATTACAACTAGGCTGCAACAAGCCACAAGACATTAAGCCTCAATTTATTAACCATATTTATAATCAACCGAGTTACTCTGTAAAAGAGCGTAGGTCTTAACATCCGAGCTTTGTGCTGAATCTGGGTAAGCCTAAGAGAAATTGCTTTCAAATTTTCTTCTTTTTCTTTCGGTCGCTCCTATTAAGGGTCAACGCAGCAGATCATCCTGACATCAAATAAGGTTATAAAAAGTCCAATAGAATTTGCAAGAGCACCTGATAATCTTATGTTTGATTTACTCTAGAATGAACACAAGGATGCATCTTGGCCCAGGGATTCGAGAGAATTATCTTTAGCCCTGCTTTTACTACTCAATCACAAACATCAGGTAGTTCATACTGTATATGCACGATAGGGCATGTTCTCCATCCCAGCCTTATGCTGCAGAAGCAATTGGTGAAAAAGATTGGACTTTAACCCACCACTTCACTAGAGTGGTTAATGAAGATGAATGAAGGATATTTAGGAATAAAATCATATAGGCATAACCAGGTCCTGTTTGCAGTTCATTCAATATGTGCATCATGAACATATTATACTTCACAAATTAGTAATAGAAAATCTCTACACCAGCTACATTATACATCAAACAGTGCTTATGTAGTTGATTGACAGTTACATTAGCATCATTTCCTCAAAATCCCAGATTAATATGACAGCAGTTACCACTGATCTTATTTGATGGGTACAAATATCGCCTCTATCACCGATGACACCCTGCTAAGTCCTATGTTATAAGGACAATCTAGGAATTTAAGATGGACATTCATGTGTCTTTGAGTCGCAAGTTGATGAAATGGAACTAAGTTTTGCGATGCACTGCGAGGTTCGGAGAGAATGTGGGCGCAAGTTAAGCTGATATCCAAATACGCGTGTAAAGGATTTCACTTCTATACTTGTTTACTACCAGTCTTGCAGCACATCAGCTACTCAGCTGACAAGCAGCCGTCTGTAGGGGCGTGACGTGAAAATCTCCACCAGCTAAGAAGGGATAAAGTAAAAAAGTCTCTGTGTTATCTCTTGAGAGAAAGAGAGGGCTGTGTCTCCTCCTCTCCTGTCATAACCATATCTGACTTACACAACCTGAACCTTCCGTCTCAATCTGCCTGCTTATTTTTCGTCAGGAGAAAAGGCCAACCATAGACAGAGATATACAGAATAAGAGGAAACTGAACAGATTTCATGTGTTGGGAAAAGTAGGCTGTAAGGATTAGAACTATAAGTGAAAGCATGAGAGAGAAATTCTACCCGATTTTTAAGGCAATTGAACAGTTGAACATTAAAAGGTCACTTTTAACATTGGAGGTCTGATGTTTATAGGTATAGACAATTGTGCTGATAATTTGTCCCACTTTGTATAAAGTTTCTTTAATACCCGCTTACTTGTGCATAAACTATACAGGCACACTAACATATTTACTGTTTACTTAATTTCCTGCATAAAAGAATATTTAGGACAAAAGAGCTTGCTTTTTCTGAGTTTTTTAACAAGTCAAGCTCTTTTGTTGTTTTTCTTTTTCACGTTTTTTTCCATTTTTGTTTTTTAGTTATTATTATTTTTCATTTTATTATTATTATTTTTTTTGTCTACTGAATGTTAGAAAGAACAAACTAAGCCTGGTGAGAAAATGAGTGTTTATAACTGCTAAAAAATAGCAGGAACTAATTTGTCATTCTCTAAATAACTGTTATAATTGTAATCATTGGTTGACTGAGGTGGTATAAGAGGAATAAATAATTCTGCTATGGGCTGGGGCTTTTTTTTTGTTTTGTTTTGTTTTGTTTGTTTTATTTTTTTGTTGTTGTTGTTTTTTTATTTTATTTTGATATACTGCATTAATTCTGCAAGGGAAATTTTGGCTCTGCATTTAAGCCATCCAAAGTGAGCACACACTCGGAGAGGTGGGCAGTTGTGGGTTAGGTGCCTTGCTCAAGGGCACCTCAGCCATGAAGGTGGAGGAAGGGAAGGTGCTGCTCACTCCTCCACTGCCACACATTTTTCCTGCTGGTTCAGGAATTGTCGCAAACTCGCTTCTCTAACCATTAGGCCACAATTGAAGGAAAATAATCAACATTGGCATGGAAACCACTCCAAGTGTTATTATTTTTATTTATTTACCTATAACAGCAAGCCCATCATGTTGTCCTTTGATAATATATGTACTTTATATGTATTTCTATCAAAAAGAAAATCTTCAGAAAGATAATTCTGGACAACCAGCAGTTTTCTGGCAGCTTTCTGAAATCTGAGAGCCCTGGCATGCTGTTACATCTACAGTTTAAACCTCAAGTTGAAATACATACTCTATGCATTTAAATAAGATATGAAAAGATTTATAGTGCAGATCAAAAAATTTGAATATATCAACGTGCTTAATACAAATACAGATAAAGTGGGACCTTTAACATCTGTGAGCTATTTTCTTACAGAAAAAAAAACACTTCCGAGCACAATTAATTGTTTCTTCCTTTTCCCCCAGCGAGCAGCTAACTAATCAGTGCAGTAGCAGCTTTATCCCTGTGTGCAGTGATTTTTTTCCCTTTTTTTTCTGCATTTTCTACCAAAGCCCCTCACTCTTTTAGTAAAGTAACAGGTTATCGCAAAAAATTAAGTAGATATAGGGATAGTGGACTATTCAGTGATATCCACAGAGCCTGAGGTGAGTAATGTTTCAGTATATACCATAAAGCAGTATTGAATATAGGCACCATGACCAAGAAAATGGCCACAAAACTGGCCACTACCTTTCTATGGTCAAGTTTGTGTCTATATATGATTAGTATATGCCACACAGTAATGGTGTGATCCTATTGGTCTATCTCAGGATTTAAAAAAAATCATTATTCTAAGAGAATAATGCTTGAATAAAAGTAACAGACTCACAATCTGTCACGGGCACTCATGCAGGCAATGGCATCATTATCACACATTAAAATGGAAAATACACTATAAAAACTAGTTTTTGTTTGTTTTTCATGTATTTCCTTGGTAGTGTATAGTAAAATTTCAATTAGTGTGCAGACACACCTTTACAGAGCCGTTTTTTGTGTGTCCACAGCTATTAGCTCATTGTGCACAGCTCACCTGACTGGTCTCTGTCACGATTATAATATAAAACTATAAACATCTCATTTTAGTTTTGATTTCTTGTATTTTCTTGTACTATATGCATAAATTATGAATTAGTGTTTAAACACCATTATGGAGCAGGATTTCTTATTCGAGCCTTTTCACAGTCTTCTAGAGCACTGGGGATACATAAAATGAGGGTTATTGTTCCAAAATCTGTAAATATTATGCAACGTTTCATATGAATATATACACAATGGTATGGAGTACCCTCAAATAAAAAAATAATGAACAAAAAGTATCAGCTTGTCTTAAATTTTGAACAAATCTGAGTTTCCCTTCTTCAAAAATTCTCAGGATTCCAACTGAAATAATTTTCAAAGGATTTCAAAGGATTTTCCATTTAAAATTAGATAAGTATATGTCATTTAACTAAATCATGCACTGGTGTCAATATCCCCAATTTGTTCTGCACAGGGCAGATCTGAATACATGTGAGGAAGTGTCCGTCCAAAGTGTCCACTCCGACTTTTCCATCTCTTGTGATAATAAGAAATGTATCTTTTTTTAATCAGATGCACTTTTTAATAAGTACATCTAGGTATGTAACTTTAGAGTGGAACATATCTAAACTAGATTCTGAAATGTTGATTTCATGTGAATGTGTCCATCCAAAAGTGTCCACTCCGAAATCTTTTTTCTACTCCACTTGAACTTTACTTGCAATAGTTCAGACATTTTAATATTGTATTATAATGTGATTAAAATTTAATTTAAAAAAATTGGACTGGTTTTAACTTTGAAATTGACAATAATATTGACAATGATAGTTTTTAAAGAAATTTTATTGTGTTGGACATGCATACTTTTAAAGGCCATAACTTCTAAGACGTTAGAGCAAAAATGTAAAAAGTTTTTATAACCTTGAACATTTAAGAAAATTACTACTAAGGGACTGTGAAAATGCCCATTTGTCCGTGTAGTATGTACTAACTGTGAACGGGTTTGTCCCTAGTGCTCAGCCCAAATCTCAGCTGAACAGTCTCTGTCATGGTTAAAATATGTAAATATAAACTATAAAAATCTTTTCATTATGTTTCCATGTAGTAGGCTACTACCAAAACTCATAAGGAAAGAAACACCAGTGCACAGCTCAGTCTGATGTTTAGTGCTTAGTGCTCTTATTTTCGCTGATGCTCCAGTGTAGTATATACTAAAACAATCATTCACCTCAGGCTTGGTGGATGTTGTTGAATTGCATATCCCTACTCAGCAACATTCACCTCACCTTCAGAGTCTAACAGTTAATTATTCAGCACAATTCTTTATTTTACTCTTTAAATGATAGCATAGACTTATGTCACAAAATATTTGATTTTATCACTGAAAACTGTTAATTAGTTAGGCAATGCTTAATATAGTGCTAATTTAGATAAGAGATAACGCATGCTCTGTAAATCTGATATGGAATACAAGAAAATATTTAAAATCCTTCACACACACAGCTCTTGGCTGAATCTCCATGGGACTTAAACTGGAATACACGAAGCTTAACCTTAATCTTGCTGCCCAGTACTCAGAATAAACCTTTCTTTCCCATCCTTCTCTATGTCCCATTCTCCCTCCTGTTTGCCCTGATTTGCTGTTCATGCTGCTCATGTCTGACATATACATATGGTGCCCTGTCAACATAGCAACACCTCAGTGAACACTGGAGTAAGCTGAGTCATGGGGTAAAATAAGAGTCAGTTGATGGAGAGAGACAGGCAAGAGAGAAAAAATTGAAAAAGAGAAAGATACTTTGCCATAAAAGCCAATGCCCACTAAAGATTCATAACAAACCAGCAACTACTGTATATTAGTTTTATTTCCATTTTATTTCTTATTTGGGTTGTGCGGAGGCTTGAGCCCATATCAGCCAACCCTGGGCGAAGGCGGGAACACCTTGAACGGCTCACCAGACCATCGCAGGGCCAACACATACATATAACCATTCACACTCACATTCACAACGAGGGACAATTGGGAATATCCAATTTGTGTAATGTGCATGTTTTTGGACGGTGTGGATATAGCACAGTGACAACACCTAGGGACAATTTTGAACAGCAAATTAGCTATTTTTTATTAATTGTTTTTGGACTGTAGAAGAAAACCCATGCAAACTTGGGGAGAGCATCCAAACCCCACACAGACCTTCTTGTTGTGATACAGAAGTTCTAACTACTATATCCCTGTGCAACCCAATTACTGTTTTTGAAATCAGCAATTTTTTTTGCAACTTGTTGCAACAAACCAGTTTAAACCTGGGGATCACACCACTGAGACTGCTCACAACAGCACCAACATTTCTATAACATCACCTCTGTTACACCATTTGTTGTTTGCTTTGTTTACTAATCTACATCCAGATGAATACAAGTATATCAGTAACCAGTTTATTGACCGTGATATCACTATGGTTAGATTGAACAAGAAAGAGACATATCATTTAGTAAATAACACACATTTGAATGAATATTTTGCTTTTTCATTTAATTACACAAAATAAAAATATTATAATACTAATGATCTAAGACCCACAATGGACTGGAGCTGTTCAGTGTGTATCCACAGCTTTCGCTTAGGGTCATGCTGGGATTAGCTCCAGTTTCCCCATGACCCTCTACTGCAAAAATGATAGGGATAATGAATGAATAAATGAAATAAAAGCTCTTTAAATGTCTCTGTGTATTTAAAAATACAGTAGAAGTCCACTCATACCATACAGGGCCTAAGAGATAATGCTGGAAGTGCTTTTTAGTTTTTTCGAATCACACAGTGTTTAGCAGGATATCACACAAGATCTCCAAATCTGTCTAGATGGGGAGGACAGCGGCTGTGTTGTGTTTCTGAAAGCTGCTGAGAAAATGGTAAAAAGCAGCACTATTTAAGTCTTTGCTAGTTTGAGTCTGATTCAATTGTCATTTTCCCGTCCCGCATCCACACTGTTTAAATAGCAAATGTATTTGCCTCTGTCTGAGCTCCCACGTACATGCTGATCTTAAAATGAGGTGTGATCAGGCACACTGTTGGTGCATTCCTATCCTGAGGCAGCAAAGGTGGTCCTAAGTCAATGGCACAGCATTTTGCTGTTATTTTCAGGATGCATTACCAAGACAGTTATACAGTACACATAGGCATAGGCAGGTCCACAAAAACGTGTATATACTGCTTGTTATACAAACAGGAATGCACAGCAGCTCACAGACAAATACAAATATTGAAAATATAAAGATTACAATGTGAAAGATGATTCTTGTGTAAATCATGATAATAAAAAGCATAGTAGCTCAGTGGTTAGCACTTTCACTTCACAGTAAAAAGGTTCTGGGTTCTAAATTTTCAACTGGGGTCTTTTTGTGTAGAGTTTAAATGTTCTCTCTGTGCCTGCGTGGGCTTTCTCAAAGGCTCCGGTTTCCTCCCACAGTCCAAAGGCATGCACATTAGGTCAACTGTCTACTCTAAAACTACCCATATATGTGAATCTAAGTAAAAATGTTTGATTATGTCTGTGTTAGCCCTGTGAGAGACTGGCAACCTGTTCAGGGTGTACTCAGTCAGGGGTGTTAGCAAGCTGGAACAAGCATGCCGGGGGTGGGAGTGGCTTCAAACTTCTTTGTATACTAAGGGCATTAAAAGAGGCACACTGCACATTTTAAGCAGCGCACTTTATTCACCGGGCTCCAATAAAAAAGTAATATGTCTGTTTAAGTTTTTATTTTAAATGAAATAGACATATATATACATTCATATATATACATATATCAATATGTATGTATATGTGAGTGTTTATACATACATACATATATATGTACAGTACAGACCAAAAGTTTGGACACACCTTCTCATTCAATGAGGTTCCTTTTTTTTCATGACTATTGACATTGTAGATTCACACTGAAGGCATCAAAACTATGAATTAACACATGTGGAATTATATACTTAACAAAAAAGTGTAAAACAACTGAAAATACGCCTTATATTCTAGTTTCTTCAAAGTAGCCACCTTTTGCTCTGATTACTGCTTTGC
>JAQMYF010000012.1:30951833-30975440 GCA_030014195.1 Neosilurus mollespiculum | reverse complement strand
ATTTATATATATACACAAAGACTCAAATCGTCCATAAATTAAAACCACTTAGAGGTAACATAAATAATGTTGATTATTATATCCACACCCACTGAATACGAGCAATCGTGTGTTCTGATTGGCTACTCTACTACTAGGATATCAGCTGGTACCCTGAGTAGAGAAGAACAAAAACAGCAGAGCAAGTTGCCTAGCTTGCTCTGCTTGAAAACAAAACTTCTAAAAAGCGACAAAATTTGGAATTAAAGTAATTGAGGGTAGGAGCGTACATTCTAATTTTTAAGAATTAGGGCTTCCGTCCACCAAACATGTTTGTTGTTGGTGGTGTTTTTTTTTTTTTTGTTTGTTTGCTTGTTTGTTTTGTTTTGTTTTGCAATCTCATCACTCACACCTTCATTTCAAGTGTTTACCAAGTTAGCAACACTCCACATGTACAGGGAAACCAAAAACACATGAACAGGCAGACTTTTCACTGAGTCTATTTTCACTTGTTTGACATAACTTTTTCCAGCATCCATTTTACTAATGCATGAACCCCCTCCAAGACAGACAGATCTGTTCCGTGAGAGCCATGAAAATAAACCTGTATGCTTAGGGGTTTTTCTTTGTTTGTTTGTTTTGTGTTTTTTCCACCAAAGGCACCTGTCAGCAATGAGCTACTTAGAAAATGTATTGAAAATAGGTACTGACAGCACAAAAAATGTGTTTGCCTCTTATTATTATGGAATTGTTCACCAAAGGAAAAAAAATCACTATACTCATTTCGGTGGTATCTGCCATGGGGTTGGACGTATTCGCAAATGAACAGTCAGTTCTTGAAGTTGTTGTGTTGGACCAAAAACAAAAAAAAAAATTGGACAAGTGATTTCACTCACTTTAACATTAGCCAAATTATCAAGTCTAGGCAATCAGAGTATTTCCAGATCCACAGGTCTTCTGAGGTGTTCCCAGTATATGTACAAAAATTGGTAAACAGAAGGACAAACGATGAATCAGATACCGATTCACGGGCACCTAGAGCTCACTGATGCACATGGGGAGTGGAGGCTAGCACATATGGTTTGATCCCACAGAAGAGCACATTTTGTTGAAAAAGTCAATGCTATGATAGAACGATGTCAGAACACATTGCATTGCAGATTGCTGCATATGAGGCTGCATGACTGCAGACCAGAGTGCACATAACTGACCCCTGTCCATCACTAAAAATGCCTACAATGGGTATGTGAGCTGATGAATTACATTTTCTTTTACATAATATGGACAGCTGGGTGCAGGTGCATCACTTTCATGGGGAAGAGATGGCAATGGGATGGTCTATGTCTACATATTCAAGCTCTCTAAAAATTGTTGCAGTTGAAGTACACTCCATTGTGGCAGTGATGTTACCTAACTACAGTAGTCTCTCTCCCTTGTGCACAGAGATTTCTCCAGATTCTCAGAATCTTTAGATGATATTATATACTAAAGATGATGCAGTATTTAAAGTCTTAGCAATTTTAATTTGAGGAAGCTTATTCTGTAGTTTTTCCACAATTTCTAGATACTTTTTTTGCAGATTGGTGAACCTCTGCTCAGATGCTCTTTTTACATCCAGTCATGATTCTGACCTGTTGGCAATTAACCAATTAAGTTTCTAGTACAATTTACAGCAAAGCACTGAGTCCCTGCGCTGTCAAAATTTCATTTTATTTTCTCATTATTTATGCTGTTGTAAACCAAATCTGTGACCATTTGAGATTTACTATGAATAAATACAGCATTGCTGCTTATCTGTTGACAGTATATTTCAAGTTGTTCAAACACAATGTGTTTTTCGAAACCTGAAGATATAATCAACATGTCTGAGCTGCTTACTGTGTTGAGAATTTTAGGTCTTTTCTAAAAACATATATGTTCAGGAAAGTATTTAATTGGTATTCACATTCTGTATCTGCTGTTGGTAACTTAACTGCATATTTAACTTTTCTGTATTTACTGTTTTTGTCTCTATGTATAGGCTGTTTTTGGACTTTCACTGTTAAGTGCTTTGACTACTGAAAGTGCTATACAAACAGAATGAATAATTTATTACTACTGTAGGTATACCACATATACATATGGATAGTCCCTTTTATCAGTATAATAGTATGGGGATAACAAAACAATGTTGCCGGTAGTTTATATTGTCCTTGACCAGTGATGAAATCAGTGTTGTGGTACAAAGCTTAGGACCTTGTACTTCTTTGTTTTCCGCTCTCTCTCTCTCTCTCTCTCTCTCTCTCTCTCTCTGTCTGTCTGTCTGTCTGTCTTTCTCTGTCTGTCTCTCCCTCTCTCTCTCTTCTCAAGATCATCTTGTTGTTTACTTAACAATTCATTCAGATGGTTATACCAATGCAAACATTTTAGTAAGTTTCAAAATCACATAGGTAATTTAAAATGGAGCACGAGTACACTGGAAAATGGGTCATCAATTAATAATCTAGTAAGTAGCTCTGACATTTTGTAAAGGTCATGAAAGATATCAGTATAGCATAGGGGTTCTGCAGAAAGTAATGCTACCTTCAGCCGAAGCACAAATGGTTTTTCCACATTAACACAGGCTCACCTCCATAGAAAACATCTATCATTAGTGCATAACCTGCATTTAAGGATTGCAAGAACTCAAGATTGGGGTGGCACAGTGGTGTAGTGGTTAGCATGTCCGCCTTACAGCAACAAGGTCCTGTGTTCTAGTCCTAGGCTTGGGCATTGCTGTGTGTTTATGTTCTTCCTGTGCTTGCTTCGGTTTCTTCGCACAGTCTGAGGACATGAACATTAGACTAACTAATCACATTATGAATAGTTGTGTGTTGGCCCTGCAATGGTTCTGGCAAGCTATTCAGGGTGGACCACACCTTTGCTCAGTGTCAGCATCCTATTAGGGTTGCTCCAGCCTCCCTGCAACCCTAATAGGATTAAACGGTTCAGCAAATGAGTGAGTGAGTGAAGAAATCAAGATCTTTTGTTAGTGAGGTAAACATATACTTTACATACATACACTCTCAGAACACTCCCCCTTCAAGTCATACAAAGGTAATTAGCTAATTAGTTATATCAGGTGTGTTGGGTACATGGAAAAATCTAAAATGTGCAGGGCGGCTGGTCCCTCCATGGCCAGGGTTAGGAAGCCCTGCTCTAAGGAACTTTTTGCACCCATTAATACAGCTTGGGAACATACACAGATCAGCCATAGGTCTGACCTGTTGATGCAAGGTGAGGCCTCCATGGATCAGACTTGTTTGTCCAGCACATCCCACTGATGCATGATTGGATTGAACTTAAACTTTTTGTCATTTTGCTCAAACCAAACCTGAATCTTTGTAGTGTGGCAGGGCACATTATATTGCTAAAAGACACCAGTGCTATGAAGAAATAATGTTGCCATGAAGAGGTGTACTTCATTTGCATAGTTTAACTAGGTGGTACATGTCAAAGTAACATCCACATGAATGCCACACCCAAGGTTTCTTAGCTAAATTTTGCCTTCTTTCCATAGTGCATCTTGGTGCCATTTCTTTCTTAGGTAAGTGACACATACACAGTCAAATATTGACCTGATGTAAAAGAAAAGTACGATTCATCAGACCAGTTTTGATATTTATGTACCCATTACATTATAGGTGATTTTGGCATTATGGGCACTCTAGCGTGGCTAATCATTTGCAGTGCATTGTGTGTTCTGATACCTACCTTTCAAAATCAGCATTAAATGTTTCAGTAATTTCTGTTCCAATATCTTCAGCAGAATTCGAATGGACTAGCTTTTGCTTCCCACACACATCAGTTAAACTTGTGCACCCATGATCCCATTACTATTTCAGAATTTATCCTTCCTTGTACCACTGTTTTAGGTACCAGATACTGTATATTGAAAATCACACAAGACCTGTCATTCTGGAGATGCTCTGACCTATTCATCTAGTCATCACACTTTGGGCCTTGACAGTGTTGCTTAGATAGTTATACTTGCCCATTTTTCCTGCTTCTAACACATCAACTTTGAGGACTGACAGTTCATTCATTCATTCATTTTCAGAACTGCATTACCTTTATAACAGTCATATTGAGACTAAAGCCCATCCCAGCTGACTTCGGGTGAAGGAAGGATAAACCTTGAACAGCTCACCAGACCATCACAGGGCCACTGACAGTTCACTTGCTGCCTCATACATCCCACTCCTTGACAGGTGCCACTATAACAAATGGCTGATTGGTATTGTGCAAGAAGGACCTTGGTCCAAGTCCTGGGTTCGTCAAGGGCATTTCTGTGTGGAGTTTGCATGTTCTCCCTGTGCTTGCATGGGTTTCCTCTGGGTATTCTGGTTTCCTCCCACAGTCCAAAAACATGCACATTAGGCTAATTGGCTGTTCCATATTGCCACTAGGTGTGAATGGTTGTGTGTGTTTTTTCCCTGAGATGAACTAGCGAGCTGTTTAGGGTGTACCCCACCTTGCCCAGAGTTCGCTGCAATAGGCTCTAGCCTCCCTGCAACCCTGCTAGAATAAAGAGGTTCTGCAAATGAATTAATGAATAAATAAATACATAAATGGCATATGCTTAATTTTTTAGACCTTTAAAGGTACACATATGTACACATTCCCTTGAAGTGTAATAAAAAGTTCCATGGCTTTTAATACACACTTGCTTTGATGGGAATGTGAACTAATCCTGTAAACAGCACAGTACTGGCTTCCATCGTAATTTTTTGTAAACGAGCTGGGTGAATCCTCTAAGGGTGAAACAAATTTTCTCAAAACTGAGAAAGAGTGGAAGAGGTGGAGTGGAAAATTCACAGACTAAAAGGTATCTTCTACTTAAGAGCATACCAAAACTAACTCGAAGGAATTACAAGAGTGAGGATCTGTAGATACCATGAAAAAGGACTGCTAACAGTGGACAAGGGTTCCGTTTAAAATTTAGGATCATGGATTTTAAATTGCCAAATACATGCATCCACTTAATAAAAAATCCAAACGTGTGATACATCTGCTGTTCCGATCAGATGCTGTTGGACCATTTTGACAGGTGGCTACTATATTTGCCTTACACAATTAAACCCTGTCAACTAATTAAGATTCATTAAAATAAGATTGGAACTAGAGGAAGCACTTGCTCTTTCCAACACACCTGCCCATCTATCCTCCTCTATTCTTGCAGCTCCAGTTCCGTTTTGTGTCTTGACTTTGCTGTATGACTGTTTGGGTTTAATCTATAGTTTGGGTTTAATCTACACCAATAGGGCATTAATTGTACACGTTGGCAAATACAAACATATAGTATACCCAGTGCTTGAATGTTAAGAAAAAGTCTATAATTTGGAGAATTGGGTTAATGTGCTAAAAGGAGTATTTAGGTTCTTCTACAGCCTATTCATTCATTTGCCAAACTGCTTAATCCTACTAGGGCCACAAGGAGGATGGAGTCTCTTAGACAACTCTGGGTGAAGCTGGGGAATACTGTGAACATTTCGCCAATCCATCGCAGGGCCAACACATACACAGCCGTTCACACTCACACCTAGGGGCAGAACGGAACAGGCAATTCGCCAAATGTGCATGTCTTTGGACTATGGGAGAAAACCAGAATTCCTGGAGGAAAGCCACACAATCACGGGAAAAAACATGCAAACTGGGGCTTAAACCCGGGACCTTTTTGCAGTGAGGCGGATGTGATAACCACTGCACCACACATGTGTGTTGTGTATGTGAATTTAAATGTGCATATGCACAGAGATTCTGTCCTGGTAAAAAAAAATTTATTTCAAAAAGCAGTTTGTTTAGTGTTCGTATGACATAATAAAAGCCCTGTTTGGTCCAGCAGAGGGCGATAAATAGCCAGCATTGGAAAGAGCCAGCCCTGTAACACAGATTGTCCCAATGCTGGAGGGTTTTTACTATTCTTATCTGATCTCTGCTCTAGCACACCTGCTTAACCTCATGACGAGTTTGATAAGACAAGCCTACAACCGTGACCAGTGGTGGATCAAAAAAAAAAAAAAAAAAAAAGCAAGAGCAACATCATGCAAGGTGGAACCAGTATATTATACTAATATGCAGGGGGAAATAAATAAATAAATAAAAACATGGATGATTGATTAGATCAGTGCACGTGATAAAGGGTAGTGTATGACATGTGCATCTGTCAATTCATTTCAAAGGTTGATTTATTGGCTTGACAAATAATATTAACAGCTGCACGGCCAAAGCTTAAGTCAATCAAGTGCACCATGCAGAGGAGGTCCAGTAGGTGATGCCATTTACCAAGTGTACTGCTTACACGTGGCTCATTACAGGTATGCGTCTATACACCTGGAACAGCTGATATTAGGGATAGTAATTGCTGAAGTTTTTCTTATTAATATATAGGATCTTGGTTTATGTTATACAGTCAGTTATAGTCAAGGCAGTAAAAAAAAGACTTGCACACGCAGAGAGAGAGAAAGAGAGAGAGAGAGAGCGAGAGGGAGAAAGATTGACAGAAGAATCCACCAATCAGCGATGGCTAAGTGAACCGCAACCTAGGATGAAGTCTAAATGCCTCTATGTTTCCTGTTTAGGCGCACTCTATTGGGTACAGAACGATGGCTTATGCGCTCTACATAGTGCACTAAATATTCAATAGGAAGCCATTTGGATTTCGACTTGTCTTTACTGTGAAACAAAACCCAAGCCTGCCTTCTCGTCCTGACCTGCACACACACACACATATCAGTGAAGAGAGAGAGAGAGAGAGAGAGAGAAAGAGAGAGAAAGAGAGAGAGAGAGAGCTGTGACCATCCATTACACTTCATCAGAAATAGTGCAAAAGAGAAAAAAGGCACCAAAATAGGGGATCAAGGGGTCATGGCAGGCTTTTTGGTGTGGTTTTGGAACGAGAGGTTCTGGCTGCCTCATAATGTGACCTGGGCCGACTTGAAAAACACTGAGGAGTCCACGTTCCCGCAGGCGGAGGATCTGTATGTGGCGTGTCCACTGGCCTTCTTCATCTTCATCATCCGACTCTTGTTTGAGAGGTAACAGCCCATCATCATCATCATCATCATCATCAGTTGGACTGGAGGGGGGGCGGTTTCAGAGTAAAGGTGTGTGTGTGTGCGTGTGTGTGTGTGTGTGTGTGCAGTAAGCAGTGGGACAGGTCCCTCTGTATGAGAAGACACGCTGTCACATGCAGACAATGACAGCAGCCCGTTATGTCTGAGGAAGTGTGTGTGTGTGTGTGTGTGTGTGTGTGTGTGTGTGTGTTAAATTGATGTATGCACTCTGCCAAATAAACGCGTCAAACTCTACTTTTCTTTTTTCTTTTAACATTCCTGACACCCTTAGTCGCAGATTAGTGGGACTGGGGCTTGAACCCCCAACCCTCTGGTCAGTAATCCAGAGCCTTAACCACTGAACCCCCACTGCTATCATCAAGGGCACATATTTAGTGTCTTTAGTTCTCATTTTAGGGGTGGCATGGTGGTGTAGTGCTTAGCACGTTTAGCACAGCAGAAAGGTCCTGGGTTCGGGTCCTGGGCGCTTGTGTGTTTACATGTTCTCCCCATGCTTGTGTGGGTTTCTTCCCAAAGTCCAAAGACATGCACATTAGGCTAATCAGCTGTTCCGAATGAATCCTAGGGGTGAGTGAGAATGCTTGTGTGTGTTGGCCTGTGATGGTCTGGCGAGTTGTTCCGGGTGTACCCAGTGTTGGCCAAGATAGGCACCAGCCTCCCCGCGACCCTAAAGTAGTAAGCAGCTTGCCATATGGGTAAGTGAGTGCTCATTTAACTCCATTAATCATCAGTTAAGTTGCATTTACATGTATGGTATTCGTCAGAAACCCTTATCCAGAGCAACGTACATTTATCTCATTTATACAACTGAGCAGTTGAAGGTTAAGGGTCTTGTTCAGGGGTCCAACAGAGGCAGCTTACTGGTACTGGGACTTCTGTTCAGTAATCCAGCATCTTAGCCAGTGAGCCACAACTATCCACTGATGCGTCTTTAAAACTTATTATTCACACAGTAAATTCACACTGACTTTATTTATAGCATGATTTTTGTTTATTGAGGATTTGATGAAGCTCATTCATTTTAATAGACCATTCGTTTATTTGTCATACTGTTTATCTATGGCGAGTGACAGTTTGCCACTCTTCTGCAGAGCTGACACAGACAGGCATTCATGCCTATGAGCACTTTAGAGTAGCCAGTTGACCTAATCCTAAAAGTTGGACTGTGGGAGGAAACCAGAGCTTCCCTGTGGAAACCTGCACAGGGGCAAGGAGAACATGCAAACTTTTGAAAGCCTGGTTCAAACCCAGAGTCTTACTTTGCATGACACTGCTTACCACTGCATCACCATGCTGCGCATGTCCACTTATAAATATATCAATTTGATAATGAAAGGTTGAATTAAAAAACCTTAATGGTACTATCCCAGTGAAAAGGAAAGGTGTGTCTGAGAGTTAAATAACAGTTTCATTTAGCAGGCCATATTGAGATACTACTATGTAGTACTTTCCATCCATCCATCCATTCATTATCTATACCACTTGTCTGTCAGGGTCTCGGGGAAGATGGAGCCAATCCCTGCTGACTTCATGCAAGAGGTGGGGTACACACTGAACAGTCCATCGCAGAGCTAACAGACACTTACATTCACACCTATGGGCAATTTAGAGTAGACATTTGACCTCATGTGGATGTCTGGACTGTTAGCGAAAACTGGAGCATCTGGAGGAAGCCCATATAAGCACGGCGAGAACATGCAAACCCTAAAAAGTAAGACCCTTGTGGGTCATGGGCTTTAAACCCCAAACCTTCCCTCTGTGAGGACACAGTGGTGACTACTGAGCTGTGTCACCATGTGTTACTTTCTGTTTTTACTTTGTCATTATTAATAATCAGTTTGTTGACTGTTTGACCCCAAAAGCATAATACAATTCAAAAAGATTCACAAATGTTCCTTTGTTACTTTGGAAAACACTTTTTTACAAATTCTGCATGACTTCTCCTTTCATAAACCTCAGACACAAACCCTGTACAATATCCAGCTTTTTATACTACAGGGGAATGGTGCAAACTAATTAGTTCGCTTTCTCAAGATAATTAACAATTATTCACCAAAGGCAAGGTGGATATTTCTGAATATTCCCCAAGAAGGAATTTTGAGGGGAATATGGATTTAAGCGGCATCCACTAAGCCTGATGTAATAGCATAACGGCATCTCTTTAAACCCTTTTAAGAGTTTTGGTAGTACTGTGTGGAAACACAACAAAAAGCAAACTAACTTGAGATTTTTTTTTTTATGGTTTGTTTGTTTATTTTATCAAGGATGGATGGACTCGGCGAGCTCCCAGTGCAGGCTGGTGTAACGGTGGCTCTGTAATCTCTTTTCAGAGTTTTAGTACGTTTTGCAGAAAGCTAACGAAAAAGTAAACTTAATCAAGATTTCTATAGCTTATATTTATTTAACCACAAGAGACTGATCAGGTGAGCTCTGCGCTTTAAACTGAGTTAATAAGCGCTATGGAGTATTTGAGCATTCTTATACTTAGCGTTAGTACACACTAAACGGATACACAAGAAAACAGGCTTTGTAAACGTGTGTTTGTACACTAATTAAAAATTTTAGTATACACTCCAAGGAAATGCAAGTTAAGTTTGTATATTTTAACAATGACAGAGACTGTTCAGGTGACCTGTGCGCTTCAAGACGAACTAAGGGAGCGGAGATGAGTTCTGTATGTGCCGTGGAGCTAATAAGATGCATTCTCATTCAGAGGTTAGCCAACATACTCCGTAAAAGTGTGTTTGCACACTAATTGTAAATGTTTGTATATACGACAAGGAAATACAAGAAAAATTAACTGAAATTAGATATTTATGGTTTATTTTTCCATTTTATGGAGAATAGCCCATAGCCCAGAATGCATGATAGTGATGACACTGCTTGCTCGAGTTCCCATGACAAATGTTAGTGTCTGTCATTTTGATTCAGGCATTATCGGAATAATAATCTGATAGCAGATTAGTCAGATCACGCCATTCCCGTGTTGTATATTCTAATAGACATTTACTCACCCCGCAAATTTTGGATACTGTTTAAATCAATTGGACTGTAAAAAAATAAGCCATAATCTTGTTTAAGTTTGCTTTTCTTATGTTCCAGTGTAGTATATAATAAAACAATGATTGTCCTCAGGCTGAGTGGATCTTCATGTTCCATCTCTGGGACTATTCAGTGATATCCATGTCACCTTTGCCGAATAATTGTTATAGATGCTCTTGATGGGGTGCAGTGTGAGAGAGCAGTAGAAGGAAAGCTGAAAACATTGACTGGAGGAGCAGTAATTTTCTTGAGGTAAAGAGAGACTGGTGTGTTCCTGCAGAGATCCTTTCCATGCTGTCAGATTATTATAATAACATTATATGCCTGTTGGTGGTGAAAAAAAGAGGTTTATGTTAATGCAGTTGTTTGTGCAATAGGGTTACAGATTATAACCATTTTGCAGTTGCTGGTTATAGCTTTCAAACTCACTACTGGACCAGTTTCGATAATTTTTCTTCCTAGTAATACGAATGAAACAAAACAGAAAAAAACTTAAGTTTTCCTTTAAGTAATCAAGCAATATTTCTCTTAACATACTGTTATCTGTGTTTACTTAAATAGCACAGCATTAGCGTCGCCTCTGAGCATCTTATTCAAGCTACTCTTTATTTAACTAAAGGGTGTGCAAAATTTAGATATCAGGATACTTGGTGCATAAATCATACATGGGGAGGCTGGAGCCCATCTTAGCCGACTCTGGGCACAGGTTGAGTACACCCTGAACAGCTTTCCAGTTTACTGCCGGGCCAACACACACACACAAAACCATCAACACTCACCTCTAGGGGCAATTTGGAACAGTCAGTTAGCCTAAAGTGCATGTGGCAGGAAACCCAGGTACCCAGGGGAAACCCATGCAAGCACGGGGGGAACATTCAAACTCCACACAGAAATGTCCTTGCCAATCCCGGTACTCGAACCCAGGACCTTGTTGCTGTGAGGCGGACGTGATAACCACTACACCACTGTGCCATCCTGCCTAACATGAGTTTTGAGAGTTTCTTTTCCATATCCTTTTTGGATTGTAGCAAAGTTAGAATGTAAGGAAAATATATTACAGGAGTATCAGTGTATAGTATCTGTCATGAGTTTGTCCATATGTTACTTTCACTGTGCAATTAAAATTCTCACTCAGTGAGATGATAAGTACAGATACATACCCTTTATGGACAAAAGTATGTACACTTGACCATAACACAAATGTTTCTTGATTGTTGATTCCAGGTTTCGTTCCTCTTTGCTGTTATTATAAGTTTCTCTCTTCTCCCTGGGAAGGCTGTCCACTCGATTTTGGAGTGTGGCTGTGGGGATTTGTGTTCATTCTTCCACAAGAGCATTATTAAGGTCAGACGGGGACAACTGGGGCAGTTGGCATCCTAGTTCATCCCAAACGTGTTCAGTGGGGTTGAGGTCAGTGCTCTGTGCAAGTGACTCACATCCTCTCTCTCCAACCCTGGCAAGGCATGACTTCATGAAGTTTACTGTGTGCACAGGGGGATTGTCATGATAAAGCATGTTTGAACCTGGTGGTCAAATGTCCATAAACTTTTGTCCACATAGTGTTCAAAAAGTCATCATCTTTTTACCCGTACCCATTTGGTGATGGTCAATTTCCTCTATTTAAGTATACTATTAGTTTTCACAATAATTTTTTTGCTTAAGTATAAAAAAGGACTTTCTTGTGAAATGAATAAATTTGCATTAAATATGGGGTTTATCAAAAGGTCACAAGTTGCCATGATTCTTTCTGAAGACTTTCACACTGCAGGCTCTCAAAGGACAATTGATCAAAGATTTCCTGTGTAAGGCAGGAGTTCTTAAATTTTGTTTTTGCAACCAGAAACCTCTGAAATTGTAAAATAAACTTAGTAAACCCCCTCAGTACAGATCTATGCATGCTGCTTAGCCATCAGGATTGCTGGGAACTTAGCCAGCAGGATTGATGCTCCACACAGAAACATTCTTGCCAAAGTACAGGACTCAAACCCAGGACCTTTCTGCTCTGAGGTGCTAACTGCTACGCCAAAGCACCGCCCTGATTAAACTTGCTAAAAGGATTTTACATACATTAATCAGCCATAGCATTAACACCACCAGACTGGTCTGTAGCTGGGCAGCGCCAATTATGGCAAACTGCACTGCACTGAGTATTCTGAAAACTTTCTATAAGCATTAACAGTGTGAACAGTTTGTCCTACAGTAGCTCTTCTGTGGGATCAGAACTAGCCTTCACTAGCCTTCACTCCCCATGTGCATAACTGAGCCTTGGGCTCTTATGAAACTCTTTCCAGGTCATTGGTTGTCCTTGATTGGACCAATTTGGTAGGTACTTACCACTGCATACCAGGAACACCCCACAAGGTTCTGGAGATGAACAGACTCAGTCGTTTAACCATCACAATGTGGCCCTTGTCAAAGCCACTTGGATCCATATATTTGTTGATTTTGACTGCTTTCAACAAATCAACTTTGAGAACTGACTGTTCACCATTTGCTAATACATCCCACCGCTTGTCAGGAGCCACTTAAGTGAGATAATTAACTATAGTATGCTAAAGGTGAGGTGGATGTTGCAGTTCAAGGGAACGTTAACAGTCACCGAGCATGAGTATTGCTTCAGTATATACTATATGGAAACATTAAGCAAAAAAGCAAACTAAAATGAGATTTTTATGGTTTATTTCTTACATCCTTTAACTCCTAGCATATGCAGGTAAGCTCCAAGGTCATGATCGAGTAGGTGCAAAAGAGCTGTTTAATGGCATCTCTTTAACTTTCTTTGAGCTGAAGTGTATATATTATGTGGAAACATAAAGAAAAGCAAACAAAAATTAGATTTTTATAGGGGTTTTTGTTGTTGTTTACATGTATTAACCAATATGGTTACAGAGTTTAGTACATATTGGACAGAAATATAAGTAAACCATGCTCTGTAAAGATGTTTCAGTATATACCCGGGCTATTCAGCTGGCAGCCCGAGGGCCGGGTCCGAGGCAATTTGTACTGGCCCTTTGAGTTGGCTATTCTATTATAAAAATATATTATAATTATAATTAAAAGTGTAAATAAATAAATAAATATACATACATATATATAAAATATCTCTAGAACAGGCAGTTTAACAGTGAATGGACAGAGAAGTATGTTTTTATAGCTGTCTGCCCGAAGCCTGTGTGTCTATTGAGTGCTGCATATCGGTATATAAAGAATATAATTTCAGAAGGTATTTTAAGAAAACCCATGATAACTTTGACACTACTGTACAGGCTCTGATACTCGGCTTCAAAAGATTTTGGTGCTCTGCATTCTCCCACATGAACTCCAGTAAAACTCATAATCAACTATCTCTCACTCCACGTATCTGCACCACTGTCTGTGCTTCAACTACACTGTTCTTACTAAATCAAAAAAAATGTCCTTTTTTTCATTAGGTGTGAAATGTTGGTTACTAAATCAGTTAAGTAACAAAAAACTATAAAAAGTTATGTTTATCAAATTAGTAATTAGGGTTAACAGTTAAAGTATCATGTCCATGTGTTGATACTCACATTATTGTATTATATTATTTCATTCATCTTCTGCTTGTTTCGGGGTCGGGTCGCGGGGGTAGCAGCCTAAGCGTGAGGTCCAGACATCCCTCTCCCCAGCCACTTCCTCCAGCTCTTACGGGGGGGGGCCCAAGGTGTTCCTAGACCAGCCAAGAGACGTAGTTATTATTATTATTATTATTATTACTATTATTATTATATTATTTTTATTATATTATTTAAAACTGAACTTTTCTGTCTTATTATTTACTTCTTTTTCTTCTTTTTCTTAGTATTATTATAAAAAGCTCTTATTAAAAAGTCTTAATATTCCCTTAATTCTCTTCTTCTTCTCATTATTATTGCTGTTATTATTATAAAAACACTCATTTTGTTGGGACAGTTGTGAGAACTTAAGTGGATGTTGTCTGTTAGTTAAAAATTCTAAATATTTATGATATGGCTCACCTGGATTAATTACCCAATGTGGTGTATGTTTTCTTTTGAATGTAGAAATGCCTTGGGCCTATATGTCTTGATACAATACAGTGCACTAATTTTAGTAGGAATTTATAAAATACACTATGTATTTACTGTACCTGTAGCTGTTAATATTTTTCAAGCCAGAATTCTTCGGCCCCTCATTCAGGATTCTTTTCATGATCCCGCCCCCATTCCAAATTAATTGAATAGCCCTGGTATATTCTATGTAGAAATACAAGAATGACAAACTAAAAGGAGATGGTTATGGTTTATGTTTCCTTCTTAAAGTGTGTTTTAATGATGCCGTCTGCACTATTGTTTTATTTAAAGCACTATTCAGGGCAGTGGTGGTTTAGTGGTTAAGGCGATGGCATACTGATCCGAAGGTCAGCGGTTCAATCCCCATTAGCACCACTGTTGGGCCCTTGAGCAAGGTCCTTAACCCTCAATTGCTCAGTTGTATAAAAATGATAATTGTAAGTCGCTCTGAATAAGAGTGTCCGCCAAATACTGTAAATGTTTTCATTCTGGATTATGTTTTTTAACCACAAGATAGCTGATCAATTGGATCGGGCCTTTCCCGTGGCGCAATATCATTCACTTCAACTATCGGCGGTCATAATCCTTGTAATGTGTGTCCCCCCAAAAAATTGACTATATAAAAAGGTGTTAGGTGTGGAAATGATCTGTGCTTATACATCCCTCCCACTCTTGTGGCTGCCTGCTGCTCAACAATCCTTACATTTTTTTTCCTTCAGGGCTAAGTCACACTGTGATGAAACAGACGTGTGTGTATTCCTAGTGCAGACTGCTACACTGTGCAGTTGTTCTGCATTATAAATAACACCACCCACCATTTTCCAAACAAAGTGCAGGTATAAAGGGATCTTTAATAACACGTGTCCACATTACAGAATATTTCTGTTCAGCATTTTGTGCAATTTTTTTAAAATCCTTTTTAAATTCATTTAACATGGCTGTGTAGACATACAAGTCTGAATTATAGCATATACTTCTGCATTCAGTGTCTTGTGGGTTTGTTAGCAGCAACTTCCTCAATGTCTGGTTTCTGAGTTGATCACAATGTCATACTTGGTTATGTTCTTTCTCTTTACAAGGGGAAAAGGAAAATGTTTTCCATTGTATTTGTGAGACGAGACATAAGTAGGACCAGATATTTCCTTGTTGTGAATGGAAAACTGTTATCCTCCCTGCAAAGATAGGGGGCCTTTAATGTTAGTGGAAATGTTGTGCAGTACTGTTGAGATTCCTGTTGGGTTAACCCAGCTGTTTGGAGGATGAAGGATTTCTAACACAGATCTTCCTCTGAAACATGACTGATATCTATTCCTATGTAATATAAATGCTGTAAAATAAAGCAAATTCACGAAAACAATGTCGTCTTTTTTGTTGTCAGGTTCATTGCAAGACCATGTGCGCTGGGACTGAAAATCCAAGCAAACGGGCCTCGGAAGGCTCAAGCAAATGCCATTTTGGAGAAAGTCTTCACTGCTATCACCATGGTATGCAGAATTTTATTGGTCCTAATTGAATGGTGTGTCTTACTTTTATTTCTTTTTGTTTGCTTTCTTTCAATTCAGTAATATAAAATGAACAAGTTTTATAAAAACTTTCTCTTTTTTTGTGCAGTTGAATTAAGTAAATAAACTTGACATTGTAATCCTTTTACACATTTGCATTGTGCATTTGATGCATTGATTTAGGATAAAAACCTTTTTCCAAACTCACTGGATTTTAAAAAATATCAAAATTTTTGTGTGAATGATTTACCGGTACATTTGTTTTTATCCTGCTTGATAAATGAAAAGTGCAACCAAAACACTCTTGTGAAAGGAATGACTTCACAATCATGTGGCGATTAGTAAAAACTCTCATGTTGACATAACACGTTCTGTGGACTATTTCATACTTCACTCTAGGGTTCGAAGTATTAAAATGCCAGTTGATAACCATACTGCAGACTGCATAATGGATTTTATCCTTATTTTTCAGTGTTCGCTTCAGGCTAACCCTTGTTAAAAGGGTTAGCAAGTATTTCAGAACTATAAATGGAAGTTTGTTTGAGTAGTGAAAAATTGCTAGGGTTTGTTAATCTTCAAACCATCCCTCACCATTGTTGTAAACTTGTCTCTAAAAAAAAAAATTGTCACTAGTGTAGCCTTGAGCACAAGATTAACCACTTAAATTTAATCTCCAAAGAATGTCTTAGTAACTACACTGAAATGTATGTAGTTTATAGACTCTATTATGAAGAGCTATAAGTTTAAGAAAAGGTAACCTGGTATAATGTGCACACTATGCAGTGTATATAAAAACCTGGTATGTAAAGCAGTACATACAGTATGTTGCAAAAGTATTCACAATACACAGAGAAAACTATTTAAATTGCTGATGCAGTTGAGTAACGTCGTTTTAAAATAGATCTTTTCGTAAAATGTGTACAGTTTAATCTGAATGATGTTACATAATTCTAAACCTTATCTAATTGTAACTGCATTTCAGACAATTTTCAAAATATCGGGAAACATTACATACATTTTCAAGTCTCTTGAATGAAACATCAAGGCAGCTCACAGACCACAAGTTTATAACTTTACATTGCTGGAATAGTTATTCATTATACTTTTAACCTAGTTAGAAAGTGTAAATAGCAGAACACATAAGGTGTCATTAAAAGAAACACATTAAAAAAACAAACCTGCACACAACACCTATCCACTGTGTTTTTGACTGATGATATACTTAGTCTGTGTCCTGACAAACCAGTATAAGAATATATTCACTGATGATGACTTTAAAGCACTTCTGTAAGTCGCTCTGGATAAGAGTGTCTGCTAAATGCTGTAAATGTAAATGTGTCCTGCAGAGTCACACTGGACATCATCTGAGCAACAAGTACAGAAGAGTATGAAGTCCAAGGTGCTGTCAGGTCTGCAAAATGGGGTCATAGAGAATACGAAGCAGAAGAATGTTCTAAAATAACTAAATTAAATCAAAATTAATTAAATTAAAAGTTCCAAATTGTGTCCATTGTGGTGTGAATACATTTGCAACCCACTGTAAGATGATATCACCAATTTATAATCAGTAATCATGTAATCTCATTATGAGATGAATTAAAATTCGATATCAGCTGAAAACAATATGCAGCAGGACTTGTAGAAAAATAAACCTGTGTCTGAATCTGAAAGACGAAGGCTGATTTCCATGCAGGGACTCACGACCTCAGTCGAGCATCTATTTCTAGGCAACTGTTTTGTCTGGAAATTGAGGCCAGGTTACTGTTTGCTTTTTTTATGCCCCATTTTAGCTGCACACGATACACATTTACTCAGAGTCTTGAATGTTGGTGAAAGAAAGAGTGTGAACATGTGAACTCTGATGACTCACTTTAGCATTTTTATAAACATTTAATTTAATACCTCTGCATTTGGTATTACACTTCCACAGATCCAGAGTAAAAGAAGTGAGTGAGCATGACACGCCCCGGGTCTATCAGTGCCAGCTTTTACTGATGTGTGAGCACTATTTTTGGCATACTAATGAAAAAAGTTTTCTTGACGAATGTTCAGCCTAATGAGCATGGACATGGCCAACATTAGCACACATCAGACAATCAGACAGCTTGCCACTGAAGGAGCAGAGAAAATGTAGAACAGCCTCAGGGCGGTTCACTAACAGATTAACTATATGCTAATTGAATATATAAGCGGGGGTGTAATGGAAGTTCAGACTTGTACAGTAATTGGCAGTGGTGGAAAGAGTACAAACCAAACTGTTTTGAGTATAAGAACTCTAAATTTTGAACCCCAAATTGGGGTTAAAATGACATATACTCTGTTGCATCAGTCAGTACAGACTTCCAAACTGTCTCACAAAAACTGTGCATCACGAAACTCTTTAATTGGGTCTCTGTGGCTGAGCAGCTGCACACAAGCCTAAGATCACTACGTGCAATGCCAAGCATCACCTGGTGTGGTATAAAGCACATAACCACTTGACTCTGGGGCAGTGGAAACATTTTCATTGGAGTGATGAACCTTGCTCTACTAAATAGAAGTCTGATGGTTTAGTCAAGATTTGAAGATGCCGCAACATAAACCTACTGGCATCCAAAATGTATTTGGTGGAATGGACAGCTGAGGCTTTTTGTCAGGATCCCGGTCACTTAGTTCCAGGGAAGGGGAAATGCTAATGCTACAGCATACAGAGGCATTTCAGAGAAGTGTATGTTTCTAATTAGTGGAAACAGTTTGGACAAGGCCACTTTGTGATCCAGCAGGACCCTGTGAAGACAGTGAGCACTATAACACAGTGAGGAACTCCAGTGACCTGCACAGAGCCTTAAACTGAACCCCACTGAGCACATTTTTGGATGAATTAGAACATCAGTTGCGAAGAACACCTTGTCATCCAACATCAGTGCCTGACTTCACAAATGATTTATTGCCTTTTTAGAAGAGTGACTGCAGTTTTTACTGCAAAGAGTCAAAGTGGGGTCACTTCCAGATTAATACCCTTCATTTTGTGAGTAAACTACTTAGACCTGTGCTACAGGAGGCTGTCTGATGCTTTGAAGTTCTTTACTATATTGTGCACAAGATTAACACCTGCTAACAAACACAGAAACATGTCAGTAAGAAGAAATTTAGCCAAAATTAACAGGAGAGCAAAGTTTGACGCAGAAGCTTACTATACATTCTGCATATAAACACCTTCATGATGGGACCTCTTATATGGGTTGGTGTGTGTTTTGTTGTTGTTGTTGTTGTTTTTTGTTTTGTTTTGTTTAGTTTTTTCCTTTTATTTTTTTCTTGACTTTTTACAAATTTATGAAATTTTGTGTTTGTTTTTAATGCATCACAAACTTGGTCAAATTTTTAAATTATATTTCAAGTGTCACTAAAGGAGTTTTTTAAAGTATTGAACTAGTTTTAATATACTTTTAATATGAAAATGGATAATTTATGTACTTTGTAAATTAATTTGTACCTTTATATAATTAGCTTGTTTTGTATTATTTTTCACACATATATATTTTATATATGAGACACACACAGACATGCATACAAACATACTGTATATGACTATGCATGCATGCACACAATTGCCTGAATGATTGTAAAACAGTCTGCTCAGTCTCAGTCTGTATTTTTTTTTGATGGGGGGGTTGACTTTCAGCATCCTGATGAGAAGAGGTTGGAGGGCTTGTCAAAGCAGCTGGACTGGGATGTGAGGACAATCCAGCGCTGGTTTCGACAGAGACGCAATCAAGAGAAACCGAGCACACTGACCCGCTTCTGTGAGAGCATGTAAGGCTCGTCATTTTTTTTAACTTGTGTAAATAGAAATATATCCAGCTGAGTCACCACCAGCAAGTTTTTTTGTGTGTGTGTATGTGTGTGACTGAAGCAGATTTGGTGTAATCCAAATGCTTTTATTTGTATTTTTCTTCAGAAAAACTACACACACTATGCTTCACTCAGTAGGAAAATAGAAAAGTGTATTAAACCTCAGAGCTGTTTGATTAACTCTCTCCAGGAGTGCTAGAAAAACAGGGCTGGGTTCACACTCGGATAATTTTGTTATGTCTTAACAGTAATGAAGCCGTGGGACCTTATGTTATTTCTCTTGATTCTACTTAGTTATGTTGAAAAATGCAGTTCTATGTGTTCTCCTTCCTCATCATATCTATATTGCCATGTGTAAAAATAAATAAATAAATAAATAAATAAATGTAAAAATTGGGGATGTACTGCTATAAGAAAATGAGTATCAGCAATATGGTTTGCTGTGACCTGATTACTGTTCCCAGTCTAAAGTTAATTATTTTTCTATAGCACCACATCCCAAGATGTTTAATTCCCTTTATAATACAACAATTTCACTTATTAATTTATTAAAGAACCACATTTTATTCACTTATGGTAATAGATATATTGTGGAACATCTACGAAAGTTATCACTTATGGTATAGAAGCTAGAAACAGTCATCCCCTTAACAGCTTGTTTTTTTTAAAATATGAAATTAAAATAAAAAAACCCCACAGCTTATTACTAAGTCCTCTCGAGACTCCTTCTATAAATACTGGATAAACATCTCTTTTAAGAAAACTTATAATAATTAACAATAATAATAATAATAATAATAATAATAATAATTGTTATTATCACTATTTGTTAAATAAAAATTATTGTGCTATTTTAAATCCACCTTCCCTGTCTATGTGTATTAACTGTAACTGAAACAAAAAACCTATTAATATAACCCTGAAATCTGAATCATAGCTGTCACTAATCCCAGAGATGAACTATGTTACAAAACTATTCAACTAATTAATTTTATGCTAAGTCAGATTTGAGAATTAATCGGTGCATTAAATGTGTACATCACATTTGCTATTCTTACAACAGAAATAGCTTTTCTATTTCCTTTTCTTACAAATGAAATCCCTGCAGATGCTGTTAAAGTGTAAAGTGTAAGCAGTGTTCCTGCCATGCATGCTTCCTGACTGGACTTTTCAGTAGTATATTGAAAATTACCCTTCTGTACGCTTCGCCTGTATTTCTCAAACAGCTACATTGAAAAGAGTTAGGACATTAGGCTTGGATGTAATTTCCATGTAATTATTGCTTTGTCTGCCGGATGGTTGTGCAGTTAGTTGTCAAATTGCATTTCCTCTTTTTGTAACAGTAACTGAGGCAAAGTGATGGACACATTGAGGCCAGAGACAGTTGATAAGGGAAACAGGGCATACAGTTCTTCATTATCCTGCATGCTCTGTCTGTGGTAAAGACTCTGTCCATCCATAGTACTCCGGGCCAGATTCTACACATGCCTCCATTCTCCATGCACCAGTGCTTCTGTGCTTTAGCAATGTTTTTGGTTAAATGCGGCCAAAAATCCCTGATTTTTTTTAAAAGTAATGAACATTTGCCTAATTGTGAGAAAACAGGGATTCTTTTGAGTTTTTTATAGAACTGCATCATAAAATATCACTGTGCTGGGAGTTAGACATCATAAGATCTATCCTTATAGTCTTTGGTATAGGCACTTAATTTACCTAGCACAAGTCATTACTTGTTCTTCATCGAGGTGATTGTGAAACAGCTAAATCGCTGTACCTAAGCAATCCATGTTCAGTGCCTTCATAATTTATCCACTGTGTAACAGTGCATAAAAAAGGGGTGTTAAAATTACACCCTGTTTATTGGGTACACCTACTATAGGTGCTATCAATATGGACATTGATAAATGCCAGGGGGTGTTTTTGTACTACAGTGAAGTTGAACACTCTGTTTCTGGTTGATCAAAAGGTGCTGAATACTTTTAATAAAGAACCTCGGTGACGACGTTTCTGTGTGGGATTTTTTCCCTATAGTTGTATGGGTTTCCTCTGGGCACTCTGTGTTCCTCCCATAGTCCAAAAATATGTATAATAGGCTTATTGGCTGTTCCAAATTGCCCCTAGGTGTGAGTGTGAACGTGCATGGCTGTGTAGGTGTTGGTCCAGCGATGGACTGGCAAGCTGTTCATAGTGTACATCACCTTCGTCCAGAGTCAGCTGAGATGGGCAACAGCCTCCCCGCAACCCTAGTAGGATTAAGCAATTTGACGAATGAATAAATGTATTGTATTGTACTAAAGCCAAAACATTGAAACATTGCCATTCATTTGTAGTCCTACAGGTAGCCTACTTCAAACTATTTACACACTGACGGGCAGCACAGCATCCCGTGTGGTAGAAGCGAATTATTTTCTAACTGTGTAGAAATAACAATTAACAAACTTTCTTTTAAATGCTTCAAGATTTTAAAACTGTAACAAAAATCTAGAAATATTTGTAATATCGAATCGGGTTATTTTTAGAATCAAGATACTTACAAATCAAATCAGAACCTAAGTATTGTGATGTCATATTGGGTGGTACCTGGTGATTCCTATTCCTAGAAGTTGCTATAAACACTTATGGCATTATTTAATAAATCTTCATTTATTAAGTAATACCACAAGTGTTTATAGCAACTTGGGGGAACTTGGTGGATTTTGGAAACGTATTACGATTTGACGTTAATCATGACAGAACGTGGGAATCGTAGTAGAGCGCAGTAGACCTTACCAGGCCTTGATGCGCCAGCATAGGAGGTCTTGATGAACATAGAAACACAATTCCTTCAGGTTACATCTCTTGCCTCCTTTTTAGACACCAGTCGTGCTCTAATTGTGGAGCTTCATGTTTTTTGAATCACACAGATAACAATGTGCGGACAATGTGCCCCAGTGTAAACCCAGGGGAATGAATAAACTAAGACGGGTGTTCTGTATCTGGAAATAATAAATGATGGTGTGATTTGCCTGCTGTTATACCTGCGAAATCTTGCATTGTCATTTCAGAGGTATAAGAGCAGGCACACCATCATATATTATTTTCCAGATACAGAGCACCCGTCTTAGTTTATTCATTCCCCTGGGTTTACACTGTTAGATTAGATTAGAGCACGATTGGTGTCTAAAAAGGAGGCAAGAGATGAAACCTGAAGGAATGGTGTTTCCAAGTTCGTCAAGATCTCCTTTGATGGCGCATCAAGTCTGTTAAGGTCTGCGCTCTACTATGATTCCCACGTTCTATCACGATTGACATCAAATCGTAATACACTGTAATAATCGACTTTCATTTCATTGGCAGTCAAACATTTTGCCAGTCAGCGCGAACATCACAAATCCACCAAGTTCCCTCAAGATCATCACGATTCAATCCAATGACCCCCCACTCTCATCACGATTCTCTCAAACCGTGAGGATTGCATCATGAACCAGTGTAAACCCTGGGTTACGTAGTAATGGATTGCCTACAGTCAGTATTTGTGGACCTTAAAATTGCACCAGTGAGGATGTACCTGAAAAATGACCAATAAGAATAGGCATGAAGTAGGTGTACCTAGCAAACTGGCAACTTAGTGTACATCTATTCCTAAGAATTACCCTGTCCTCTCTCACTATGATTCTCACACCTTCTGGTCTTGTACGACAGAGCGAATCCCAAAGCGAGATTGCATTTCTCGACGCCTACAGAACACAAGGAATAACTTGAAGTCGTCATAGAAACACTGTATGACTTTAGCGTCGAGCAGTCTGCGTGGTCAGTTTCAGATTTTTTGACAGAGCGTTTAGCAATGGAGAAAAACAGACATTCAACACAAATCATTTTTCCACTTACACTCAGATTTGCATTTTGCATTCAGTCAGTGAGACGAGCAGAGGTGCTTACATCTACATCAACATGTTCACGTGTTACTGTTTAGTTTACTTTTAGTCATGTTTTAAGCACAGTCTTTTTTACTTTTCTAACTAGTAATCATATATTAATAGCCCTGATTGAGCTCCTCTCTCTCTCTCTCTCTCTCTCTCTCTCTCTCTCTCTCTCTCTCTCTCTCTCTCTCTCTCTCTCTCTCTGTGTGTG
>JAQMYF010000012.1:30917858-30939309 GCA_030014195.1 Neosilurus mollespiculum | reverse complement strand
TTAAGAGGGTAGTACATTTTTTTCATAGTGTTCCATTGATCTATTATAAAAAATAAAATTTGATTTCCAAAATGTGTGAAGAGAGGACACTTTCACGAAAAATTGTGCCATATGCACTAACACAGCCAAAGTTATGGCCAAAAGAAAAGGAAAAATTTGCTCAAATGGACAAAAATGTCCATAGTGACACATGAGGGTTAAATGAATAATAGTGTTAGTATGAATGTTTTTTTTTTTAATTGCACCAAGTTTAGCAGGGATGCTGGTAGGCTTCAGCTGAACACAACTTGCCTTGACTTGTTTTTTCCCTGAATTCCGCCTCTAAGGAGCAAGTTAGAGTTTAAAGCCTAATCGTGTCAAAAAGATCTAGAATTAGTGAGTAGTTAGCGTTCTTCACACAAATGTTCATGACATTTGTTCCACTCCTGTCACTGTGTTAGGCTGTGCATCAGTAAAGATCTCTTGTCAAGTATACATCACTACTAATAGTGATCAGTTATGCCACTAAAAGCCTTTGTTCTTGAGAATGTATGTTTCTATTATAATTTCTATAGAAAGTATATTATTTATATTAATGTTTTTCAAGCACGACTGGAGTTATTTATAATTTGAATATATGTGGCCATATTTTAAGATATTGTGAGACCTTCAAAAGATGTGTTTTATTTCTGAATCATATTGTCTTTATCACAATTTCTGTGCATTTATTTCTAGACTCCCTGGCTTTGGAACACTAGAGAATGCTGGTACAACTACCCATATCAGGTACTCTTTTTTTTTTTTTTTTTTTTTTTTTTTTTATAAAGACTTACTTGGACTCTTACATTTTTCCCTTTTATTCAGTTGATTTAAATAGGGACTACAACATGACAGGATGTGGTGTTATAGGAAAGTACATAATGATAGGCTGATGTGATTTCATGGTCTGTTTTCATGCTAAACATTAGCATGTCCCAAATTATTTTATCCCAATACTAGCAATTTCTTATTAACTGACCACTGATGTGTATGTTCTCTGTAGATAGTTATATTTAAGGTCTTTGAACACCCATGAAACACATTCCTGTTGTTGCTTATGTTATAACAGCTTTATTTAAACCAATATTTGTTAAGTACAATGTCATAAATGGGATAATGTACTGCAAACTGGTTATTGTTGCAAAATAAACCACTTTAGTGTGATTCAAAACCCTTTCACTGCACACAGTTTTGATCCCTCTATCTGGGTTTATTTTGCAATAATCAGCTTGCTATATATTACATTTTATATAACAGTCCTTCTCTCACCCACCCTTTTTTGTATTAAAGATATAATTTTTAAGATGAAGAAAAACATGCAAAATTGGGCTCCAAAGTGGCATATAGACAATTATACTGGAGATCAAGAGTTCAAATGCTGGTTGATGCACGCAACCCCTCCACAGGCAGGAGCTAATTGGCTGAGCTTTCAGGAAGGGAGGGCAATGCTTACTTTCCTGTTAATGCGATCACCAGTCAATCATGGGTATCTGTGAGCTTGTGCATACAAAATAGCACTTTCTTTCCAAGTGCACAAGTAGTTTGTAAAGATGTAGATGGCAGCATCATATGTCACGGAAGGGGCACATGCTTGCTCTTGCCCCTCCCTGGTTGATCATGGTAATGTGACAGGGTCAATTGGTGGATGGGAATTGACTACTACCAAATTAGGGGAGAAAAATCTGAGGAATTTTTTTAATGCTGATTCTAGAGACTCCTTCGATGCTAAATAAATATTCACAGAAATCTTTAACAGTTGCTCATCCAGTTTTTTTATTTATGTATAGCATCTGCATTATAAGTCCCTTGCTTAAGTTGGTGCTTTGGAAAACCTAATGCGCACGATAACATGAACCTCTAATTTGCCCTGCAGCCTGAAGTACTTCCCAAACTGCTATTAAAAATATAAATTTCTGAAAATTATTCCTTACCTTTTCTGTCTGGAATTCAGCAGCACTGTTGTATAAACAGTATTAGCATCCCATTTGAATTTGGTCCCTCTTGTCGTCGTCTTTGGCAGTGGTAATTTAATGGTTAAGAAACCAGATGTTGATGATTTTAACCATACAGCTTCTTAACCCATAAGTGGACACATTTATATAATCTCACTTGTCATGTTAGATGAATAAAAGTGTCAATAAAAACTTTATTTCCACAGGCTCTAACAGTGGACCTACACTATTACTACATTCTGGAGCTGTCGTTCTACCTATCTTTGCTCTTCTCCCAGTTTACAGACATCAGGAGGAAGGTATGAAGCTGGATCTTCCCTTCCTAAATCTCCTGACTTACACTACCCATGTCACAGCTACATACTTTTTCCTAGCTTCAGTGTAGCGATGAAAAAATTCATAATAGTGTTAGTATTCCTGCTAGTTAACTTTGTGTTCTAGTATTATGTGCTTTTGTTTGTCCCCTTTGGCTTTCCATAGCCTCATTATTGGGCGCACCTGTGTCTCGTTGCCTGCCTCACTTGTCTGTGTATATAAGTGTGGATCCTTTTCCCCCTGTCAAACGTAACAGTAAGACCAGTGAGGGCTGTGATCATGACTGCCACAGCGTTACTAGCCTCCTCAACTTGTGTCTGCTGTCTCCCCAGCATGATTCCATATCACTCCAGTACAGTCCTCAGCTGCTGTAGGCCTGCTGGATCCATGTTGTCCAGATCGTACTGTTAAGGTTGACAGGGGGAAAAGGATCCACACGCAGACCGAAGAGGCGTAGAGCACAATATTTAACAGAAACAGATAATCCAAAAACAGCAGGGCTTATACACACAGACAAGTGAGGCAGGCAATGAGACACAGGTGAGCCCAATAATGAGTCTATGGAAAGCCAAATGGGGCAACCAAAAGCACATAATACTAGAACACAAAGTTAACTAGCAGGAGTACTAACAAATAGTGAGTAAGTAATATGATTAAAGAGATTAATTTTGTTTTCTTTTTCTTTTTTTCCCTTTTTTTGCTAGTTTGGAATGGCTATCTGGTAGTTGGTTCAGGTCCTCTGACCCATACTATTATGTTAAAGCTATCAGAACGAAAGTGTTACTTATGAGTTCTTGATTCTTCTTTTAGCACTTCTGTAATAAGTGAGTACTAAATGTTTTTGGGAGGGGGTTATTAAAATTATTATGGCTGTGAATATGACATTTGCAGGTTTAATTCCTGCTGAGTACTTTGGGAGACAGATGAGGTGTGTGTGTGTGTGTGTGTGTGTGTGTGTGTGTGTGTGACTTGTGACATGACTGACAGTCCTAAGAAGAATTCACAGTGTCAAGTCATTACCAGTAGTATAGCAATGAGGCTCGGATTGATTTCTTTCTAGCCCAGACTGTAGATTCATGCAGTGTGTCAGTAACAGGGTGGTTACACATGGAGAAACAGCAACAAGTTTTAGTTCTCATTTCATTTTCGTTCTGTTTTTGTCTGTCCACAGTCCATGAGTAGGCGCTTGGTCCTAGTAAGTCAGTAGCTTTTGCATGATCTATATATTGTTCATGTTATAATTACTAGACATTTGAAAGCTTGTGGAAATTGTACTAAAGTAGTATTATGATAGTCATTACATTTACATAGATAGGAACTTTCTAACAGGTCTAATGCCATGATCTAATTAGATAAATAGCAGTTCATCTTAGTCTTCGTTAGACAAAGCATGAGTGTGTCCAAGTTACCATAACACGCAAAAGGTCAGTCGGTTAAGCAGCAGTCTGTACCAGCTTCTATATTGTTTAAAGCATAGCATGGCCAGTTTAAGTGCTAAGTGATTGTTGTGCGTTGCAGGTGACCAATAGCTACAGTATATTTATACAAGCATGTACATTTCTAAAAGAAATAAAATTTTGATATAGACACATTTTGGCAGTTTACTGCTGAACAGTAATAGCATTTTGAAAATATTTATTAAGATAAGATGATTTTGTTTTGTGAGAAATCGTTCTGCTTGCATGTTATTTCACTTGTGACAATGACTTTTTTTTTTTTTTTTTTTATGGGTCCTTTACAAATGTAGTTATTCAGAATGTACAGTCAACTTGGGCTTAGACAATATTTGCATTTGCTTATTTGGCTCATGTTCATTTTTAGAAATTATAGTCTCGTACATACAAATTAGCAAACAATCAAGTGCATACAAATTAGCAAATCTATGTGACAGTTCTCATTGTAATTAGACACACATAGTTGTGATGTGGACCTGTGTACCCATGTATACAAAAATTACATCCCATGGAAATTGTAAATTTTTTTCAACATAATTAAACAAGCAAACATTTCTTCCTTTTATTACAGTGCATACAGATAAAGGTAATAAACAAAACCACAAGGAAAATTTGCATTTTTCAGTAATTTATTTGAAGTGAAAAGTAAGTACATCCTTGACCTCATAAGCTTATAATTATAATATAATAAGCATATAATTGTGCACCAGCTGCTGATATCGGACGTTTTTACAACCATTTCTTCAGTTGCAAGATGTTTGAGGATTTTTTGCATGTAGTGGCCTTTTACATCACCCCACAACATTTCAATGGCGTTCATATCTGGGCCATCCAATACCATTTTTTTTCTTTTTGGGCCATTTCTTAGTGGATTTGCTAGTGTGACTGTGATCATAATCCTGTTAAAGGTTCATCTCTGGTTCAGATTCAGCTTTGGGACAGATGGCACTACATTTTCATGCACACTTTAATATGATGCTGAATTCATAGTTGAATCAGTGTCTGCAGACTTTGTTGTCCCTGAGGCAGCAAAGCAACCCGAAACCATAACAATGTTTCACACTTGGGGTAGTGGTGGCCTGGTGGTAGGGTGCTGGATTACTGATCCTATAGTCAGAGGTTCAAGCCCCACTATCAACGGGTTGTCACTGCTGTCCCCCCAGTGCAGCTTATTGGGTTATCAAAGGCCGGCCATGTCTCTCACTATGGTGAGAGGCTGAAAAAGAACTATTGCCGATTTTCGTCAAGAGTAGGCTGCATGGCTGTCAGCGGGTTTCTGCCCTGCGATGGCCTGGCGAGCTGTCCAGGGTGTACTTTGCCCTCGGCCAGAGTCGGCTAAGATGGGCGCCAGCCTCCCCGCGACCCTAAGAACTATGGTCACTGGCAAATTGTGGTCTTGCTCCAGTGTTACTTGTGTTACTATATGCAGGTCAAATCTATTCCTATTCTAGTCCATAGACATATGCACTTTTACAGCAGCAATTACAAGAGTTACCTGCTAATCCTGCTCATGATGATATTTTGGGGTTCTTGGAGAAATTTTTATATCAAATTTACATCAATAAACACTTTTGGGCATATTGTCAGTAGAGGATTTTCCTGACAGTGGAATGATTTATTTTAAATAATTTAGTAATCGTTTTTAATCTCTTGGCAGACTCGTAGGCATCCACAACCATTTTATGAAGCTGTTAGAAAGCTCTTTAGATCTTGGCATGATGACACCACACACTTCAATAGCAAGGAGGAAACCAGACCCTGATGCCAGGTTTAAATAAGACAACCAACCCTTTGTTTTCTGCATATTTAATTATGAAAGTGGCTGTTTATGCTTAATTTGTTGACGTATACCAACAAATATCAACTAGTTCCAAGGGATATGCTTATTATCTCATGCAGCTATATTTACTAGGGAAAAAACAGGGTGACCTTTCTACTAGGTAAATCTAAGGAGACCAATATCACACAAACACAATTAATTTAAAATTCCTCACCTGCTCAGCTAAATTTGGAGTAAAACAAATATTTTTTTAGAGCTAAAACGCTGAATAAATGAAAGCTCTCTCTGAATGATGCATGCTTTTAAATCACGAGGACTTATTACTTGTTACATTACTACTGGCCTGCATGCCGGTCTCGGGCAGTCTGTTAAGTAATTGAACAGTAATAATTTGTGTTGCTGTTTTTTCTGCATTTTTGTACAGTGGGTTTTGAAATGAGTCACCGTCTGTAAAGCAACCAGAAAATTACCTCACAGCCAACAGTGGGACGTAAATACCCACAAATTAAACTGTCATTCAACACTTTAATCTCATTGTTTCATTTCAAATTCAATCTGCTGAAATAATGAGACAGAAAATGTAACACTGCATAATTGCTTAGAGACTGCATTGTATTTAACCCCTTGAATCTGTTCATCCCTTTCTTTGCCTCTTTTTCTGCTCTACAATGCCATCTTGTTACTCACTCTTTCATATCTCAAATCTCTGTTGATTGTTGGCATGTTGTTGTTTTTTTGTTGTTGTTGTTTTTCTGCTTCTTTCAGTATTTTTCTCGCACAAACTCCACCGTGCGCTGAAGAGCTGCCGTGCCCCCTGCCTGCTCCAGTATGTTCCCTCCTGTCTGTATGCCATGCTTCCATTCTGTTTCACACCACTTTTCATCCTCATCACCTTCATCTTCATTCGACTCCTGTTCAACTGGCTGTTGTCCTGCTGTGCTTCTGCAGTTCTATGATTCACCAGGAGAGCATGCAGTACATCACCTCTGAGAAGCTTTCAGGAATAGGATTGCTCTGTGTGTAGTCAAAGCATTGGTCTAGTGTTGTGAAGCCTGTGGTAGTTTCTTATCAGTTCCTGGACAGAAGAACGTGTTCTTGTGTATTTTTGAGCAGATGATGATTAAACACTATTTCTCATATCAATAAAAAAAAAATCACAGTGGGTAAGTCATGAGTAACAACCAGTGGAGTATGTGACCTTTTATTTAAATTTTTTTGTTATTGAGGTTTTTTTTTTTTTTAATATAAACTTAAACTTTTGTTCAGGACAAAAAAAAAATTCCCCTGAAGTAGCTCTTTAGTTTAATGAGTAATATTTAAATTTTTTTGAGGAAACCCCCTCAACAAAGCCATACAGAATATGTTTAGAGAGGAAAAAGACTTTACTAATTACAGTGTTTATAATGAGCATCCCTGTGAAGAATTAGAATGAAAGTTATGAAGAAAGAGATGCGTCCAAGCATCCCCAAAGATGTTATTAAAATCCTGCATGAGTCATTGCTAACCCTGGGTTTACACTGGGGAACGATGTCTGTGATCCCTGCGATTTGAGATATTTGTGACAAGCGTGGGGGGTTGTGGGATCTTATGGTGATGATCTCCAGGGAACTTAGTGGATTTGTGATGATCTCGGGGAAACTTGGTGGAATCGTGATAATGATCTTGAGGGAACCTGGTGGATTCGATATGGGCATTTTCATTCTCTTAGAGCAATCAGTCACAAAGGGGTCAAAAATAAAGGTTTTTAATTTGCTAGTTTTTTTAAGTAGTCATTTTCTTAAATGTTCAAGGTTATAAAAACGTTTCATTATCAATAGTAGTAAGAATCCAGCTATTTTTGCTTAGAACTCAGCAACCACGTGCACCTGCAAAGACACAAAAACCCACACCTTACACCATCACCAAAAGTAAACAATGGCAAGAAATAACAGAAGTAAGAAAAGCAAAGCATTAAATTTTGCAAGCGAAAGCAACTAAGTAAGATTAGTCGATGCATGCACATGCAGGTTTTAGTAGTCATTAAAATAAATCATAAACATGCCCACATTCAACGTGTAAATTATCGCAAACACTGTGAGATGTCCAGATAATGTCCACTCCGACAAATGCTGGTGTATATCAGTAAGCTGTAATTAAAAATCCTGAAACACTTTATTCGCTGAAATTTTTTTTTTAATTATGTTATTAGGTTTTTATTAAGCTATTTTGCTTAATATTATTTTATATAATATATTATTGTTTTATTCTGTGAGTAATGAAATAATTGTTTGTTCATTCAGTCAGTGTACCAATAATTATATATTATACATTTGATCTGGGTTCTAAATCACTTGTTTATTAGAAATAGTTTGAAAGTTGAATAACATAACCAGTGACTTTTTACTAGTAGAAATAAATCTATAAATTCAGGGAAGACAACAATATAGGACATCTTAAGTTTTGTAACAAAAGGGATCGGAGTGGACTTTTTGACACACTTTCAGTGTGGGCTTGTATTCAAATCAGCAGCCTGTAAGATTCTAAATGTATAGTATATAAAATATGTAGCAAATGGATATTTTTTTCTGAGCCTTTATTGGTAGAAATATCTGTTGTGTTAATTTACTGATGACATAAACCTAGATTTCGGAGTGGACACTTTTGGACGGACACATATTCACATGCTTGTGTAATCAACATTTCACAATCTGGTTCAGATATGTTTTGCTCTCAAGTTACATACCTAAATGTACTTTATAAAAAGTGCATCTGATTGAAAAAGATACATTTTATAAATATTTAGATAAATTTTCATGACAAACATCCTTCTCTGAGAATTTTTCAAGTGGGGAAACTCAGATTTATCCAAAATGTAACTTCCGTGTATGTTTTCAAGACAAGCTGATACTTTTTGTTCATTATGTTTTTATTTGAAGGTACTCCATACTATTGTGTATTTATTCATATATGAAATTTTACATAATGTCTACAGATTTCGGAACAATAACCCTCATTTTATGTATCCCCAGTGCTCTAGAAGACTGTGAAAAGGCTCTTATGATCTCGATGGAACTTGGTGGATTTGTGATGATCTTGAGGGAACTTGGTGGATTTGTGATGATTTCGAGGGGACTTGGTGGAATCGTTATGATCTCGAGGGAATTTGATGGAATCATTATGATCTCAAGGGAACTTGGTGGAATCGTGATGATCTTGAGGGAACTTAGTGTATTCATGATTATCTTCAGGAAACTTGGTGAATTTGTGATGATCTTGATGGAACCTGGTGGGTTTGTGATGATTGTGATGGAAAACTGGAGTCGTGATGATCACGTTGATTGTGGCAAAAAAATAGTAAATATTTAAATTGAATTTTAAATTTCAAAAAAGATTTAGGGGATCTTTATGAATTTGGAAACAACGATTCCTTCAAGTTTCATCTCTTATATGCACCCGCCTCCTTTTTATACCCCAATCATGCTCCAAGCATGGTCATAAACCATGGAGATCGCTTTTTTAAATCACAGAGATCGAGGTTATCATGTCCCAGTGTAAACCCAGGGTAAGAATCTAAGGAATTACTGTAAAAATTACCTGTTAACATTAAGAACGTGAGTGCAACAGCTACTGTTGTAAAGGGAGCTTTACCTGATTAGTCATTAATATTTTAGTTACAGCAACACTATTTTGTAAAACTCAGTGATCCAACACGTTCTGCGGTTTACTAATTACCCATTTACCTCATATATAAATACATTATATTACTGATCATGTAAATCAGTGTTTGCAGACGTATTCATTATGAAGAAGATATGTGTTAATAAATGATATAAGTTTCGCATCTTAATGGAGTTTATTGTTGCAGGACTGTCTGCTCATGTTCATGCACCATGTTTCCACCGTATCTCTGATCATGTTATCTTACGTGAATAACATGGCTCGAGTGGGCACGCTTGTCCTGTGCCTCCATGATGCTTCAGACGTGCTGTTGGAGGTAAGAATGGGTAATGTTTTTCTAGTGCTGTCTGTTATCATAAATTAGTCCTTCATAAAGCTTAAAGGGCCAAGTCTAGGAACTTTGAGGAACAAATCTACACACCTGAAAGTACACTATGTGGACAAAAGTTTATGGACACTTGACCATAACTCTCATGTGTTTCTTGATAATTGGACTCCAGCTTTCGTTCCTCTTTGCTGTTATAATACATTTCCCTCTTCTGGGAAGGCTGTCCATTAGATTTGGGAGTGTGGCCGTGGGGATTTGTGATTGATCATTCATCCTCAAGAGGATTATAAAGATCAGGCATTGATGTCAGGCAGGGACACCTGGGGCAGTTGGCATCTAGTTCATCCCATGCTTGAGCAGTTGAGGGTTAAGGACCTTGCTCAAGTGCCCAACAGTTGCAGCTTAGTGTGGTACTGAGGCTTGAACCACCAACCTTTTGATCAATAACTCCGACCCTCGGATTAGTAACTCAGAGCCTTAACCATTGAGCCGCCACTGCCCCATCCCAAATGTGTTCAGTGGATCTGAAGTCAGTCCTCTGTGGGAGCGACTCACAGTCTCCAACTCCAGTGGTCAGGGGGACTGTCATGCTAGAACAGGTTTAAGCCTCTTAGTTCTAGTAAAGGGGAGCTGTAACCCAACAGCAGACGAAGACATTCTGCACAGTTGTGTGCTTTTTAACTTTATGGCAGCAGATTTGGGAAGAAGCTGTTTCCATATTAAACCAGTAGGAAACCAGCAGGAAAAATGTGTGGCGACGGGAGGAGTGAGCCTCACCTTCCCTTCCTCCACCACTATGGCTGAAGTGCCCTTGAGCAAGCCACCTAACCCCCATCTGCTCTCCGGGCACCCCAGTGTGTGGCTGCTCACTGCTCTAAGTGTGTTTGTGTGTTCACTGTTTACGTGTGCGTGTGCTCACCTAGGATGGGTTAAATGCATAGGCAGTAATATCTCTTGCAGGATTAATACAGTATATCCAAAAAATAAATAAATAGCTGCATGTGGGTCTAATGGTCAAGTGTCCATAAACTTTTGTCCATATAGTTTATATTTGATGTATCCATTCTTTTTGTACTGCCCTAGCCATTTTATTTGTCGATATACTGTTACTGACTGTAGCCATCTGTTGCATTGTGGTTTGTGTGGTTCTGTTGCAAGTGCATTGATGTTGCTGTCAATTTTAGGATCTGTTTCGGTTGTGCTTTGTGTACAAGCTAGAAAGTGTAAACCTTCTCCCTTGTTTTATTATCTGTGATAATTATCAATAGTATTCAGCTTCAGTGTTATCTAGATATTTTTGGTTGCTAGACTGCTCTCGTAGCAGATAAGTTTTGCATTGTAACAGATGCTCAATGTGCAACAGTTGTACAATACAAAAGTGCGTCTACACTGCAGGTGAGCCTGATACAATGTCCAAAGCACCACATTAATATACCAAATAATTTACACCAGTTTGTATATAGGTGTTGTAAAAGATGGCGAGAAATACAGTGTTGTGAATGACAGTATAGTGGTGTGCTCCAGATGTGTTAGAATGTTTATACAATTAATAATTTGTACATAAATCTCATACAAATAACACAATACACAGTAACACACATACACAATAACAGACATACACAATAACACAATTTCCTCTGGGATCAATAAAGTATTCTGTTTCTGATACACATTTTGTTTGTTTGCTTTCAGGCTGCCAAAATGGCTAACTATGCCAAGTATCAGAGGCTTTGCAATGTTCTGTTCATCATGTTTGCACTGGTGTTCATCAGT
This sequence comes from Neosilurus mollespiculum, assembly GCA_030014195.1. Classification (NCBI taxonomy): domain Eukaryota; kingdom Metazoa; phylum Chordata; class Actinopteri; order Siluriformes; family Plotosidae; genus Neosilurus; species Neosilurus mollespiculum. The sequence continues at coordinate 30,928,032 of JAQMYF010000012.1, read as the reverse complement.
TCCAGACTGGGTTTATATCCTGTCTGGTAAGACATTTTACTCTATTTTCACTCTCACCCACCTTTGTGTAAGGTCTTTGCACACCTTTGTGTGTGTGTGTGTGTGTGTGTGTGTGTGTGTGTGTGTGTGTGTGTCTGAAAGAGAGAGACAGAGAACCAGAGTGGGAAAGTGCATGTGTGAGTGTGAGACAGTGCATGAGAGTTCATGAACGACAGTTTTGACAGTGGAGTAATTGATTATCCACATGTCGTGTCTACCCACTTCTTCATGCAAATAAAAGACTCAACAGCAACAGATGTGCAAGTTACAGGTGACCTGTTGAATACAGATTACTACACACTGTTCTGACCACTTTCATTATCTGGGTAGGTTTTCAGCTATACATTAAAGACATTTACATATTAAACTCTAGCAGTTGTGTGAAGTGGCCTCTTGACCCTGTTTGTATTATTACCTATGTACCTTTTTAGAAACAGTTTGAGAAGATATTAATATGTGGCTGCTTAAGAGCAGACACATATTACTATTCACCCTAGAAAAATGGGGCTCTTTATTTTTCTTTTTATTATTCTTCCGTCACACTTAATGCAGCCTGAATGGCAAAGTGCACCCATGCAATGTATACATCAAAACGTGCGTCTCGGCACAACGAAGTGTGCTATTACTTTTATTACTGTTTCGCGTTTACAATGGCAACACAATTAGCCAAAAAACACATCAAAAATCCCACTGAAATGAATGGGGAGAAGTAAACACACTATCATGAAACTCACCTCATTTTGACGGCTCACCAAGAAGCCATACTTTCACATAGAAACTTGGTTGAACTTTACGGTTTTCTCTTAATAAGGATTTCTGAGTCAGTTTGTGTATTTATAATGGGTGTCTATTTGCGTGGAATGTTCTGGGCTAGAGTGCGTGATGTCATCTTAGAGTGTGACGAAAAAAAAGATTACACTTCACCCTCGATTTCTCGTACCCCTATTTCCCGGATTTCGGATTTCCCATACAAAATCAGGTGCCGGATATTATTTGGTATTGCTGGAAAAATGCTCGGACAAGTCCGGGAATCGATGATGGAAGTCCGGGTCGGTTGTGATTCACTTCCCTTCTGTCAAGGCCGTTCCCGTCCGAGTGGATGGACGAAAATGAAGCAGCAGAGGGGCACGAAATAATGTCCAATGATCAGATGGTGGCATCAGTGCCGGGAGAGCTAAGTGAAAGTGAAAGTGAGGACAGTGACGACGAGCCGGAACCCACATTTAAAATGAATGTGATAAAAGAATGTGCTGATGCGCTCCTTAAGTTTGAGGAAACACAATATTGTGTACTGAGTGTCGGATAGGTGTTGTAAAAGTCCGGGACTGCTGCTGAATAATGGTGATTGCCGGACCAATTATGGTAAATGTCCGGGAAAGGGTAGGGACCCTGGACATTAGCGATTGCTGGACTTTTGAGGTTCCCGGACAGCCTATCCCCCCAATTAACCGGGAAATCGAGGGTGAAGTGTATTTTGGAAAAAGCTTTTTTAACTCGCTCCTACTCCCATAATTTTCACTCTACACCAATAATTTTACATCAAAACAGAGGAAAATATGTGGTGGTTCTGACCATGTAACTTTTGACTCAACAGCACTTGTACACGTGAAATGGCGAGCCTCTGACTGACAGCTGTACCGTAAATTACTCGATACAAAATAAAGATTTTTAAAATCATTTTGAGGGTCATGTTTAAATCGTGACTGTTTAAGCACTTTTTACAGTACAGCAAAATAAATTATATATCACTGTGTTCACCAAATTCTTGCCTCTCAAACACTGTCAACCTCATTGCGATAGGAAATACATTTTCCAAATCAGAAGTCCAAAAGTGAGAGGTGCGCCTTATGCATACTTCAGTTGAAAAGGCGCTTAACTGTGTGTAACTGCCAGTTTAACCTATATGTTCTGGACTAGAGTAAATGATGTCATCAGCAGAGTGGCAGAGAAGACAAGATTATCTTGGGAAAAGGTTATTTAACTCGCTCCTACTCCCACAATTCTTACTCTACACCAATAAAATGTACCGTGAAATTTTACATTAAACTTAATACAAAATAGAGCTTTTTAAAATCATTTAAAATCATGATGAGGATAATTTTTAAATTATGACTGTTTAAACACTTTTTTACAGTACAGCGAAATAATTTATATCACCGCATTCACCAAATTCTTTGCTCTCAAATTCTTCAATCTCACTGGGATGGGAAATACGGTTTTTAAAAAGTCCAAAAGTGAGACGCGCGCCATTGCCATTTTCACTCAAAAATGTATGTGTGACTGTCACTAGCTGCCAGCTTAATCTCTATGGCAACAACCAGCTGTTCAATGCGCCTCATGGACACACCTGCAGCACGTTAAAACACAAAAAAGACTTTCTTTGGCTCCAGACAGACAGATAGAATATGTAATAGAATAAATATGTAATTATGTACAGATATGTATGTGAATTTAAATATATGTAGAGCCGGGCTGTTCAATTGATGCTTTGAGTTGGCTACTCTATTCTTTTAAACAATAAAAAAAATTAAAATATATAAATTATTATTTTTATTTTTATTTTATTTTATTTATTTTTATTTATTTATTTATTTATTTATTTATTATATTTTTTTGGGGGGGGGGGGGGGGGTATTTTTTGGATGGTTCTGTGTCACAACTGTTTCACATTTCATAGTTATGGCATTTTAAAGGCACCCTTATCCAGAGTGACTTACATATATTATATTTACACAGCTGAGCAATTGAGGGTTAAGACCCTTGATCAAGGGCCCAACAGTAGCAGCTTGGTGGTGCCGAGACTTGGACCCACCACTGTAGTGTATAGTAGTAAACTGATTGGTTTGGATTGATTAAAAAAAGGCATTAGTAAAAAATAATTTAAGTAGGTTGATGTATATTTTGCGAAACGAAAATGTACAGCTTTTAAACCAAAAAAGTGTTTGTCGCATCTGTGATTTGTTTTTGTTTTTTCATCCACGAGGTGATTCCAACATTTTTGCCAGGGGTTGTATAAAACTGTTAAATACCTGGAAATATCAGCTGACTACAACTGGATTGATTTTCAGACCACCACACACACACACACACACACACACACACACACACACACAGACTGTTTTTTCACCACGTTGGCCCCGACCCCTTTGTCACATCCTGTTGTAGAGGACTAATCACCTTCCGAGGTATCCTCACTCCTTACCTCATTTGGGATTGTTTTCATGACCAGGACCTCGTTAATTGAATAACCCTGGTATAGAGCTTGGCTTAAACCCACAATTATGGTTACAGTTAAAGCATATATGCTTTGATTCTTTGATTTATCACCACCTGTTTTGCCACAGCTACTTAGAAACCTGTGTAAACTGTGAGGGACTTTTCTGTGTTCTACAGTTCAGCACGCCAGTTTTCACTTATTTTCCGGCAGCAGTTGCAGCTACATCTCAAAATTTCTTCAGGGATTTTTCTAGTTTTGTAATACTGCTTCGTTAAAATATATTTTCTGAGTTTATTTTTAGTCAGAAATGGGCACCAACCTCCCCGCGACCCTAATTAGGATTAAGCAGTTCAGAAATGAATGAAAAAATAAATTAAATATATTAAGTCAGTGTTAGCCATGATGTAGGACAGTAGAAGCAGTTTTAGTATTGAGAATGATTTAAGATGACATTTTTAATCACAGACTATGATTTCTTGTATAATAAATCATCCCTCCTGTAATGTTTGCTGCTTGTTGTCATGTGGCAACACTTCCTGTTATCCCTGAGTCTGAGTAGTGTGTTGCACATGATCTCCCACTTCATTCTACTAGACTGCCTTTACACTTCTCATTCGCTGCTGCTCTTAGCCACTTAAATTAATAGATTTATTCATTTTTGGAAACACTCAGTTATTCTTGGTTGCCTCCAAGGGAGACATTTTTGGATTGGTGAGCACCATGTGTTGGCTGTATGCTTCTGACCAAGAAGTCTGAATGACACGTTACTTTGTACTGTTTTCCTCTTAGGATTTAGGCACATCTGAATAGTTGCCAAGTGACAGTTACTATGGCTACAGCATAGATCCTTATCAAAGGAAAATGTAAGCGAGAGGTTATTGGGAGCATCGCTCACGTTTTTCTTTGCAATAGCTGCAAACTACCTCTGTTCTTGCATGCTTTAAAATAGCCTAAATTTGTCAATGAAGGATCTTGACAGGCTTGAATTAAGCACATTTAAGTGATTGGAAGGCTTATTAGGAAATATCAACCAGCCTTTAGTTACTGTTAACATCACATACAACAATGTGCTTTAAATAAAAAAACAAGACATTTCATCAAATGCAATCTCACTTGTTCACTCATTTGCTGGACCGCTTAATCCTATTAGGGTCATAGGGAGGCTGAAGCCTAATTCACTTAACACTGGTCAAAAGCAGGGTACACCCTGAACAGCTCACCATCACAGGGCCAACACACACACAACTATTCACACCTAGGGGTAATCTGGAATAGTCAATTAGCCTAATGTGCATGTCTTTGGACTGTGGAGGGAAACCAGAGTAGCTGTAGGAAAGCCACTCAAGCACCCAGGAACTTCTTACCGTGAGGCAGACATGCTAATTGTCATGCCACCGTGCAGTCCTTTAAAAGATTATACATAATGAAATGCCATTTTATCTTCTATGGCAGTTGATTCAAATGTGAAGTATGTTGTTAAACTTTGCTTTCATTGAAGCTAATATTTCAATTCCTCTTGCTCATGGCAAATATTTGGGTCTGTATTGATCCACTTTATCCTTTGATCAGAAAGCAGTTGTCCTTTAAATGGACTAGAAAATGAAGCCTTGTTACATCTTGTGAATAAGAATTTTACATCTGAACATATTCCCTTGTGTTCTGTTATCATGGTTTTCTTCCTATAATTTTGTTTTACTGTGCTGATATCACTGTCTCTGATTGGTCATAAACTCAAGTGCTGACTCATTCAGAAATTAAACACAGTCGCTTTGGGTGATATTATTTAGGTCCTGTTGACACTGAAAGCTTCTCCAATTCCAGGAATGGCACTTTTTAATGAGTCCAGCCTCAGTGATCAAATTTATCTCATTTCTCTGGGATTGTGTTGGAGAAGGAAAGCTGTTGAAAGATTAGAGAATTGCCTTATACTGTAGATTCCCTTTATGGATTTCGCAGGGTGTAGTCTAGGAATGCTCCTTGTCCCATTTATCCCAGCTCTTTCGATCACTCGGCAGATGCTCAGTAGTGTACTACATTATTATTTATTCATTCTCTTCTTTGATTTCAGCACTACAGGATTGTGTTTTGTTGCATTAATGATGAAACATAATCACAATCCCACCCCTTTCCACCATTCCATACATCGTAAAATGAGTGTTGATTGGCTGTGGGTATCCTAGACTGTGTTACTGTATGTATTATTTAATGTTATACCATGGCTCTGTTGAATTGAGCGATGTTCCTTTGGGTTTTCTGTAACAGAAAAAGCTTCAATACAGAGGGCTTTGTAGAGTCTTTAATGTAACCAGCAAGAACTTCAAGACCGCAAAAGTGCAGTTGGTAAGGGAATGATCGCTTATAATAGCTACTAAGCCTAGTTTTATGGATGTTCCACAGCATGTAATTATAAGATATAGTATGGTGTATTGTACCTTAATAACTTGTTCAAAGTTAGTGTTGGCAAATTGGGGAATTTAAGGGGTATAAAACACTCCAGGACATGTTGCTACAGAAAATAATCAGTTTCTGTTGGACTGTATCTCACTACCATGTAATTAATCAGTTTTTATTGATTTTCTATAGAAGCACACTGCACTGTGTTTGCTTTACTTGCATGACAACAGATAGCTTATATAGTTTAGATAAGCTGCTAAAATAAGGAAATTAAAAATATTATGGAGCTCATGTAATCAATTAGCTTAAATTGGCTGTGGCACATTGACATCAACATCGACAGCTGTCGTCAGGATACTGTACTCATATTAAGAGCAGAGCTCCCACACAGCCTTTGGTGGTGCACCATCCTTGAGAAACCAGCAACTCATTTTTGCAGTGGTTGTACATTCATCCCTCTGTCCTGTGTCTGCATGCACTGTGATGCTGATTGACTGTTATGCATAAAAGCCAGTCAGCTTTGACAATCACCATTGCATTGCATAACAGACAATCACCATTGTGATGCATAACAGTCAATCAGCATCATAATGCATAACATCGCAAAGCTGATTTGATGCTATGCATTGTGATGCTTACTGGCTATTCGATTTTTAGCATGAACTTTACTAATATCTGTGAATGTACGGCAAGAACTTTTTAAACTGAAACATTATCCAAACGACAACAAATTAAAATTATTTTATTGAGTAATTTTGCTTCTGCTGATTTGCTTCTTCCTACATGGCTTGAACTTTTAGAGCATTGACAGAATAATTAATTAATTATAAATGGAAAAGCCCGCAAAAATCTAATGGGGAGCTCCACCTTTAGGCAGCGCTTAAATCTCTTTGTTACAAGATTATTGAATACAGAAAAGTCTACATGGTGGTTTCATGTGGTTTATAAACTCTTGATCACATATCTGGTATATTGACCGTGTTTCCTTTAGTTTACATGGCAGTGTATCATGTGTGCATTATTTATTACTCTAGTCGAAGTTCAGGTTCCCAAATGCAGCATCATGTTAAAAATGATATTAGTAAAAGTTCTGGTTTACTGAGCTATTCAAATTACTCTCTAATTTTGTGTGTGTGTGTGTGTGTGTGTGTGTGTGTGTGTGTTAAGGATTTTGTGAATTCACCTTCTTTGACAGCCAAAAGAACATCTCCTGCATCAGATTTTCACTGCACTTGTGGGATTATTGCATTATGAAACAATGATTATGTAAGCAGGACGCACAGCAGTGTTGCTTCAGGGTCCAGTGTTCGATCCTGAGCTTACTTATTCTGTGAGAAGATTCTCATACTTTCGCCTGGTTTTTTTCCCCAGCTGCCAGAAATAGGTGCAGAGACTACTCTAGGTGTAAATAATTATGTTACTCTCTATCCATGCCTTGCACCCAGTATTTCTGGGATATTTCTGAATATAGATGGATGAATAAATGTATGATTGTAACCTTGATGATTGGATTCATTCTTCAGTGGTTGTCCTATTTTTTGTGTCTGACCTGATCACAGGATTTTGAACACCACTCTATTCGAGAGCTGGGACATTGTAGGGCCGTATCCATCTTGGTGGGTGTTTAACGGGCTGCTGGTGCTGCTGCAGGGTTTGCACATTTTTTGGTCCTATCTTATAGTGAAAATAGCCTGCAAAGCCATCTCCAAAGGCAAGGTAAGAGAAGTCATTCTACACGCAATAAAGGTACCCATATACTTACCAGACATATTAAATAAACATGAATTACAGTGTTATCTCTTGAAGATAAAATGGAATGAGCCACACTGGCTTTCTGAAACTATTTGCTTTCTCCTGTACATGAGTGACAATGACCCCTGCACCGGGAACGATGATTAGTAAACATTGGCATCTTTTTTATTCACTCACGCTCTCTCACTCATTTGCTGAACCGCTTAATACTATTAGAGTTGCAGTAAGGCTGGAGCCTATCTCAGCCAACACGGGGCAAAGGCAGGGTTCACCCTGAACAGCTCGCCAGACCATTGCAGTGCCAACACACACACAACCATTCACACATCTACACCTAAGGGCAATTTGCAACAGTCAGTTAGCCTAACGTGCATGTCTTTGAACTGTGGGAGGAAACCGGAGTACCCGGAGGAAACCCACATAGAACATGGAAACTCCAGACAGAAATGCCCTTGCAGAGCCCGGGATTTGTACCCAGTACCTTCTTGCTGTGAGGTGAGCGTGCTAACCATTGTGTTGCCCGCTTTTTTTATTTCTATTGAAATCATATTCGTTCTTCTGTTTCTTAACACTTCATCTCGGACCTTTTTACTTTCTACGAATCAGTGTTGCTCTGTCAAGTTATTGTACATGCATAAGATCGTTTCTATGGTCGCATGGTCTTGTTATTGTTGTAAATAGACACAGAACCAAAACAAGATGTAAAACAGGTGAATAAGAGATACTAAGCCTGTGAGCTAAGGTGCTTTCACCAGGAAACCTTTGTATTCAGCCAGAATGAACTGATCGTGGAGGATAAAACAAATCAACTATTTACTAATAAATGGGCACTTTTATCACCACTCATGATTTATTCTGCATGCTTAAGCAGTAGCCACTCTCTAATATCTAATTTCTTGTTGGTGATCACATCTATACTTTATTGATTGATTTACTTGAGAAAAAAATAAAAATCAGTTCAAAACAAAACATGACATATAATTAAAAAGAAATCCTCCACCCATGCGTGTCTAACCTCTGCTAAAGTTCATCTGCTCTTGCTTTTCACGGCTTCTCTTAAGTGTCATGTTTCTGTTCTCTTTGCTACTCCTGCATTGCCTCAGGTGGGAAAGTGGAATCCTTTACATGTAAGTACATGCAGAAATGGTACTTCAAATCAAATGTTCTGCCATGAAATTATAAGCATCTCTCCAATATCTAATTTTAGAGATGACTTAGTGTTTTTATTATCTTTTCTAATATCATATCATTCAGATAACTTCAGCATTTATTTTCATAGGAGCCTCTATACTGACTTTTAATCTGACCAATTATTATGCAGCATGGTTTATATTACCAAGGTTATAGACCAAGGTCATGCTTGATCACACCAATCAAGTTTAAAATTCTTAAAAGACACTACTAATGAGTGAATTCGATGATTTTGGGAACACCGTAAACTATGAGTGGCATGGATATTAAATTGCTGGCATGATCCTGTAGTATTTTTAAAAAGACAGCTGTGTATACTCACTGGCCCCGTAATCAGGATCATCTGTAAACATACTTATTTATGTAAAAAGTTTAAACAAAGTACAACACTCCACAGGAGCACTCGGAGAGCACAAACCTCCTCCAAGCCATAAAATATAAGTGCACACATCCAAAAATTGGATTTCCCACCACACGCAATCTGGATCAGATCCAGATGAAACTTATGTGATCCTGACTGTACATAGCGGTTTTTATTGAAATTGGATTTGTTATAGGAATACACTGAGGATACACTGCGGTCAGGGTTCTAAAAACTGAACAATGTCAGATGATGGGTTCCCTGATGTTAGAATTTTTTTTTTTCATCATTCCATGTAATATCTGGTAAATGTTGTATGTGAAAATCCAGGGAGATCGTCAGGTTCTGCAATCCTCAAACCAGCCTTTCTGATACCAGCAATCATGCAACAGTCAGCAGTAACTGAAGCTCTGTGTATAAATCTGTGATTTTATATGCTGTGCTGCTGCCACATGCTTGGCCCATTAGATGGTTGCATGAAGGTGCAGGTGTACAGACATCCATAATGTAGTGATTGGAAAGTATATATTAACACATTTACAACATGTAATGTATCTCTGTACAATGTTTCTAACAATCTAACCATTTTAGAAAAGTTACCCAGTAGGAATTTTTAATAGGATTTTTTTCCCCACTCGACATTTTTCTTGCACAGGTGTCAAAGGACGACCGCAGTGACATCGAGTCAAGTTCTGACGAAGATGAAGTGGTGCCATCTGCTCACAAACACCACACTAATGGGACCAATGGGTCTCATGGTACTAACGGTTTCCTGTCATCTGCATGTCACGATGAACACTAAGCATTGAGCGTCATTTCTGCCCGCTGCAGCCTGCTTGTTAGTCTGTACAGTACTCCTGCGTGTCAAAACAACAACGTCACCCATCTGGTACTGGAAATATGCAGAATAATGTGAATGCAGTTGCATTTCAAAATGATTCAGTACAATGTTTATGTTCTTGCTCCTTGCACCTGTTTTCTTATCTCAACCCATTTGTAGGCAGTTGGTACTGCTCCTTCCTCTATCTATAGCTCACTCTTCTTTTATATGAATGAAAGCATTCCTCGTATCATGCTAGCATGCTACTGTGGTCATGTAGTTTGGTGTCAGTGGGAGCGGCTGTTTTCTTGAGGTAACATCTATGTATTTTTATTTTTATTTATATATATATATATATATATATATATATATATATATATATATATATTGCAAAATTTTG
>JAQMYF010000012.1:30894839-30917571 GCA_030014195.1 Neosilurus mollespiculum | reverse complement strand
TGTGTGTGTGTGTGTGTGTGTGTGTGTGTGTGTGTGTGTGTGTGTGTGTGTGTGTGTGTGTGTGCGTGTGTGTGATTTTGACATTGTTATAAAGAATTATAAAACAACTTCTAATAATTTATTATTTCATTGAATTTTATGGATCTGAATTCTATTGGCCTTCATCTCTTATTATAATGTTATTCTCCATTTGGGTTTTCATGAACTATGTTGTGTTATATACTGTTATATACTTTAGGTAATAGCCACAGTTGCATGACAGGTTCCATAGTATTCATATCAAATTCTATGACTCAGAATATATTTATCATTATGTGACTTTTAAAAATGCCCCCTTGTAACAACAAAAAAAAAGATCCATTACAATTACAAACAAGTCAAGACACCATCACATACCTTACACACGGCTTCAAGACCTGCCACCATGCCGTGATGATATGTTTCTGCTTCTTCAGCTTTGAATGATATCTTTTCATTGTCTCATTGTCCTGTTCTTGGTATAATGTAACACTTATTCTTTACCGATCTAAGTGGATGACTCATTAAAATGGCTTTGAAATCAGGGTAAAACTCTTGCTTTTCTTCCATGAACAATCTGTGGAGAAGAGAGGAAGCTAATTATCTCTTTCTAAGCTAATTGTCTCAATGCTGATGTGAAATTCTTGACATTAAACTAAATGTCAGTGGTGAAAAAAAATTTAAGATTCTGGTTTCTGCTTTTGGATGCGGGCTAATGAATCATGTTGCCAAGTATTTTATTTAGCACCATGGACAAACATTTATTTATACTTCTTTTCTGGATTTTCAGGTCAGCACTGTATAAAGCTGTAGTGTTGTTTTTTTTTATTTCAAGTTATCCATTTTATTAGATGTTTTCTGATCTATTTTAGATCTTCTGTTATATGTGTTTACTTGCCTCTTTTGCTGATGTGTATCTGTGAGTAACTCGCTGTTAACATTTGCCAGCCTGTTTTAGTGCTTGAAAATGTATTATGAAAAATAATGTATAGATTAAAGCACTGCCTAAAAGTGGAGCTCCCATATGATTTCCCTTACTTGACAAGTTTTTCACGGGAACTCTCAAACCCCACACACATATCCTACGTATATCAAGATTCATTCATTTTAATAACTTGTTTTTAGAATGGAATTAAAATGAGGTAACCAAACACACAATCTTAGCCTCCACATGTAAAGTACACCATTTAGAAACCATAGGATTAGAGAACATTTCAGTAACACAAGAATATCATTAGTTATTTCTTTATTTAATGTCATTATCGATCACATCACATCACATGACCGTATACGCCTCTTGTTCTCTATATTATTCTCTCCCAGACCAGTTTTTCGAGATAAAAAATATTTAAAGAATAACACAGGGTTCCTATGTGGACACGTACGCAAAGAAACGGAGGACAGAGGTACGGGCAGATGTACGCTATAGGTTTTTCTTTAAAAGTGTGCACGAACACACAAGGTGCCCTGCATTAGACTGGTGTCCAATACTGCATGAAGACCCCCACCTCACTCCCAGTGTTCCCAGGATAGATTTCAGATAGGCCCATCATGACCATATCAAGGATAGGAAGCATTAAAAATGTATGGTTTAAAGAAATACATTTAAAAAAAAGTGAACATTCAGCTGTAGAGTTATTGTACAGCTCCGTATCTAGGGTCTGCATGCTTCCGTTTTGACTGTGAACAACTAAATGAAGGCTGTCTGACTTTAATGGTTGTGCATTAGGTAAGGCCGCCCAGGTTTAAGAGAGTAAAATGGTCAAAGTGCAAACTTAACAGCCAGCCAGTGTGAAGATGAAGGAGCCACTGAGTACCTGTACCGTGAGTGGTTTTAACTATTTTCAATAACACACATAATACAGGACAAGAAAAGGAAACATCTACTGGACTTGTTTTGATTGCTGTTTGAATTTATACCCATTGGTACACTTTCTGCTTATAAATTGCTTTATTTGGTTGGCTTTGTTAATAGTTTATGTTATCACTAAATCACGTGTTTCAGTACAACCTGCTCTACCAGGACCTGAAGAGATTCTCAAAAACTGGAGAATATTTCTGCAAAGAACTTATAACTGTATTCCAGCAAAGGTAATACTCTATTTAGGCACTTGGACTCCCTTGGGTGATTTCTTTATTCCTTTAGGTTTGCAATAAAAGCCTGAACTTTTGAAGCATTTTATTATAAAGTGCAAAGTGGAGTGAAAATCGCCTCTCCCTTAAGAGACAGTCCTGCACTTTGAAGTCAGTGCTCGTGGATTGAATTTTAATTATAGCTGCAGTTATTCTTTTACCCGTTGCCACAGTTGATGTCCTTGGAGGAGAGCTTTTGTATCTTAATAGCTTTTAGTGTTTAGCTGTTTGAACTGATATAGGTCAATCTTGGATCATAAAATGGGTGTAATTAATAATGGAGGAAAGGCATTGTTAGTGTTATATATCTATGTAATATCTAGTTCAACATTTTAAGAGACGTCTAGTGTATCAGGTTGCCCTGGGACATGCAGAACAGAGACGGTATCAGTATCACTGCTTTGTGTGCTTTCAGGGATCACCCAGTAACTGTAGGTATGATCAATATGTGTTTTATGCTGTAAGTTAAGCATGCACAGATAAGTATGTGTTTATAAATACAGATGCGAGCTGGAAATCAACTATGCTAAACGGCTGCAGAAACTCGCTGGAAGACTCATCAATGTGTCCAAAACAATGACCAGCAAGTGAGTTTGCTTTTCAGAGTTCTGCTTTATAGCACTCAAGAAAAAGTAGTACTTTTTAGTTTGGGGTTTAAAGTATGCCATGTTCCTAAAAATAGATATATATCTTACTTTTTCTAAAGCTCAACATTTAATGCTTGGTCCCTTATATCAAATGAGATGTTCTCAACAGCAGATGCACACAGGTAAAATCTAACAGTATTAACTATTGGTTATTAAATGGCTTGAGATTTATACGCATGTAATTCTAGACTAAGTTTATTTTCAGAACACTAGGGCAAGGTCTTCAACAAGATGCTGCTGTGGAAATTCGTCACATGCTGGATGAGCACATGAAGAGGAAGAGACCAGTGTGTCAGACGCACACACACACACTGCATGCATTTCATATGTGATCATTTGAGCCATATTAATAAACAAACAAACAAAAAAAATCATATGTAGACTGGGAAAAAAACAGACATAAATGTGAAATGCTACATATGAAGATCTGTCATATTCGTACATGAGGCTCATGTGACTCTTACATAATGATACAATTGATCGAGATCTTACATTATTTAAATATGTGCTACCACATGCCCAGACAATATGTTGTGTCAGAGATAACGGCTGTTGGATCTGTAACAGTGTCTGTCTGGCTTTTATTTGAGTGCAGCTGGAAAATGCCATTGAAAAATCAAGGAAACATGTTGTAACCAACTGGAATGAACAACTAAAGGTGAGCTAGTATATAAAGAATTATGAATGTATGTGTACGTATGTGTGTGTGTGTGTGTGTGTGTGTGTGTGTGTGTTTATATATATACACACACACACACACACACACACACACAGTAGAGTGCAGTGCAGATTATACATCACTACTTTTGTTTAAAAGGGTTCCTAATAAAAAGTTGTTATAGGCAATGAGAACCAAAAAAATCATACAACAAGTATATTGAGGTAAAAAATACAAATAATATACAAAAACACCGAAAATATCAAATTTACAGAAAAATTTTAAATTTGAAGAAAATTTTATTTTATTTTATTTTTTTACTTTTGCATAGCATGAATGAACTTCAAACCATATGGAATGGTTCAGCGAGTGAAGAAATTAAAAAATATGTGAACACTATGTCTGAAAGGTTAAATGCTGTAATCAAAGTAAACGTTGGCCACAATAAATATTGACTTGTTTTTCTCCAAAAAGAGACTGTTATTTTGTTATTACTATATATTGTTTCTTGTTTACTTATTCGCATCAATATGATCCAATATTACATAAAAGAAATACTTGAATAGTACTTGGTTTCTGATTTATCTTCATTTTGTTAAGTGTATAATCATCACTGCATCACTGTATTTTTTTATTTCTTCACTCGCTAAACCATTCAATATGTTTTGAAGATCATTCATGATATGCAGAAGTCAAAAAAATAAAATAAAATAAAATTTGCGTCCGAAAATTGGTATTTTCAGTGTTTTTGTTTATTATCCATACTTTTCCTATATATTTGTCGGAATGGTTTTTTGGTTCTCATTGCCTTCAATATCATTGTTCAATATATTTTTACCCAAAAATTACAGAGAAGTAATTTTTTTACTTCTTTTTATTAGGAGCCCTTTGGTGGTGTATAATCTTTACTGCACACTACTGTATATATGTGTGTGTGTGTGTGTGTGTGTGTGTGTGTGTGTGTGTGTATATATATATATATATAAAACACCAATTAACCCCCACCCAATATCTAAAAACAGTTCTTCTGAGATTAAAATTGGGTCTGACCCTTTAAAGCTGGGGTTGGTAGATTTTTAGACACCCTGACATTTGGCAGTAGCTATGAGATATGACAAAGGTCCAGAGATTCATTCGTCTATGGCCACTGTAACCCTGTAAAAATGCTGACCAATCACTGCCTCGTGGTGTACTGGGAAATATCCAATCAAATTCTCCTGTGTCCAACCTGCAGACAGAGCATGTATGGAGGGTGCGTGGCTTTGGAAGCCATTCTTAAAATAAAAGCAGCCTTCCTGACCCCTTTGCTATATAAATAATGTATAATATTTTGGCAGCAGTTCCTATGTGAACAATACTGTAATTGACTGCACTTGGGAAGAAAATCTGTCAGTGGAGATTCTGGCATTGCAGTGTTTCATTTTCAGTCCCATAAAACATTTGATTAAAGAATATGAGTGAACAACCTTTATCCAGTTTTATAAGAATTTGTATTTATATTTTTCTTGACAACCAGATGCTCATTTACATTCAGCAGCTGAACATATGCTTCTTTCTGCAGGCAAAGAAAAAATTGGCAGGTTTAACCAGAGAGCACGAAGCACTCTTTAGCTTTGTGGAAAAGAACAAACACATCTGCACAGAGAAAGAGAAACAGAAGGTACTTTATTGTATGGTTGACAGTGCTGGAATTTTTACATTGCCATTTCAGACTATGAATCCTATTAAAATATTGAACACTTGGGTAATTCAATCATGTGGATGATAATCACCTATAACACAGCAATTGTGAATTCTCAGAGCCTATTGGTGAGAAGGTTTAAGTTTATTTTCTGAATTTTTCTTAGTTTATTTTAAAATTGATTTCATTTAAAGTTTTTTGTTGTAGTAGTCACAACATGGGGGGTTCCATATAAGAATACTCTAATAAGAATAAATTAATTAATATGTACAATATGTCTTTAAGGAGGCCTTTGCAATTTGTTGTTAATAAACAAGCCATATTTGTTTTTTATTATTATTAACTTCAGAAAGAAAACTAGAGGCTGGTTAGAGAACAGCTGGTTATAACAGCTATAATGTAAGGAAGTTAACATTTAAATGGTGAAAAAGGCATTGCAATGGTCTGGCAATCTGTTCAGAGCATACCTGGCCTTTGTCCAATGTCGGCTGAGATAGGTACCAGCCCACCCGCAACCCTAGTAGGATCATTCATCATAATAGGATCATCATAGGTTTGCATGTTTTCCGAAGACTTGCACGTTGGGCTAATTGGCTGTTCCAAATTGTCCCAAGTTGTGAGTGCAAAAAGTTGTGTGTGTGTGTGTGTGTGTGTGTTTATGTTGGCTCTGCGATGATGTGACGAGCTTCCTAGGGTTTTGTTTTTTTCTTAATAGTAGGAATATTAGCATAAATGTTTCTGTAATACTAATTGTGCAAATTTATTTTTATAAGTTTGGAAGAATGTAAGATCTGACAGATGAAGATTTTAGAATTTCATTAACTAGATCATTACTACATATATATTCTTAATTAAACCAATACTGTGTTCATTTGTTCATATTCAGATGCTTAACAGATTGAGTAAATCAGCAGAGCTTCAAGTCACAGTTGATGAGGACTACTTCAATATGAACATGGACAGCTATCAGATTCGACTGAATTGGGAGAACACACTTAAAAGCTGTTATCAGGTCATTATTTAATCATCCGTTACAGATACTGAAAAAAAAATGATTGATGGTTTCTGCAGATTATTTGACTGTGTGAGTCATTTCAGATTGTTCAGGAAATTGAGCAGCAGAGGATGGAGGCTCTGAGCAACACTTTGAATAAATACAATCTGCACATGTGCAGCTACACCCAAACCCTTCTTCAGGTGAGTCAGCGTAATGTTACAAGACAAACCTTTTTCCGATTAATAATTACACAGGTGTAATGTCTGGTTAATTTCTGTGTTAATCCCAGGACCCCTAGTTAGAATATGTGCAGAGTAAACATTCTTTCGACACATTTAACGTTATTCTATACAGTTGTAGAAGTGTAATGATTTACTGTCTTACTTTGTGGTGTCACACAGAAGAGCATGAGATCCCTTTTGAGTCTGGTTTCTCTTAAGGTTTCTTTCTTGCCACTGTCACCTCTAGCTTGCTCATCAGTGATCTTAATCTACATGCAGTTTCATGTATGTTGTTAAAAATGATATGCAAATCAATTTAACTGGATTAGCTGTCAGCAAAGTTAAGTGTAACCTTTAAATGAAATTAACTTATATGTGTAGATAATTTGACAGAGTTTATACAGGGTGACCCCCAAAAACCTCCAACATTAAAAAAATTTAATGATAATCAAATTATTATTTGCATGCAACTTCATTCGATGCAGTTTTTATTCATCATTATTTGCACACATGAAACTTAATGAGGCAGGAGAGGCAGTGCTGAGGTCTCTTGGTAGCCCAACCCCAACTGTCCTTAGTTGCCAACATGGCATGGTCAGGGGCACAACTTGTGTTCACTGCCAAAGCATAGTTAACTAACAACTGCTCTGTGATCGCCGCACAGAGGGCCTTTTGAATACATTTTAGTATTCCGTCGAACCAAAACATTCCAGATCAGAAAACCATCTTGAAGTTCGTTGAGAATTTCAGAGCAACAGGCGTAGCATTGCATACTCATTGACTCATCACTACCGCACTTTACAAAAAGGGCCAGAGCCGTCTCTATTTTTTGAGGCGGCTAAGGTCGTTTAACATTTGCCAAACACTGCTAAGTATGTTGTGGTCAGTGCTATCCTCTATGCTGTTGTATGCTGGGGCAGAACAAACTGATCCGCAAGGCCAGTAACGTTGTGGGGACGGAGCAGGACTCTCTGACAGTAGTGTTGTATAGGAGAATGTTGTCCAAAATAAAGACAATATTGAACAATACCTCCCACCCACTTCACAATCTGCTGATCAGTCACAGGAGCACATTCAGTGAGCGACTGATACCATCTAAATGTACCACTGAACGACACAGGAAATCATTCCTACCTGTGGCCATTAAACTGTACAACTCCTCCATATAGCAACAATATCCACTGTTTACATTTGCATTTTGCACCACATTTACATTCTACAGTTTATCACATTGATAATACTCTACATATTACTCACTGACAGCATTCTGTATCAGTTTATATAGATATTAGTAACCTCTAATTTTAGACATACATATATATATATATATATATATATTCTTTTATCATTCTTACTTGGTATGGAGCAACTGTCATACAATTTCCTCTGGGATCAATAAAGTATTCTGATTCTGACCCTGACCCCAAAGCCTTAAAGCACTTAAGGTTGCTATACAGCAGAAGATAGCTGCTGATCCACCCAATATGACCCGTCTAGCCTTCAGAAATCGCCTCCAAGCATGTTTACACAACGAAGACCATCGTTTGGAGGATATCATCTTTAAAACATGGTGTATAAAAACTGAATGAATTTTATGTGTAAATAATAATTTGATGAATTTATCTTTAACTATTCCTTTTTTGTTTTAACATTTGAAATATGGGAGGTTTTATTGGGTCACCCTGGTAGAAACACTTGATAACCAGATGATAAAATGCATGATGTTTTCTTGTGTACAGACTGCCTGAATAGAAAAAACAATGAATTTTGATAATTTTTAGAGTCAGGAGCAGATTGAGGAGGCTATCAAGAGGGTGGATGTGGAAAAAGACATTCAAACTCTGCTGGACAGCACCTGTGTTACATCAGATGATAACAATGCTGAATTCCTCATCGTTGATTACTTTGTGAGAATTCTCGTTACAAATATATGTATATCATTCCTGTAAAGCAGATTGTAATAAATCATCATGTTAGTTGGAATAGCGGGGCTGTAAATATTAATTATGATCCTGGGGGTACAGTGGGGCAGGGATAAGACTGTCACCTCAAGGTGAGAGGGTTTTAATCTCAGCCATGGGCCTTTCTGCGAAGCATACTCCCCGTGTTTGCATGGGTTTCCTTTGGGTACTCTGGTTTCCTCCCACAGCCCAAAAGGCATGCATATTAGGTCAGCTGGCTACTGTGAATTGCTGTTTGTGTTAGTTTTAACTCTGCAATAGACTGGTAACCTGTTCACAGTGTACCCCAGGTTTCGCCCAAAGTCAGCTGGGATTGTCTCCAGTTTCCCTGTAAACCTGAGGGATAAGTGGTACAGATAATGGAGGGATGGATGGATGGATTATAGTCTTTATTCAATAACACATTAGACACTGTGTATATGCACTTTGCAGGAGGAAGATGGAAAGACAGTAATGGAAAAAGAAAGACGACGAGAAGCACTGAAGACCAAACTCCAGCGACTACAGGAATGCATTCTTAAAACCAGAAAAGAGAAAGAAGGTGCTTCTTTATTTTAGTCCTAATCTTTATATACTACTTCCAAAGTAACACAGGTTTACTACAATACACCCAATTTTCTCAGGAAAGGTTTAACAATACACAAAAATGTCAAGGATTAGGTCAAATGCACAGTTTTAGAGTACAGAAAGAAAAACAAATTATTCCTGGTTCCAAATTCATAATGTCAAATCAAAGTGTGGTTCTGGATCATCAAAGTCAGTATCCTGTATGGCCACCTCTGACATTTCACACAGCCTGGATTCTCTGATGCGATCAGTTGTGTAATGCGTTCCCATTCCTCATGAAGTGCCTGGCGCAGCTGTCCAATTGTGGAGGATTCTGGATCACGTCTTCACACTCACTGATCCAGAATATCCCGTAGGTGTTCTATAGGGTTTAAGTCTGGGGAAAACAAGGGCCAATTAAGACACTGAACATTGTTCTACCTAATGAAGTCCTGACAGACTCTGATGTCATGTGGTCTCGTGTTATCCTGTTGTAGCGTCAGGCAGTAGCAAGTCACCAGTGGGACCACGACAGGGGCCAAAATGTCATCATGGTATTACGCCGCACTGAGGTTTCCATTAATTAAAACAAGCTCATTGCTTATTCCAACACACACCATGACACTTGGTTTACCCCAGCAGTCAGGCTCAATGACATTAGCGTCAGCGTAACTTTCTCCTCGCATTCACCAAACACGCACGCTGCCGTCACCAACGCACAACTTAAACCTGAATTCATCAGAGAACAGTGCCCTGAGTGCAATTCAGCCCAAGTGTTCCCTTGCCCATTCCAGTCAGACACGGCAGTGAGCAGGTGGCTCTTTCTCGCAGGGTTTGACGCATTCGTGCCATGGTCGAACTTTGCACTAAGACAATGAAAATGAGTATTGAAAATGACTGCTGCTAGGGCTATTTATCACCCAAGTTTAGGAAGGATTGGTCAATGAGTTCTGTTCAAACGGAGAGGAGTGGCAGACTTCTGAACAATGTGCATTTAGGTGGAACGAACTGTCCATACACCATAAGAAAACATATCTCATGAGCTTTTAAGGTCTGGCTGATTATCAGGACTCAAAACCTTCAGTTTATTGTGCATACAAAAAAATAATAAGTGTGGCATTAGAAGTAATGGTAAGTGTAGATTTTCTATACAAAACAAATTAGAAATAAGACTCTTGCTACAAGCACATGTTTTCCATCTAAAATCCCAAATATTAGCTAGTATTTCATTAAGTAGGTTTAAAACTTGTTTCACCATTGAATTTCAGGCTTGGAGAACATGATGGGACACGACAATGAAAATAGCCTGTACACGAGTAAAAAAAACCTGGAGGAAAAAGAGCAGCTGCTTGAAGAGGTAATATGGGAATAATAATCTGTATGTTATGTTCATATTACACAATATAACAACAGCTGGTATTGAGTTTGTAATTGTTTGTAGTCCATTTTAAAACTGGACTTTTTGGAGGCCACGTACTGTAAACTGAACCAAACGATGATGGATTTAGAGGGAAAACCAAAACCTAGCCATCGTTTCAATGACAGCATCTTGAAATTCAAAGAAAAGGTACATGGACAAGTGTACACATACATATCTATGTAGTACTTTCATCTAAAACATTTCCTGTATAGGAATTGGTACTTAATATGTGTTTAAGGCTATCTTATTCATTTTATTCAATCAGGATGTTGAGCACAGCATAGCTACGCTGACTCGCCCGGTTCGGATCAAAAAGAGATCATTCAGATTACGTCACTCGTTCAGAAATTCAGCCATGGCTAAGGCTCCAACGAAAAATGGTGTGGACCATCAGGACTCTGGTCCCCCTATAGCAGCCAGCAGTGAGTCAGAAAAACACAAGTCTGAGCTTAGTGGTGCATCATCGAAGTCTCAGGAGGAAACCAGGGAATGTAAGGATCCCCTTAAACAATCTCCCACTTAGTAATACTTTCCATGGTTTAAATTGTGTATTTCTACATATTTGGATCCCATTTTTATTTAATTTAAAAGATAATGTCAATATTTTCAGTAACTGTTATACCAAATGTAGCATGCAGATACAAGAGGTAATTCAGCATAGTTAATTTTATTATTAAGGTTTGATATTAATATTACTGCTACAAAAATACAAAAAATGCCTTACATCACTACATTTCATTGCACACTATCATTAAAGAATATAAACTAGTACTATGTAAGATACATCTAAGGTCAAGCTAATGTGGAAAGTTAATATGGTGCTTCCATCCTCCAGGTGGGGAATTCAGCAGTGTAGGAAGATGTAAGGCTTTATATGACTACTCATCAGAGAAAAAGGACGAGCTAAACATGAAAGAAGGTACATTTACAGCTACTAAACACACCTGCTATATTACAGACTGGGTCACATATGTGCATGTGTATATGTAAATAATTTTTTTATGTTCTATTAGGAGATCTTGTCGTCATCCTTCAAAAGGACAACAGTGGATGGTGGTACGGAGAACTGAATGGAAAGAGAGGTCATTTTCCTTATAACTATGTAGAAGAGTTGCCTGTGCTGAAACTGGCAAAGTCTTCTGATGCTTAAATTCATTATTTATCAGATAATTTGATGGATAGAAGATTGCACTGAGTAGTGCTTTAGATCGAAGCATCAAGTTCCTTTAGATTATTTATTAGTTTTTAAAAATACTCTACGGAACATTTGTTGACAGTTGAGACTATGTTTAATTGGCACCAGCGCAATGCATATAATCATGCAGATACATGGCAAGAGCTTCAATTAATGTTCAATATCCGAATGTGAAAATAAAATCTCAGTAACTGGCATGGCTGTTAGTGCCATACAGGTTCATAAGTTTATTTCAGGAACTGCTGAATTCCTGGAATTTTCACATGGGACAGTCTCTAGAGTTTAGACAGAATGAGCAGTGAGCAGTCGTTCTGCAGGTGGGGCAGTTGCTCATGGGAGGAGAATGCACAGACTGATTTGTGCTGACAATATGTCTATAGTATATCAAATCCTTTACTCTAAGTAGCTTGCCTGTTACTGAGACCTGATTTTTCTCCATGTTGATGTTTGATCTGACTTAAACTAAAGCTCTTCCATTGTATTATTGTGCACTGCACTGTTTCCACATGATTGGTTTATTGGATAATTACATGAATGTGTGTGTTTGTGTGTGGAGTGGTGTCTAGGGAAACGCTTTGGATGTATTTGTGGCTGAATTCTGAGAAACAGACAAAAATGATTTTTTTTTTTTTTAAACCTAATTTTTTTTTAAATGTTGACATCACTACTTTAGGAAAACATGAAAATCACCAAAACAACATAGTTTTAATACAACACTCATCACACTGATTACTGACAATTATTGATTGTTTTGTCCAAAAAACAGCAGCAGTAAGATCATCACATTATTAAAAAAAAAAAAAAAAAAAAAAAGTCTGTACATGTACCTCATAAAATGCTAAACCTTGGGAGTTAACATAGGATTATGTACATTAAATGTACTTTAAAGATGCACTACATACCATTTACAATGTAACTAAAGATACAAGATTCTACCAAGAGATTTCTTCCAGAAATCGTATAGGAACAGCTAAACTAAATAATAATCATTTACAAAATAAAAAAGTGTGATTTCATTTGAATTGTTAAATAAATGTAATAATTGTCTATCTAGCTGAATTATAGTAGTTTTATATTGTTTATTAGTATATACCATATGGGAACAGTATAACCTGGTTTGCTATCTGTGGGATAATAAGCCATTATTGAATGAGGCAGAGTATGCTCTTGAATGAGGTGAATTATTTGGCTGAAGGGTTGATAACACCATCTCCATATCATACGAAAGACAAATTCTATAATTGTATTATGTAAAGATATTTTAAGTAGACAGTCACATTGCTATATTGTGTATGTCAGTCACGTAGTAATCATTCAACTTATCTGATGGCAATGATGCAATACCAAAAAATATTTGATGGCTTTCCACCAATCAGAAATGAGAAAAATCACTTGAACGAATAATAGACAGCCTTTCGCTCCAGCAGATGACAAACCCTTGACCGAATAATTCTCTACACTTCACCTCATTCAGTAATTGTTTATTTTCCTGAGTGACTAATGCTTGAGTGGAAACAGCAGATACTCACAGTGTGTCATGAGTCACGGTGTGTCCCTTGGAACAGGCGGTGTCATATGTATAAAATATACAGTATAAAAATAAACTATCAAAATCTTGATTTGGTTTGCTTTTTATGGTCCTATGTAGTATATTGTAAAATAATTATCCACCTCAGGCTTGGTAGATGTATCTAAATAAATAGACAAATTTTTAATTAGCTGCATAAATATGTATTTATATTATTCCTCTGGTGTTTGCAAAAATGAGTGAGATTCAGCAGTGAGAAATGGTTTGCTTAGTGTAATTCATTCACAACAGTTTAGCCACATAAAAAGAAATCAAATAAAATGGAGCAATATTTTTGTAATTTATTATATAAAAAAAGAGTCTAAATTATATACAAGCCTTACAATAAGAAGGTTAAAGTACAATACTAAGAAATGAAGCTGACGGTCATTACTTGCTACTGATGAGTCTTGTCAGGAAAAGATTAAGCATATAAGAGCTTCTAAACACTTATAAAAATGTACAGGAGTAAGCTGATCACTGATATCTGTATGAAGTCAGGCAGTCATTGTAGTATTGCATAGAGCCACAAACTCTTTCCTGACATTAGCCAGGAAGGCAGACAGGTTGTTGGTTTCCTGCAGTCGACGCTCCAGATGATCCATCTGCGCCAGAGGAGGATCACAGGACATGACTGAAAGGAAAAGTCAGATATTTAATGAATCCCATTTTGCTGTGCATCTAGTCTTGTTTTATTCTGAGTTACAACCAAACGTTTCTTTTTATAATGGACTGAATCGGTCGGTGAAGGTGACAGTGTGGATGCATATTAAGCTATTTTTCTGACCTAGTAGCATTGTGGAATTTTTAATGTATACAATATACATTTCTATACACGTTACTTGTCACGTTCTCAGGTAAAACTGCAGTAGACTTTTATGCCACTAAATTAAAAAGGGCATGGTCAGCTTTCCTGTAATCCAATCCGTTATTTTTGTTTTGAAAACACATGACCACTATCTGCTCACTCTCTATGCAGGAAAAAACCTCTGAAATGCACTGTTAGAGATCCCTTCAAAACCCATCTTAAACCTCTTCCTCATCTACATGTCATACAGGGAAGCTGTAATCAAGACATTCCTCATCTTATCTTTCCTTCAAGGTCAGTTCTGGTCCATTACAACAGAAAATTCATATGACAAAGGAATGGATTGTTTAGAATAATTGTAAGGTCGAGATATTTTAATGAAATATCGCTGCACTGTTGCGGACTGTTTTCATCATCTAAAATGGTGACTTGCTACTATCAAAGGTCTCTGGGAAGGGTGGGTTAGCCTCTTTAGGAATTCTGTAGTGTATTATTTGACTGGTATTTAAAATTGTATTCAACAATAAATGTTGGTCTTTACAAATAATTAATTTACCTGACAGGTCAATTTCTTTGTTTAACTTGACAAAAAAAACAAGCATGAGGATATCTGTACCATCTTCTGCGTTTCTGTGTATGTTAATAAACCTAGTAACCGCACTGACTTACTTTGGTACTCCCCGTGCTCGTTTATCTTTAAAAGAAAAGTGTAGGCACATTGTGGATTCTTGTGGTTGATGTTTCTGAAGATAAATTGCAGCTTTTCACCTACACACACACACACACACACACACACACACACACACACACTTTGTCTCAACTTTTCAGTAATAATAAATCATCCTGGTAAATATTTCATATTTTGCTATCCAATCAATACACAGAAATTAAAAAGTCTTACCCTGGATTTTTCTGATCTCAAGGCTGAGCCGTTCCTGGAAGACCTCTTTGATTTTGTTCAGGTTCTTTAGTCGGTCCTTGTTGGCTTTGTTTTGTGAGTGAATCACTTCATTTTTTTAAGTGTAAAACAAACACAAAAACATTACGTGAGTGATGACTGTTTAACACTGATGTTAAGGAGAGAACAGAAATTGTGTGTGTGTGTGTGTGTGTGTGTGTGTGTGTGTGTAGTTTCCATACACTCTCTGTTCTTGGCCTGCTCTTGTTTCAGCTTCTCAAGCTTCTGAATAAGGAGATCTTTCTGGCTTTCTTTGTCCTGGATCAATCCTAAGATTTCCGGCTGTTCTCCATTTCTCTCCCTCAAGACAGAATTCTGTTGTTTCAGCTCTTAAAATGGAAAATGGCACTTCCTCAGGCTCATACCTTTCACTTAAATCATATTCCAGATCGAAAATGTTAAAGTGAGCACACACCTTCTGAATAACTCTGTATGGTCTCAAACATGGTCTCGTCTTCCCGGCATTTTTTCAAGCATGTATCTAGAAAATAAAACATTCATGCAAGCGTGATTGTAATGTCTCAGTAACCTCTAGGTTTACAATTCCCCAGTTGCAGGGTGAAGGTCCTGCTGTTTCTTTATGGACACAAGTTGTTCAGAACACAGCAGCTTGTAGTATTACATGGAAAAGAATGTCTTATAATTAAATTTGCCTACACACCAACTACAACATCCTGCTTGAAACATTTAAAGCACTAAATAGATCTAATGCCCCCGAAACTTTAGAATCTCTCTAATCCTGTTTCATTTTCACAGATTTCCCCCATTTTTAATCTCTTATTTCATGTTGAACTTATTTTTGTACTGAAATTAATGGCCATAAACAAAATAATTTGCCTTAGTACGATGTTATGCTCCACAAAGTGATTCAGTACACACTCAAGATTCTACGATGCTTCAGAAGTATACTGGAGGAACTACTAATTTCTACACCACCGTGCTAGATCTTCTAAGACCACATTATATAACTATTTCATAATTTAATTATTATTTATCTCTTTCATGTTCATCAGTGCATTCACTGAGCCCTTATTGCCTCTGTATGGGACAAGGTCATGCCAGAAGAGACCACTCCAGTCATGGTAAGGGAAGAAAGAAGTCTAAAAGAAGTGAACCCGCACCATACAGAAAACAGATAATAGTACAACAGCATAAGAGAGCATCCAGGTTTTTGTGTACATGTATATGTGGAAGTTTTCCACTCACTCATTTGCTGAACAGCTTAATCCTATTGCTAGGGTAGCGTATGGTGCCTATCTCAGCTGACACGGGGTGAAGGCGGGGTACACGCCAGGCCATCACAAGGCAACACACACAACCATTACCACTCACATCCACACCTATAGGAAATCTGGATCAGCCAATTAGTCTAATGCTCATGTTTTTTGCACTGTCAGAGGAAACCGGAGTACCCAGAGGAAACCCATGCAAGCACAGGAGAGCATGCAAACTCCAGAGAGAAACACCAGAGCCAGGGACTCAAACCCAGGACCTTCTTGCTTGCATTTACAGCATTTGGCAGACGCTTAGAGCGACTTACAATTATCGTTTTTATACAACTGAGCAATTGAGGGTTAAGGGCCTTGCTCAAGGGCCCAACAGTGGTGATAGTGGGACTGAACCACTGACCTTCGGATCAGTAACACATCACCTTTTCCACTAAGCCGCCACTGCAGCCCTGTGAGTTATACAGTTTTATAAATATATAAAAGAGTTCAGACTGGTGTCTTACCCAGAACAGACTTCTTGTACTGTTTGTGTGCTTGACAGAACTCCACTGTAGCCTCGTTCAGCATTTCACCCATCGCCTGGGACAACAGTTTAGTCCTGATTTCCTCCAGCTTGCTGCTGAACTTTTCCCCAACGCCAGGATCTTTAATCGATGCCATTTAGACCTTGAAAGCACCAAAATTTACCAGCTGTATTAGTTACAAGGTTTATTCCATCAAAAAGTACTCTTTTCTATCTGCACAACTTCTGACAAGTCCCGCCTCCTGTGCTAGGATTGGTTGGTTGTTCATACAAACAGGCAACTAGACGATTGGAAAGCCCGAGCATAAACGCACTAGCCAATTCGAGCACAGAAGCAAGATGATAATGGCCAATCCGAGCGTAGCACGCTGCCTCGTGTACAAATACGGGTGGAAAAGAAAAAAGACTCCTAACGGAAAAGCTAGAGGGCTATCTTGGCTAGATAACGAACTTCAAGATCACACAATGTAGTGCTAACATTTCCCCTCAAGAGAGCACACAAATTGTGACTGTCAAACGATTTTAAGTCTAGATTATAGCTCTACAGGATGTAAACGTTGTACCTTGTTTACAATCTGAACCGATATTACCGCTTCCGATTTCAAAAAAGAGGCGCCCGGAATGTAACGTAACCAGGAAGTGACGTCTTGCCACGTACGTGAAGACGTAATATCAAAGTGGAGAATTATAAACGACAAAATTCTCATTCGCTGACATTAATTTTCTAAATCAAACATATTTCCTCATGTTGTGAACATCAACTTAGAAAAAATAATAACTAAATCCCACCTTCAGAAATATTCATTACTGTACCAGTTTTATTTTCCATTAAAACGTAATTGAAATTCAGTTTTCTACCATAACAAACTCTCAATTATATGGCCGTGGTAGCACTTAGATAGATGGAGTTTTACACAGTTAGGCCTGTGTTAATATTAACAGAAAAGCGTAGTCGTAATGGCAGGCTCAGCCCCAGTAGCTCTTACACTCTGCCGCCACCTAGAGGAGACATTCCGTCATGACACTTTAGTGTCCACGGATCCCCCAGGATTCTCCCTTTAGAGGTGTTCTAGGCACGTCCAACTGGGAGGAGGCCCTGGGATAGACCCAGAACTCGCTGGAGGGGTTTTATATCCCGCCTGGCCTGGGAACACCTCGGGATCCCCCAGGAGGAGCTAGAGAGTGTCACTGGGGTGAGGGACGTCTGGGTTTCCTCATACCTGTTGCCTCCACAACCCGGATGACCTTTAAACTTCCATCTCACTCAGCCACCTTCCTAAAATGCCCTCAGAAATTGGGTGGATGAAATAAGAACTGGTACAATGTAGTAAGAAAAAGTAGTATAAACAAACAACCACAAAAAAAAAAAAAAAACACCATAAAAACTACAACACCACCAACAACAACAACAAAAAAAAAAAAAACGTGGTATGGTCTCCATGGATGTGGAGGACATGGTCGAACTTTGGACATGCTAACAAAAAACATTGAATCAATATGCGGTAAAAACTTACTAAGGACGTAGTTCTGACAGTATGATGTAGAAACAACATACCTAAAATCTAGTAGGGACTTCACTGATGCAGTACAAGGGTAATGCGGACTTGCTGTACATAGAGTGAACACAAGAAAACTTGTAGAATGAATGAAACGGGGGAATGTGTTGTGCAGTATTTATACGGACCGGACGGACGCAGTGAGGCTGTGTTAAGTGTGTGGTGCGAGCTGATTGGTGGCAATAAGATTGCACTGGATGTGGTTCATGTGGGATCACGCATGGTGGGAAAGTGGCTGTGTTCATCAAAATGTGAGATGTGCTCTTAGTGAGGCGTGTGTGTGTGTGTGTGTGTGTGTGATTGTGTGTGTGATTTGTATTTTTTTTATTAAATTGCACAAAATTGCATATTAAGGTAGTAGAAACCCCGGCAGCAACATGGTTTACAGCAAGAGGGTCCTGGGTTCGATTCCTGGCTTTGGGTATCTCCATGAGGAATTTGTATGTTCTTCCTGTGCTTGCGTGGGTTTTCTGCAGGTACTCTGGTTTCCTACCATAGTCCAAAAGACATAAACTTGAGGCTAACTGGCTGTTCCAAATTGGCCCTAGGTTTGTGTATGAATCGATGTGGGTGTGTTGCCCTGCGATGGTCTTGTGAGCTGTTCAGGGTGCCTTCACCCAGTGTCGGCTGAGATAGGCACCAGCCTAACTGCGACCCAAGTAGGATTCAGCTGGTTAGCAAATGAGTGAGTTAGTGAGGGTAGTGAAAACCCTCACGCTAAAACCCCTGTATGCTAGGAATGATTTTATCATTACAGTGTACTTTGTTTAAATAACTACAGAATTGTATATGATGTTATTTTTAGTACAACAAAGTTTAAACATGTCATAAAGTTATGATTTTCTCTTTGCGTAGCTCAAAGATATCCCTAGCAAGATACACATAACAGAGGGAACAGTGTCAGATCACTTCAGCCTTTTGGATGCCTCTGTAGTAATTAGGGCTTAAGAGCATTGATCAAGGCTCCAAGGATAGTAAGCCAGCACAGCGGACTGCTCTCAAGCTCCAGGATATTTCCGGTAAAACCCCAGTCAGCCTGGGACATGAACTCATGGGTGGAAGACCTTAACTACAGAGCTATAATTTCAGAGTTCTATACATATCTGGTCAAATAGCCACTTTTAAATTAAACAGGTGGTTAGCACGTCCACCTCACAGCAAGAAGGTCCTGGGTTCAAGTCCTGGACTTGGGCGTTTCTGTGTGGAGTTGGCATGTTCTTCCCATGCTTGTGTGGGTTTTCTCTGGGTGTGTATATGTATGTATGTGTATATATATATACTATATATATATATATATATATGTGTGTGTGTGTGTGTGTGTGTGTGTGTGTGTGTGTATTGAAGTGGGACTTTGATATCTAATCTAGAGGAAGGTAAGACATGTAGCATAAACACTGATTTTTCAAACTATGATCATGTATATAAAATCTAGGAGTTCAACATTTCAGCAGTTAAAATTCACTCACCTCCTATGAGAGCATGCTATATTTTAATGGAAGACAATCCTTTGTAATGTCTCTGCACTTTCAAAAGATCAGTAATAATTTCAACCAAAGCCCCTCTACAGAAAGATGAAAAACAAGAAGATGACTTCTCCTCATACTGAAAGACATTACAAGCAAAGTGTATAACTTGTATGAGCTTTATTTCAGTGTTGATGCTGTATTTTTTTACATTTCTGAGAAATGGAACATTTTATTTACCATTATGCATTTGAATATAAGAAGCTCAATATGTGAAATAAAGGCACATACACAGCAAGCTGCAATGCACTGTGTTCCGACAGCAGTTTGTGTTACAGTAGCTCTTCTGTGGGATCAGACCAGACATAGTAGACCACACACACACACACACACACACACACATTTAACAGCTTGTGGGAAGAAGCTGTTCTTGAGTCTGTTGGTTTTTGTTTTGAGTGTTCTGTATCTTCTTCCATAGGGTAGAGGGAAGGAAATGTGGTGTCCAGGGTGTGAGGGGACTCTGATAATTTCACTGGCTTTCCTCTGAAGTCTGACAGTGTAAATGTCATTGAGGGGGGGTTAGTGCTCTGCCGCCCTCACCACCTGCTGCAGAACCTTCCTGTCCTCTGCAGCACAGCTGCTGAACCACACTGTACTGCAGTAGGTCAAGAGGATCTTGATGGCAAAGTGGTAGAATTTTATCAGTAGGGGTCAGGGTAGCCGGGCTTGTCGAAGCTTCTTTGAGGAAGCACTGCCTTTGTTGTGCCTTCCCACCTGGTGAGAGATGTTTGTAGAAGTCGGCAGAGATGTGGACTTCAAGGAACTTGAAGCTCTCCACTGTCTCTACCTCCTCTCCATCAATAGAGAGGGCAGAGTGCTCAGTTTGTTTGGATCTCCTGAAGTCCATTACTATCTCCTTTGTCTTGGGAAAAAAAAAAGTTATGCTGCATGTGTGTGTCATGGCGACCTCAGACTAAGTTCAGATGAGATAATGGTAGCGAGCTAACTTATCCATGATCAAGGAGGATAAACAAAATGGATAAGTTTGCAGTAAGGAAACCAAAAGCACCAAGTGAAGCTACCTTCAGCTCCAGCACTGCCAAGTCAACCAGCAGCAGTAATGAGAGGCTTGTGTCATTGCTTAAGCATTTTATACAATTTGAATCACTTCTTTGATTTGCTCTGTCTGTTGCTTTGATTTGTACTGTACATTTTTATATTTTGTACATTTATTGTTTATTTACCCACTCACACACACACACACACACACACACAGACACACACACACACACACACACACAGAGTGAGAGAGAGGCAGAGAGATTGCATGATGGGTTGATTTAGTGGAACATTATGAGTTACAGTAAGTTGCATTTTAAGCTTACACAGCACTGTTAGAAATTACACTTGGTGGCCCCAGAGTTAATAACTCCACACTTTTATAACTTTCCTGGTAGGTTCACTGTTCTGTAGTTACTGAATAATTCTGAGTGGTTTCAGAATAATATACACTGATGAATAAGTTAATATGTCATAAAGTTAGAGTTATAATTCACTTCTTGGTATATTCATGTTTTTTTTTTAAATATTTATAAGGCCATAAAGTTTACAGGTTATTTATAGATGGAGGCTTAGTTTTGCAGTGGAAACCTTTTAAACATTATTCCATCAGTAATTATCCAAATATACTTGAGCAGCTCTTTTAAAATCATTCATCCATTTAAGTAGGTACTTTGATGGCATGGTTTCTCAGTGGTTCTGGGTTTGGACCTTGCAGCTGGATGGGGCATTTCTGTGAGGCCTTGCATGTCCTCCCTTTTTAGCTCCTGGCCTTTGAGTGCTATAGGAATGGGTTCCGTCCATCTGTCTGTCCGTCCGTCACACTTTAGTTTCCGGACATTTACTAGCCACGTGATGAAGCTGGGGCTTTCAAACTTGCTATGTTTGTACACTACTATGAGTGCTCGGATGAGTTTGTGTGTGAGTGACCTTGACCCACTTTTCAAGGTCACAGAGGCAAAACTGTAGATTAGGTTTCCAGACATTTACTTACTGTGCACTGAAGCAGGCTTTGAAACTTGCTATGCTTGTCCTATATTGGCATATTATGAAATGGTTATGAGTGCTCTGACCCCTGTGGTCTATTTTCTTGTATGGGTTTTGTCTCGGTACTCTAGTGTTTCCGCTTATCGTCCAAAGAACATTTATTTATTCATTTTCCAAACCGCTTAATAAACCAGGGTCTTAGGGAGGCTATCTCAGGCAACTCTGGACAAAGGCAGGGTACACCCTGAACAGCCTGCCAATCCATCACACGGCAACACACACAATCATTCACACTCAAACTTAGGGGAATCTGGAACAGCCAATCTTGGGAATATCGGAGGAAACCGGAGTACCTAGAACAAACTCACACAAGCACAGGGAGAACATGCAAACTTCTCAAGAAATATAATTGCCAAGCTCAGGATTTGAACCCAGGGTCTTCTTGGTATGAGGCGGACGTGATAACCACCACATCACTGTACCCACCACATTAGGTCATTTGGCTACTCTAAATTACCCATAGGTATGAATGTGATGTAAATGGCCCAGTCATTGGGGTCATGCCGGTCCCAAGCCTGGATAAACTGAAAGTGTCTTGTCAGGAAGAACATCAGGTATAAAAGCTTTGCCAAATCAAATCATGCGGATCATAAAAGGAGTACCTATAGAATAGATGGTAAAGAATGAGGAGCTGTGGTGACCCCTAATGGGAGAAGCTCAAAGTAGAAGAAGAAGAAGATTCAAGTAAGTGCTTTATGCTTGTCAGGGTCACTGTGGTTCTTCAGCCTATATCAGGAATACTGAAAGTGTATGAATATACCCTGGATAGGATTTGCCACCATTGCACACATATTCACACGTAGGGGCATTTTCACTCAGTCCACCGGTGGTATGCTGTGGGTGCTGGGAAGATCTCATGCTTACAAAAAGTCAGAACTGATCCACAGAACTAGCAACAGGAGCACTTAGTAATTTATTATTATTATTATTATTATTATTTAGGGTGGTACAGTGGGCGGCACGGTGGTGTAGTGGTTAGCACGTCCGCCTCACAGCAAGAAGGTCCTGGGTTCGATTCCCAGCTTGGGCGTTTCTGTGTGGAGTT
>JAQMYF010000012.1:30835753-30852222 GCA_030014195.1 Neosilurus mollespiculum | reverse complement strand
AATGGTGAAGAGTTGAAAATGTGTGAAAAAGTGTGAAAATGTGAAAATTTTGAACATTCCGTCAATGCATTTTAATGGGAAAAAAATTCCTGGAAAACGTTGAATATTTTGGAAAGTTTGAATATAAGGAATGGGAAAAATAGATGTCGGAATGTCCTTATTGAGCTGAATGTTTTGATGTTTGAATGACGTTTCTACGATGAAAAATGTGGAAGGAGATAGGTGCCAAAAATGCGACGGAATAATAATAATAATAAAAAATTTGTCTGTAGAAGAACATACGATGAAAAATGTGGAAGAAGATAGGTGCCAAAAAACGTGATGTAATAATAATAATAATAATAATAATAATAAAAAAACAATTTGTCCGTAGAAGAACATAGGTTTGAATGCTTTTAGCATTCACACCAATAAAGTTTTGATCACTTTTCATTTGCATGCTGGGAATTGGAGGCATGTATGCCAGCCTATTCATCAAATTCTATAATATAAATATATTATACTTTCTACTCTCCTACTCACTGTCCTTGTTCAGAGGAGGGTAGGAGCAAGACAGGAACACAGTAAGGTAATCAAATTACATACACATCATAGAGGACTGAGGACTTACAGTAACATGCTGCCCATGAAAAATGCACAGGACCTTCTGGTGAATGTCATTGTTTTCCAAATAAGCCTACAGCCAGGACACCCTAATCCACCATCTGGTACAGTGCAGATTGCAGATTAATATGTAATGAATAAAAAATTATGGGTTGTGCTGTTACAGGAAAATCACCAAAGATAGGGTGGTGTGATGTGAAATTGCTTATTTTCCTCTAATTGTTATTGTTTTATTCATCCCATATTAAACCAGGTTTGGATTTGTTGATTTTTAAATTTTTCAGTGACCATTGAGTTGTATCTGTTGTTATAGTTACGTCTGTTGTTGTGGAACATCTGCAGAACATGATAGTTCCTGTTTTAGCTTATGTAGAAGCTATAAATAATCACTGCCACACTAGTAACTCTTTCATCTCTCTTGAAGTTGTGCAGATAAAACAGTACACTTTGAGATGTTGGAGAGAAGTCTGTAGGTCAGGCACTGATGTTGGACAAGACGGCCTGGTGTGAAGTTTTTAGTAGGTTTGAGGTCAGGCCTCGGGGCAGGACACCCTACTTCTTCTTACAGTCCAATTTTGGTAAACTATGCCTTTATGGACTTCACTTTTTATACAAGGGTATTGTCATTAGAACAGGTTGGAGAACCCGTAGTTCAGTTGAGGTGAATTGTAATGCTATAGCCTACAAACACATTCTGGGTAACTGTGTGCTTGCAACTATGTGGTAACAGTTTGGGAAAGGCCCACATATGTGATGCTCAGATGTCAGCATACATTTGGCCACATACTTTCCCACTTTGCTTACTGTGGGTTTCAAGTCTATGTAGTAATAAAATATCTTTTATAAGTTGTGATGGATGCATGGGTTATAATCTGAAATGATTTCACACAGTGGTTGAATTTAATGTTTATTGATTCCAACCAGGGGGATATGGTGTGTGATACTGTCGCCTCACAGTATGAAGGTTCAGGGTTTGAAACTCCACTAAGGGCGTTTCTGTGTGGAGTTTACTGTATATATTCTCCTCGTGCGTGTGTGAGTACTCCGGTTTCGCACACATTAGGTCAACTGGCAACTTTAACTTGCCTCTAGCTGTGAATTAGGGGCTGACATTTTTCTGGAATCCCATGGGTCACAGGATTCCCGCGGGATGGGAGTCAACTTTACTATTAATCACATGATTGGTACGATACAGGATAAAAAAGTTAATGGGAGCGGGAATAGGACAAAAAAACTAAACAAAAAAAACATAGGACAGGTGCTGCCATTTTGTAGTTTTCTTTCAACAAGCCTATACTGTAACACAAGTCAAAAGAACTACACGGCCCAAAAGTAAGGTCTGTAGCGAGGGGGCGTTCGGGGGGTTCGAACAAATCGCCCAAATTCCGATAAAAGGTCAGCCTAGATGACCCTACAATTTTTTTCAGCGATTGGCCAGTTTAATGAAAACTGTAAACACCTGTTGAGAGCCTCAGGACTCACTCAGAAAATGGTTGACGTCATACTGGCTGCCAGCCAGGCTCGCTAGACGGAATAAAGGACCTAGCTAGCTGTGGATTTGGAGACCAGATTTGCTCAGTCCGGCATGTGTGCTGACGAGTGACGTCATTACACCTGTTGTTACTGATGTTCCTGGGGCGCTCAACGTTTCCTCCTCTTTCGTTTATATTACCATGGTACGTTATGAATTATATCACCAGTTATAAATACATCATATTGAATGTGGAGCTGTGTACAGTTAGCGAATGTATTTTGTTGTGTTTAACTTATGTGAACTGGAGCTCCGAGGAAGTTTTCCGATGCTAACAGCTAGCATGCCAGTTAGCCGAGCTGTATCCCTTGGTTAAACAGAGCAGGTATTTAGTGCTATTTGTATTAGAAAGTGATTTCTGTTCAAATTAAACTGTTTGAGTGCTTATTATTTTATTCGGTAAGATGTTGAAGGTTTAAGCTATGTGCTTATATATTCACTAATGCATAGTTTTTGGGTGAAAGAGTTAAAGTATTGTCCTGTAAATTCATGACTTTGTTGACATATTTGTTTAGGAAACAGCAAAAAAACAGTTGTATTTTTTTTTAATAGTATTCATGATGTTTAAAAGACTTCAGACGAATAAACAAAACACACCGAGCAAAGCCCAGCATATTATTAAAGTATGTAATATGATTGCACTTTGACTTATGGTAAATGATGATGCTGGAGGAAACTTGCAAACCCGAATGATTATGAACAGTGTACACACAGGACCATGTGGTCGATTAGGTGTTTCCCCTAACCTGACCGACCAACCCAGCAAAATTGTGTGATGAATGGATTAAGTGAGTTTAACGAACATGGACAGGAAAGCGCCCAGCATTCATTGTGTTATTTGTAGTGACCATTTTACTGAAGATTGTTTTGAGCCAATTCCAGAGCCTCACTGTGAAATGGCTGCAGGTTTGACAGCCGTCATGCAACCAGCACTGCTACAGGTGTTAACAGTAACACCGCAACGTTCAGAAGCTGCCAACAAGCTTGAACAGAAAATCTGTAATTGCTATAAAATGTTGCTGTAAAATGATGAACAGTCAGTCTTTTGTAATATTCATTCTGAATGATTGAGGTTGCCTGTAGCATAGTGTATGCTAATTTCTTAAAGGATCCTTCAAGTTGTGTCCATATTTCACTATTTCATATTTTATACTTTTGTTTATAGTGGCTGCCAAATTCTACATGTATTGGAATAAAATACATTGTCAGACAAATTTTTTGCCCCCGAAAATGCATGTACATTTACGGACAAGTTGCATTTTGTATGGACCAGTAAATTCAGGGCTAAGTCGTAATTGTACTGGTCTGTACGGACCTGTAGCAATTTCCATGAGTTTGCCACACTGGTTTAGGATCAATGACAGTTGTAAATCTTCAGCTGCAACTTTTTTGAAATATCACCATTTCAGAAAAAATGGCTATGATAAAGTGTCTGTATTGTGTGAATAGTTATCATACCCTCACCCCCCAGGCCCCACACCTGGGTTTCGCCCAGGACTTAGCCAGCCCCCATACCCCTGGCCGGACAAGAAGGCCCACCCTCCTGCCTTGAGAGACCCCCATTCAAAATCTAGGCAAAGGACCTGAGAGGCCAACAGTGCTTCCGGCCGCTGCTTTCTGCTGGAATTAAAAGAACAGCAATGGAGGGAGCAAACACGAGCGGAGAAACCGATATGGGAAAAATTGATTTGCAACGCAAAGTCAAAAGTAATCTATCTATTAAGCTCACCCAGCTATTAAGCTCAGAGAACTGGCAGGGAAGTCGCTAAAATTACTGAACTTCATGAGAGTCGAGTGTGACATAACGTAAAAGACATAAAACATAAAAGTAATGTCACTGTTTAAAGAAAACAAGTGCTCAATAAATGAGTAAAATGCCACTTTATATGTTATGTTTGGGTTTATTCAACTAAGGTAGGCATGGAAAAAAATGGGAGCGGTACAGGAGCGGGAGTCATTCTCAATGGGAGAGGGATGGGAGTAAGAGTCAGGAGTGAGATGGGACAGGAATTGTTTTTTACTCTGGCCTAGGATTGGGATGGGAC
This sequence comes from Neosilurus mollespiculum, assembly GCA_030014195.1. Classification (NCBI taxonomy): domain Eukaryota; kingdom Metazoa; phylum Chordata; class Actinopteri; order Siluriformes; family Plotosidae; genus Neosilurus; species Neosilurus mollespiculum. The sequence continues at coordinate 30,848,043 of JAQMYF010000012.1, read as the reverse complement.
AATATTTTTTTCTGTGGGAGTGGGATGGGACAGGAGTGAAAATCCACTCCCATGTCACCTTCTAGTGTGAATGTCTCTGTTCAGGGTGTACCCTGCCTTTCGTCTGGTGTCAGCTGGGATTGGCTCAATAGTCCCCCAGGACCCTAAAAGTGGTATAAGCAGTATTGATAATGGATGGATGATTCCAACCATTTTTGTTTCTGTCATTGCAATGATACTGACTCCTAACTTGATGTGAATTAAAGGAGTCTGTTCATGATTAGAAGAAAATTACAGGAAAGGCTTTGACCACGGTATAATAGTACACTAGCAGAGTATATATTGCTTATTGGATTGAGGTACTGTGCTGTAAGGAGTTTTTATTAGATTTGTGTGTAGAAGTCTTTTGTTTTGCCAAGAACAGCAGCCATCATCCTGCCCAAAGCAGCTCCAGAGCCACCACAACATTGCCTGACTGCTAATTCATTTTTTTGTTATTTAATCACTTTTAAACTGTTTATGTATGCACAATGCACATGCCCTCTAAAATATATGTGATGGTGAGTAGACCTACAGGTATTTGAGGGTCCCTGATGTGTGAAAATTCTTGGCTTTTTCTTTGTTGTATTTACACACTGCTGAAATGAGTTAGGAGCAGATCCAATTCAGTGGCAGTGTTGGGAGACATGCAGTTCCACGCATTGCTATGGCCCATTGTGACTGTTTATGCATGAAAATACTTTGGTCATATTTTGTGAGGGGTTATTAATGTGCTGTTTTTTTTTTTTGTTTTTTTTTTGTAAGATAAATTGTAATGAGGGAAATCTGGTAGGAAGGAACGGGTTTCTTTCTGCTCCATGGCCAAGTTATGCTTTCGAAAGTTCACATCCAAACATGACTTGGACATTGGAAATTCAAATCTAACTGCCAGATCAATTTCTGCTTGTGGTATTTTGCAGGTCCAGGTTCTACATCCTGTTAAAATCAACACTTCTTCACCATGCCAACAATAATGATTAGAGGTCGAGGTGCTTTCATTATGTGCCAGGGCATTGCTGTTGATACCCTATACAGTTGTTTAGTATACCTAAGTCATACCTACATTCATGTTTTATGTATTTTATTAGGTTTACCCACTTTAGATGTGCTGTATAAGTTTCTGCCCACAGAACTACTGAATGTTTTGATGATGGACTGTTGTTTCAACTCAGCAGCAATATTGAGTTGTTTAAAATCCCTGGCAACACTGCTACACCTGACATATGCATCCCACCATCATACACACTAAAGTGTTAATGCCGTGTCAGTGCCATTGCTGTGCTGAGATTGATGTACCACTCAAATAATGTCACGTTCTGTGGTAATTTCTTTCTACTAATGGCAGGATTTAGGGGACAGATTGTACAGAAACAGATGAGCTGTCAGCAGTACATTTACACCTATACAGTGACCCCATGTTGTAAGTTAAAAAAAAAAAAGTAGGGCAATGCTAGGTATATGGGGCAACTGGGTGTATTTGTGTCGTTGCTTTGGTTTAAAGTGCATTAACAAGGAAACATTATGAACATTATATTTCTGGCCTTAAAATGTCATGTTTATACATCAGTGTTCTTGAATACTCTTGGAGCTCTGGCTGACAGTAAACAGATGTGACTGATTCTTTTATGGTGAATTTAGTATAGCTTGTTATGCTGTAGTCTTTAGGGAGTGTCTCTTCCTGCCTCCTACCTACAGAACAGTCATTAATGCTGTGCAGAGGAGTGTTATAATCAAGCACACTTGGTCTTCCACCCTCTACTTCAGCCCCTCTATCCTTATTTAAATTTTTTTCTCATTCATTCACACCGAAAAACCCTGACACACATTGGCTATGAGTACTAATGTTCTACAGAAAGCTGTATTGACCTGAACGTTGCTTCCTTTGTTTTTCATTCCTTTTACTGCACAGGATGACTTTATTACTATTGTTGTGACTATGCGGCAAACCATTTCTTTCATCTTCTGCAGTAAGATATCTCATGATAGAGGCCTAAAGTCATGTCTCTCAGTTTAACATGTTTCAGCACATGATTATGTAAATGTAATCTGAAGTAACTTTGGCTTTTGAGGTTAACCAGCGAACTGTGATTTGACAGTTGTAGACTCATTAACAGTATTGATTTAACTTTAAAGCCATGCTAACCATTACATCAACAACAGTGTCTGACATTTTTCTGTATCAACAATCAATTTAATCAGTTTAATGTAAATGACTTTGCTTTTCTCAGTTCAGAACCTTTGTGTTTTATGTACGTATACAATATGTTAAACATAAGAATGCTGCCAAACCAATGAAGTCTCCACTAAGATGCCAGCTGACTGTTGATTCAGCTGTGTACGTTTAGCTGCTGCAGTGTTTCTCGGCAGTATTACAATGCTACAGGGCATAAAAGATGTCTCTTAGGTTATCATGACTTACAGTATAAACCAAATAAGAGAGAATATAATTCTTCTTTTCCTTTAATGTTTTTAGCTTGATGGTCATTTTTGCAGCATTTATGATATTGAATGCTAGCTTGCTAATAAAAAAAAAAGAAAAGAAAGAAATACAGGCATACTAAGGGGGAGGCTGTCTATGTCATCGACAGAACAATGTTTAATTTGACTGTTGTATATTATTAAACAGTGAATGAAAACCAAGCCATCTCAGAGGCCGCTTTCTCCCTGCCAGCTTTTACCATTCCCACCACTGTCTCCTCCCTCCTGGTCAGCTAAGTCTGAAAACAGAGCTGATGGTTTGAATCCACTTTAACTGTGTGTAGCCAAGTTAGCACTGATTATAGGGTTTTTGTGCTTCAGAAAGAAGCAAATAAAAATTGACTTTTTCTTCCATTGAATTTCTGAATTTATTCTAGGTGATTTATGCAATACACGATTAATTTTAAATCGGAAAAGTGCTGATTTATTAATTAATAGGAAATCTCTACATTTTTTGGCTAGCTTATTACAACAGCGACTTCTGCTTGTGCATCTGGGTAACTTTCAGGGGCCGTTAGTCCAGATGTCTGTGCTTATGCATGCATATTCAAATTCTAGATCACCACAAAACAATAAGATACAAAGATATCATCACAGGACTATAAAAAATAATGTGTTTTGTTTGTGATCCTAATGCTGTGGTTGTTCATCTGCCATATCAGTAAAATTCTGTCTTTCTATAAGCATGCACAATACAATAGTGCTCCATTGATTAATCGGGCTGAGTACTGGGTTTTTTTTTTTGTTTTTTTTTTTTTTAATAATCAGCATCGACTGATACGCATCACATATCAGTGTGGACACAACTGTGGTTCTTTTGCAAACTCTTGCCAGAAAATGAAAAATTATATTGTCTAGGATGTCCTTATATGCTCTAGTAATAAATTCTCTCTTCAATGGAGCTAAGAGGTTCACATATATTTTTAAACACGTCACTGCCACTGCGTACAAAGCTGAGGTTTGGGTAGAAGAACAAATCCCTGATGTCAATCCCACTGAACACCTTTGGCATGAGGTGGTGCCCCAGGTCTCCTCATCCTGGCATCTCTGCCCAATTTTACTAGTGGGCAAATCTCTGTAGTCACACCCAAAATACTTATAATGGAAAGCCTATATGATGGATAATAGAATCCATCATTCCTTTCTATAATGAAAAAAAAATGCAGGTTTTATTAATATAAATGGGAGACTAAATCTGGAAAGGAGTGTTAAAAAGCACTTTAATATGATTCAGGTATCCACATACTTATAATGTTTTACATTACAGCTGTAAAGAGCATTGTATGAGATAAGGATATGAGCAATATCCTTCCTGGCAACTAATCAATTAATTTCAAAAAGGTGGTGTTTCCGTTTGCTTTTAAGGTCATGTGACTTTAATGTTTGCATTCCAATTTAATGTATGTTATATGATATGTTAAATCACCAGATAAAACCACCTTATGTTGTATCAACGTTTGTGGTATTTTTTTGCGCCAGGTTTTTTTTTTTGTTGTTGTTGTGGGGTTTTTTTTGTTTTGTTTTGGTTTTTTTGTTTTTACATTTTTTTTTTTAGTTTCCTCATTTTTTAGTTCACAATTTTAAATTGCATTTAATATATTAATGGATACATGACCACACAACACCCACACACACACACCCTAATATTTTATATGAACCTTAACTGAACTAAAACTAGATTTTATGCATGATTGTTTGATGAAATAGCATATTGAATGAGCAGTTGTACAGGTGTTTCTAACAAAGTGGACGGCGTGTGCATGTATTCCAATCAACAGAGGAATAATTTCCCTCTCTTTTCAGTTAGACATCTTAGGGTAGCTTTGGTCTTTGTTGGATAATGATGATGTCTGACTCTAGCTGGAGCCTCATGGCATGGACCCTGAATCCTGAATATGTTAAATTGGTGCTCTGAATTGTGAAATCATTACATAGTGGAAATAACATCTTGAAAATATGTCCATGATGTTTGCTGTGTTAACTGCTATTAAATGTTAACTGCAACTTTTAAGCACAAGCGTATTCAAACATCTTTTGCAGTGAACTCCCTCTTCTTTTTTTTCACCTTTACTCTGCATGCATCTGGCGGACCTTCGTATGTCAGATACCTGCAGTTATACAAACAGAAAAACACTCTGAGCTGTGTATTCAGGATTTCTTTCAGGTAATCTAGACCACACTAAGTTCTCACAGTGGTTCATGGGAATTAAAGTTATATAGGTAACATTCTTCCTTTTGTGGTTATAGGAAATGTTTTCTACCCACAGTGTTCGACCACAGAGTCTTGGCTGTCTGATGTATTTTATCTCCCATTTCGTGTAGCTGTCCTTATCAAATGACTCTTTCACACTGAATTAATTTGGTATTTTTAATTCCTGTTGCTCTGTGGGGAATGGTGAAAAGTTTTTTTGCTGCTGTTTAATATTTATGTATCTCTTTTGTCAAATATTTGCTCCTTCAATGTGTGTTTTCTGTCTAGTGGTTGAGAACACACACACACACACACACACACACACACACACATACAGTCTTGTATGGAAAAAACTCAAGCCACCCTCTCCCAAAGGAGTGTCTATCTTTTCCATGTCTCAGTAATCCTTGCCACACTGTGTATTTTTATAGAGAGATTTTCCAGCTTTCCTGAGGGAAGAATATGTCTTGACTTTCTTTAAAGCGTTAGTTCTTAGCTTATTCACAAATCTCACTTACACCAGTGCTTTTCCTTCTACTGGTCCCAAGGGTGGAATTTGCTAATAGTATCAAAATGTGCCTGATGCCTTAACACCTTGCAGCACAGCATGAGCTGATGCTGTGCTTAAAACTTCTGTAGGTTGTGAGTTCAAATCTTAGCACTGCAGGTACACCGTGGGCCTCAACGGCAGGTGTTCCCTTGAGCAAGGAGCTAGTTAGCTAGCTAAAATATAATTTCTCTGTTTAGAGCAGAAAAGGATTTCCTTGAAGCTGTGCATGACTCCATTCTAAGTTTTATTCTAGACAGCTGAGAAAATGACATGAAAATCATGGACCAATGGTGATATAATTGAGTTTGAAGTACAAAAAATGCACAGAAAAATAACAAACTCAACTGCTTATCCACTTACCAGCTATTATTTTGTTTTTACCTAACACATCTTTGCAGCTGGGTAATGATGGAGATTCCAAAATTACAATAAATGCTACTTAATAACTGAGTGTAAAAGCTTTGGGTCGAGCAAAAGGAACCGGAAGTTGATCCGGAAGGCTGCACTGGGTAGATGCAGGTCTCCAAACCGACCCCGTTCATGCTGGCTGTGAAATAACTATATGAATGAGTGAGCTCTCGCTGAGTTATCAAAAACTCACAAAGGTTTGGTACATGGCTACCAGCACCCTTTCTCCCGAAAGTATAAACTACAAGCACAGAAAGGTCAAAGTTCTTGAGCCGGTTAGTCCAGAATGCCCACTTTCTCTTTGTTAATTGTAAATTAAAAAAAACTTAATTAATGAAAGTTTCAGCGAAAGGCATTCAGGTCATTGGTCTTTTTTTTGAGGTGTTTTCGCATTTGTGGTCTAGGATAAACTTTCGTATCTTTTCCTTGCTGTCATTCTTTTCATCATTTGTAACACCCAGAAAGTCACTTTCTCCTTCAGACCCAGGATGGTATCAGTCATCACTCTTGTTAAAAAACTGTCAGTAATGAGTCTATTGTGATACCTTTTTAGAGGGAAAATATTGACTTTGCTAAAGAAGTTATTGAAAAGAAGCACAATGGTGGGGCACACTTTGTGCTTGTTATTACCAGTCATCTCTTGAATGCTGCAGCCGATTTGAGTAATATTGCTGACCTTGTTCATCTTTTCCTAATCACAGTTCACCCTTCTTCTAATGTCTATTTGCAGGATGATATCACACAATGTCATAAAGCAAAACCATCTCAACGTGTATTCGTAAACGTGACCAGTAGTTGATGAATTCAGTATAACATCTTTGGGATGTTGTAGAACGGGAGATTCACAGCATAAATGTGCTAATAAATCTGCATGGACTGTGTGATGCAGTTCTACTAGTATGAGTCAGAATGTTTTCAACATCTGGTGGAATCCATGCCATGATGAATTGAAGCTATTTTGAGATGAAAGTGAGGCCTGATCCAGTATTATTGTAGGGCTTATAAAATGATCATGAATGTAAAGTGAGTGAAAATTGTAAGGGTGTTTTAGGCATACAGATTAATAAGAAAGTGGACTATACGAAGGATTCATATCGAGATCCCCATTGGCATAATTTATTATTTAAAACCTAAATGATACTCATTACAGCAGTAATGAATAAAATACTCTTTAAATAAGACATAACTCAAGTCTGGTTTTAGCACACAAAAGATCACTCCCATTTATAGACTTTGTTTTCTCCCTTTGTTACTACATACTGTTATGACCAAATCAGCCTCAGTGGTGTCAGGAGTGCAGTTTGTTGTTGAGGCTCACTGATGAATTGAAAGATAAAACCTGACTATCTGATTTCTGTCAGTGTGTGTTGTTGCAATTTCTTAATTTAAAACGAGATTTATGTCGTTCTCTTTCACAGGACAGTGTTTTCCATTGGTGTAGAAGTCGTTGGCTGACTCAAAGTCAACTTGCATGTCTCAATACCGTAATCATCGGGTGTTGTTACCTTTTCTAGTCTTGAGTTGGCCGGAGTTACTTGTAGAACAAACACTGGTGTCAGTCACCTTGGAAACGCCGGTGTAGTGAAAGCAATGGCAAATAAAGGCTACGTCAGAGTTGGCTGATGAGAACCAAGTGATGTCATTCTCTGAGTCAAAGTCCTCCCAAACAGTAGTGTTATCTTGGTTCAGTGCTGCCGTGGGAAGATGAACTATACACTTTGAGGGGATAAGAACAAGGTGCCAGTGATGGATCAGAGGATTACGGACTTGGAATTACAAAAGTTATAGCTTTAATAGTTAGGATTTTATATATAAACTGGCACCATGCACACACATTTACATGATCATTCATAACTGGGGTAGTATAGTACTCAGTCCATTTACCAGCAGGTTTTAGGGAGGTGGGACAAAGCCAAAGAATCCTGGAGAGCACTCAAGTAGTAGAGGTGGAGGAAAAAATCACTTCAGTTATGTATCATCAGTCTGTTGCCTTGCAGTTCATGTCTCTCCACACTGGTGCCTAAATAATTTTTAAATTCTATTTAAATTGTATGTTTGAAATTTAGGTGGTGAAACATTTCTGTTCCTCTAGTCCTACAGGTGGCACACAAACTATTTACCCATTCGAAGGCAGCACAGCATCCTGTGTGATCCGAGCAGATTATTTACTGAATTCATGTAGAAATAACAATTAACAAACTTTCTTATACATGGTTCAAAGTGGTGTAGTGGTTAGCACATCTGCCTCACAGCAAGAAGGTCCTGGGTTTGAGTCCCCAGCTCAGCGAGAGCGTTTCTGTCTGGAGTTTGCATGTTCTCCTCGTGCTTGCTTGGGTTTCCTCCGGATATTCCGGTTTCCACCCACAGTCCAAAGACATGCATATTGGACTAATTGGCTGTTTCAAATTCACCTTAGGTTTGAGTATGAATTATTGTGCGTGTTGGCCCTGCGATGGACTGGCGAGCCGTTTAGGGTTTACCTACCCTACAGAGTTGGCTGAGATGGGCTCCATCTTCCCCGCGACCATAATAGGATTAAGTGTTTCAGCAAATAAGTGAATAAATGAATGAATAATAATGCATGATCACGTCTTATTTTAGAATCTACATACATGTCCAGAGACTTAAAAAGTATAACACAAAAAGCTGGAACCTTTGTTGAAATATAGAAGCTGATAGCACTCTGGTAATTTTATGCCCCTGGTTTTGGTTAATCTAATTGCACAAGCTTTGTGTTTGTGAGAAGTGTCCAGTTTTGAATTCTCTGTTCTCTGAGGAGGATTTTCTGAAGAAAACCCTGATATGAGAACACCTGAGGAAATGCACCCTTGACCTATAATCCGGTTACAGTATGTTCAGAAGTCCATTTCACTGGCACACATTTATTAATCCAGTGTGATAATTACTTTAGGAACTGTGAATTATGTAGTACATTGGCAGAACAACAAATAGTGTGTTCTAATTAATTACAGACCTCATTTTACAAGAAAAAATGAGAAAGGAGTTGCTTGAAATCCCAACAAATTATCAATTCAATATCAGGTGAATGTGTGTTTGTGTTTTACGAGTGCATAAATAGAAATGTGGTCAGAGGGGTGAATTTTGTGTTGCATTTCACCCGCATACTAGAAAAAATTAAGGTCTTTACATGTTCTTTGGTCTCCATCTCAGCTTTTTGGCTCAATTTGCTCTATTTATCTTAAAGACAAAAGGTATAAACACATCTTCATTCTGATGGGATTCTGTTACAAGGAATGAAGGATTGAGTAGTGGTAACATACATCTTCCCTATTAATTACTCAATTTAATAAATGGTGTGAATATAATAATATGGAAATAACATCAGTAACTGAAAGTTGTTAAAGTGAATAAGAGGTGAAGTTGAAGATGTTTGTGATTAAACTCTGTGAGAAAGATCAGTACAGATGACTGCTGTATGTCATAGTCACATCTATTTAAGCTCAGTCAATGAGCCTCAGCTGAGACTTCCTATTGTCCGCTGTGAGATGTTGTTCCTGTGACCCACTCTGGCCAGTTTGCAGGATTCTTGTTTAATGGCCCGTTCTAATGCCACTCAAAACCTGTTATTAACCTTTGACCTGTCTAGGGTCACCCTGAAAAACCAGTCCCATGTGGAAGAACATCATACACAATGTGCGCTGTCCAACCCCTGGCCTGTACAGGAAGTAAACTCTCAGAATTGGTGCTTACATTTATCAGTAAAGCAGCATTGTTTACCAGAAACACCAATTCCATATTGACTGGTTGGCTAACTTAAAGTTCAATATTGATTTGAACACAAAAAGGTGGTATGCGGTGGATGTAGAGGGTTATGAAAAGGTGTCAACTATTAAAAACTGAGATGCCTAACAAATGATTTTGTTGTAAGTGAGAAGTTTGTGATCAGTGGGAATAGGGCAAATGTAATAATCCTAATTTACATCTAATCTCAGATCACCAGCAGCAGGAATTTTGTTACACATCAGTGTATAAAACATAAGGAACATGGTAAAATAAATCTCAGAATAATATGTATGTTTACTGTAACTTATAGATCTATGTTGTTTATTTTTGTACATGGTTACCTCTGCAAGGAGCTGAGTTTTTGATGTTTTACCTGCAGTTTGTGTTTGGACAAGGAAGCCTTTATTAGATTTGGAGAGGATCTGTATCCAAATTCTGGATCCAGGAAGTTTTTAAAAGATTCTTTAATATTGTGAAACTGGATGATTCTTGATATTTTGATTGAAGTGGGGAATTGCTTGGCGTGATTTTTAGGGGGCACTGTTCAGATTCAAATAAATGCTTTATTAATTAATAATAATGTTTTACTGGTGAATTAGCCTACAATTTTGCCTTATTAGTCCCACATAAGGTTAATTTACCCTAAGATTTATTTCTTGTCTTATTTTAACTGGATATGAACAAAAGCAACCTACTTTACTAGGTGACCTAAGATTTGGTATAGGTTTAATGAAATTAATTGATTTAAACGTGTAGTAGCCTCTGAAAGGCTAAATAACAGCAATGTGATGCCTATTTACAACCCTGAAAATCAAACAAGGCTAAGCTCAAATTCTGTCCTTCCCTTTCTCAGTGGAGTTTATATAGATAATATTCTTGCTTGTGTTCATTCATTTAGTTACATTTAAATCTATATAATATTTATCTCAACTTAACGATCCTTTATATTCAACTTTATGTACAAATAATTCATGTGCAGGTGTCCTTCAGCCATATCACAGCATTCACCAAAGTGAGACAGAGGAAAAAAAAAATGCGAAACAGTAACAGCAGCATCAGAGTGTCACATCCGTGTAATAAGTAAAGGTGGTCCCTTTAAATAAAATAAGATTTAGATCCATTTTCACTCTTAAGTGTAGTTTCTAGTGTACTATTAAGAGCTCTTTTGCATTTCACTTTGATCTCCTTTTCTTGCCAATGAGTCAAACTTGGCTGAACTGAGACATCAGTGTGGTCCAGGCTGTTTTCCCAGACCAGCAGCAATTGAGCCTTTCTAATGAGAAATAGGAAATGTCATGCCTTTTGGCCTTCCCTGTATTTGTTCCCTTTAGGCCACTGGGAACGACATTCCTCTCTGCACTGAAGCACAACCACATTGTCCAGCAGCTTCCAACATGCAGCTAATAGTGACTGACTCATTTGTCCCCATCAAAGATTTTTAGCAGAAGCTGCTAGGCCTTAATCCTAACTGGAAAAACAGCGTAATTGAGATGCATTAATATATATATATTTTTTAAATCAGCAGGCTACTAAAGATGTCAGTACTAAATCTTTTTTATTTCTATATACTGCTGAGTCTGCTGAACTTATTTTATGAAAATATATTGAGTCAGTTGTAGACCTGAAAACATCTGTATAAAATTATCATAAAATTATTCCAAATTAAAGAAAATATAAAGAAATGCCAAGTTTAAATCCAAGTTTCAGACATCTCCCCTAGTGTGTTACTATAAAAAAGGAAAAATTCTTTACCACAACAGTTTGGGACAGATCCAGAACCCTGTAGGTTTTGGGAATCATTTATTTATTTATTTTTTGCTTCCATTTTAAAAATCTGTTTAAGATTAATCTTTAAGCTTTATTAATATGTTAGTAGCTGTATTTTGTATTTGAATGCCTCTCACATTTTTAAATAAAGTTTTACTTTTTGTTTAGCTTATTGATTTTTTGGACAAAATTATTTGGCCTTGTTTTATGATTGATTTACTGTTGGTTGCTGTCAGTATAATTTTTTTTAAACATTACAAAATAATAATAATAAAACAAAAATAATAACCATTGAGAGGCAATGAAAAGCACCTGCACTTCCAACCTTAGAAGAATTAATTTTCTGTATTTTCATCCTCTCATTTCCGAGAGATCTCACTGAATCCCTAATTGAATAACCTCATTTATTAGAACTTTTTTTTCCTTGCCTACACCAGTGTGTTTTGGTAGAGGTGTGTGTGTGTGTGTGTGTGTGTTAATAAAGGTTTGGTAGGTAGGTAGGTAAGGGTTAACAATACGCATGTTATATAGTATGTGCTTATATAAGGCTGTATGAAAGAGGCAGTATCAGATGTCTCATTTTGGGAAATCAGCCTTAGGCCTCAGTTCGGTTAGTAAAGGCAGGTTCAACACAGCATTCACTTACTAGCTGCATATTGGATTTCATGTTTCTATGCCCTCTGTTGTTCCTCTTCTGTCTGAGCTTGCTTTCTCTGGAGAATTACATGCTGTAGTGTGGAAACATATTTTTAAAGAATTTAATAAAAACATTTGCTGTCTGAGAAATTTTTCTTTAAGGGCAAGTGATGTGCCTCTGCTCCAGGAGGAACAACTTTACTCATGTTAGTTCATTTATAAATGTTGTCATAATTGTTATATATTATTCGAATGCAAAACAGGTTAAGTGAAAAATTGCAGTGGGGCAAGTTTGTGTTTGTGTGTGTACGCTGGCATGTTTGCTTGCTTTGTGTGCATGTATGCATATATAGATCAGTAGGGTGCAATTCTAACTGAGTTCAAAGTGAGTTACATGCTATGAAATCCCAGCATATATAGGTCTCTAAAACTCACATAGTCCCCCCCCCCCTCGCGCTTTCTCTCTCTCTCTCTCTCTCTCTCTCTCTCTCTCTCTCT
>JAQMYF010000012.1:30811161-30826443 GCA_030014195.1 Neosilurus mollespiculum | reverse complement strand
GAGAGGGGGGGGGGGGTAGAGACCATTCTTCATACAGAAGAGACTCCAGCAGCAGGGGTATGAGTGGGAAAATATGAGGGGTATTATGAAGGCGGTCAGTCAAAGGCAGACCCAGAGGAAGCATGGATGCCGACCAACACACAGAAGAGAATTGCAACACTGTGTGACAAGACAGCAACCACATGAGGGGAGAAAACAAATTAAATGGGTGCGTATGTGTTTATTTGTGCATCACAGCATCACGCACTGCTATGATATAAATAACAACCAGCAGAACCATTTGTGCTCCAACATTTGATATCTTATAAACAGGAACAAATGAGAGCATTTGATGCTCAGGAAAAACAATCTGACATCACTGTCCAAACACTCCATTGAATACCGGCGTACATCATGCCAGGAACTGTGTGAAACTGCTGGAGTGTGAAGGGGGGTGGGGGTCGAGGCCAGGCTCGCGTTGCACTTGAGTGCTGAAGTTGAATCGAAGCATAATTGGGATTCGTTCCTTTGACACTCTTCTATAGATACTTGCGTAACATCTGATGACCTCGACGGCACACACCCAAAATGAAATCCATAGATCTCATTGGCTGAGGGCTTAAAACAGAAGATCATGACCTTTGGCTGAGAAACGAGTTTCAAATGCCACAGCGATTTTTCCTTGATGCTAAGTTTAAGGCGGCTTGTGCTGGATTACAAGACTTTATTTTGAGCGCAAGATGAAACAACAACATCAAGTCCAGTTTGTAATTAAAGAAGCCTAAAAGTGTTGCGTCAGAAATAAAATATCTGTATTTATACAAGCTGAGCATGGATAATCACCTCGCTGCCCCTAATTTGGTGCAAAAGAAAAAATTGCCAACACTTCTATTCAGGCCTTTGTGTCAGATCTATTCATAAATTAATTAAAATGTGAGATGAATGATTATAGCTTACATGTCAATATATAGCCTCAAAACCTCCATTACTTTTTAGAAGGTGAAATGAATGGCTAAATCCTTTAGCAACAGCGTGTCCATAGCAACAGCAGAACCATCTCGTCTCCTAATAAATGAGGGGTCAGAACACTATTTATCTGTCACTTTTACTGTCGGTGGAACTGTGACTGTAAGAGCGATGCTCCTGATCATACAGAAAAGGCTGAGGAGAAAAAGCTGAGGAGAAAAAAAACTTTGAAAGTTTCTCCGGGTCTGTGTTCACCGCGAACCCTGTCACAGGTTCCTCGTTTGCCGTCTCTCTCTCTCTCCCTCTCTCTCTCTCTCTCTCTCTCTAGCTGTGTATTTCTTTTTCACCATTTCAATACCTTTCTGGACAAAAAAAAGTTTAAGTACCCAAAAGGCCAAATCTTGTGAAAAATGATGAGGCTATAAACCTCTACAACACATCTCTCTCTCTCTCTCTCGTGTTCTCTCTCTCTCTCTCTCTCTCTCTCTCTCTCTCTCTCTCTCTATCTCTTGCTCTCTCTCTCTCTCGTGTTCTCTCTCTCTCTCTCTCTCTTTCTCTCTTTCTCTCTCTTTCTCTCTTTCACAGACACAGGCACACACTGTCTCTTTCTCACTTGCTCACTCTTGCTCTCATGTTGTCTCATTCTCTGTTTATCACACTCTTTAATGCTGTGACTTCTTCTCTCAATCTCTGTCTCCCTTGTTTTCTTCCAGTCTCTATTACACTCCATTTCTTGCTCTCTCTCTCTCTCTCTCTCTCTCTCTCTCTCTCTCTTTGTTACTCTCCCTCAGTCAGTTTTTTTATTACCCTGTCTGTTTGCGTTTGTGTGTTAGACTATGTCAGTAGTATGATCAGCGCTTGTGTACTCACACACCATTCCAGTCATCTCTTGATTTTCAGGTTGTAGTTGTAAATGAAAGATGAAGTGGTATTACTCTTTGGTAGTGTTGGTTTTGAAACACCTGGGCTCACATTTACTTGTCTCTAGAGGATTGATTTAAATTAGATTAAGGAAATTAAGACAGTGGAGATTAGATTCCTATAATTTTTATAGTTTCTTATAAATAATTTAATTGTTTAAACAGCCAGTTGATGTTAAGTCTAGGATATGACTTAAACTCTGAACATTTGCTGTGGTCATGTTTTTTTGGAGGTCATAAAGGTCAGTGCTTTGTGACCCCGTCAAAAGGTTTATCGGCACCAGAGCAGTTCTGTTGTCTGGCTGAGGTGATACTGGAAGCCCAACTGTTTCCTGTTTGCTGGCATTGTCTTATATTATGAGCAAATATTTGCGCACATCCGCTCAGCCAATGGTTTTCCTCATTTGAACATTTTTTTGTTACTATGTTAGAATTATAATAAAGACGTTACTCCTTTGAAAGAACACGGAATTATGTGTCCAGTAAAGTCTTCAAGAAATCAAAACTATTTTACATTCCTATATAAAATAAAAATGTAATATATAAAGGCCTTTCTTGAACCCTGAAGTCCTACTTAAAACTGTGTGTGTGAGAGTGTGTATTCATTCAGACAATTTTAGAAAGTTCATGCTGGTACGCCTATTGTCTGAGCGCAGAAGGTTGCATAGTTTGGTAGAACTGACGCTTGTGTTTGCATGTCTGACTTTCTCATCAGTTTCTCCCAGCCAGAGAGGAGACACAAAGCGTGCTAAACTCATTTACCAAGCAGTGGCCCACTGTAACTCAGAGTAACTTTGAAAGGATGCAGACGTCAGGCCTTCTATGACCAGCAGAAAGAAACATCATCTTACAAACCATTAAATCATCCTCTTGGAGTTTTGTTGAATGTTACTGGGTCCTGAGGACTACACATCTCATATTTCTGTTTTCCCTGGTAATCAGTATGAGTTTAACCCTGAGGTCTGTTTGCACCAGTCACCTAGGAAACAAGTTCACACAGATGTGTCAACAGTGTTTGATTTCATATAGGATACTGCACTGTATGCTGTTGTGTTAGATCTTCTGAAATAGTAGTTTAAAAAGTTTTTTACTGGCTAAATGTGTACTGTATATCCTGAGGCACCTAAATTGTAATTATGCAGCTGAGCCGTCAAACTGTATTGAGATGGATTTCACTGTTTAGGGTTGAAGCTCTTCTGAATCAGGCAGGTGGTCAGCTACATGTTTTCAGAGTAGAATAAAGAGCGTGAGGTGGTGTCAAAAGCTCAGTAAGGTGTATGAGAGGACAGGGTGTACAGTCGTTTATAAGGGTGTGGTGATTTATACAGCAATTTGGAATGTAGACTTTTTGACTCCCAGGTTAGTGATGCCGTGATTTGAAGCCTCAAACAATGTCTAAATAGATGTAATAAGTAGCTGTATTTACTAGAATTATATGAAGGCCAAAGACTTCTATCAGGTTCATTACCGTTGCTATTATTAGTTATAAACATGCAAGACTGAATATGACTAAATTCATTCCAATTTTAAACCATATCTGTCTGATCTATGTTTTCATGCTTCTGGTCACTTTACAGGGAGACAGGATGAGTAATCAGACTGTGTAGGTGTCAGTAGTTCCTTCGCAGTATCACTGCATCATTATGTTGTTTTCCACACATATGCTAAGTCTGAATCTTAAATTATGGGCTATCTAAGTTACCATCTTACACCACACCATATTTCGATGTAAAGAGCTCTACTGAGTTAAGGTCTGGGTTCTGACTGGGGAACTTCAAATGGTGGATTTTCCTTTTTGAGCGTTATGTCATACACTGCGCACACATGTATTATGTTGAACTGCCTTTTGCCTTGATTATAACACATAATCAACATGGCATTGTTGCTTCAGTTGGTCAGGCCGAGGCTCATCAACATTATGTGACAATAAAATGAATTCAGCTAATGACCTGAATGTACTGAATAACTCAATTATCACACCAATGGATTTAACTTCCCTGATGGTACAGATATAAATACAGATATATTAAAAGGCTTTGGGGGCTTAAGAGAGTGGTTCGATTTTCCTGTCATCACTCTGGATTTGAATAAATTTTGTGATTGTACATAATTTTGTTGAAACATTGCCATGGTGATTACATGCTGTAGTTAAGGCTAAATGTGGTCCAATATCATGTTACAATGAGCGATAATTGCAATTTATTTTAGGGCTCGGCAGTGTAGATTGAATTTAATGGTTAGGGTCGTTGTTCTGCTGCATCATCCAACTTCTGAGTCCAGAAAATGGACAGCCACCTTGACAGTATTTTGCAGGATACCTATATAAACTTGAGGACTCATTTTTCCCTTTGATAATGGTAGGCTGTCCAGGACCACAGGCAGCAAAGCATCCCAAAATCATGATTCTTTGCTTCAGCGTTAGGATAATGTCTTCTTGTGCCCTTTTAATGTCATAAGTAGTGCTGTGTGCTCTTCTCAAATAATTCAATCACTGTGTTATCAGTCCACAAATACATTTTCCCAGTAGTGATGCAGTGTTTAAAGATGATATTTGGCAAACTTGAGGTGCACAGCAGGGTGTTTGTTTTTTGGAGGGGTTTCCTCCTTGGTGTCCTGCCATGTTCAGTGCATTGTGTATGGACATGTGACATGAACAGAGATATTAGACCATTTTACTGATTCATTCAAGTCTTTTGGGTTCTTCTTTACATCACTTGAAGATACTTCTTTACTTGAGGATTCTTCGTTGAGCATTTGGAGAATTCTTGGCTGGTTGACCACTTTTAGGAAGACTAGCTACATTACTAAATATTGTTATCCTTTCTAGCTCTATGCCAGTCAACAATTTTAAGACCTCTTCTTTGAGAGTCATGGTTCACATCAGCAGATGCTTCTTCTGAATAGCAAACTAAACATGTTTGACTATCAAAGTAGTGGTAACCCACATTGCCTAATCAATTATCATGTATTGAACTGTAGATTTGCTATCCCCTGGCCCCAATTAGCCTTTCACAAAGCTGTTAGCCTGGAGCTTCACATCATTTTAAATGTAGCCTCTGAGTATTTGAATGATGTATTCAGTATGGACAAAAACAAAGCAATAATTTTTGTGTTGTTATTTGAAACCGAATTTGTTTTAAATGAAGCTCCTTTCCCAAATGACCTGTGTTTTTATGCTAGGGGCATTATGTTACTGGGGTATCTGTTCGTTGCCCAGGTCGTTCTTGTGAATGCTTTGAGGGATTTGCAGCAATGTTTAATTTGACTCAAGGATGAACTGATTAGAGTTTGAAAGTCAAAGGTCAAGGCTACTATGGCCTAATGTGGGCCATTTGTGTGAACGTGATATTTTCAGGATGATTTGAGAGATTTTCTTTAAACTTTGCATAAATGTCCACCGTGACTCAAAAGTCAAGCTCACTGTGGCCTTATATGGAAAGTTATTGTGCATGTGATATCTCTAAAATGCTTATATGATATATAAAATTTTTAAATCATACTACCACTGATACTCCTACCCCAGCACAACTTCACTTCATACAGAAGTCACACATTGTTGCAAGACGATAAAAATCCTCATGCAATGTTCCTGTGATACTTGATCGACGTACGACCGCTGTACATACGCTACATGACGTATGCACACTCAGCCTAATGCTGTGGTAAATGTTGTGGGTTGAATGTCGGCAAACATAGGACTATTGTAAGAAATCTGTATGAGTTTGAGTGCATCCGATGACCAAAATGTGTATGAAAGTCATATGTCTTTCATAACACAGACATAGGATATTGTAGGGCATCGCACAATGGATCTAGGAAATAGACCTTACATTTCTGGGGTCTCCTCCGTTATTAGTGATCAGAATCACATGAAACTTGACAGACTTGTTCTTGTGGACAATTGCTAGGATTTTCGAAACGGAAACAGAATTATGATGTCATAACTGAAAAAAATTTAAAGCCTCACTGCTTCTCGATGCGTGGACAGAACAAAATGAAATTTGGCAACATCATACTACGCGACAATGCCACCAATTCTGTGAGGCCAGGGTTTTAATTTTTTGGACCCTATCGTAGAATAATGATACTAATAAAGTCCTGCTCCTCCATTATTACCGACCAGAATCACATAAAACTTTGCAGGCTTATACTTGATGACCCGATGAACAATTATATGGAGAATGTTTTGGAGATTTTTTTATTTTCAAATCAGAAATAGAATTATTGGCATTAACAGCTATGTAGCCGAATCGGAATGCATTACAGATATAGTGCTGGTGTGTTTTTCACTTGAGCTTGAGCTTTTTTTTTTTTTTTTCCCTTTATCTGGAATGTGCTCAGATATTACTAGTGTTGAAAGCTTTTCAGTCACTTTACATAAATATTATGAACCGTTGTTGTTTTCAGAAGGCTGTTAAGATAATTGTGATAAAGGCTTTAGCCTGTTGAGCTTCGAGTCAGTAATGTCATCACGCAAGCGCTTCGAGTCAGTAATGTCATCACGCAAGCTCTGTGTGTTTACATCAGACATAACTGAGACTGTATTTTTGACTTGTTTGGTTTTCTTATCATCACTCAGTGAAGATTAGTTTGATACTTTTTGAGACAATCACAGCTCTATGCAGGTGCGTGCAGTCAGATGGATTTGTTTGTATGCTATCTGATTCTCATTTTATCAGTCTGACATGATGACTTACTGCTTACTCGTTTTTCTTCTCATATTCATCTGCCAGTCGGTGAGCCGCACTTGCTCGGTGCGCAGAAGAGAGGACTGGGTAGTGGGATGCAGGACTCTGGCACTGCCATGGCTTGCCCTCCTGATGATGAACTGAAACTGTCACTATCTAAAGCAGTGTCCATGTCACTGCCGTCCTCACCTCTGTTGCCTCGACAGAACTACATGATGCCCTCACGCTCCTGCAAGAAATCCCCAGGTGAGTCCCATCTTTGAGTTTAAATTAATGGTTTTACTTTGTCTGCTGTTCGGTTTGGATTCACACAACATATAATTAACCACACTAAAATGTAGAAGAAACTGGTTAAGGAACATGTACTCCTGGACTCATTCAAACTGTAGAAATATATGAAACAAAATGTAAACCAGTGAATGGAAAGAGCTGGCACGAAAAGAATTGTTAAATAATTATAGAAATATCAGCAAATACAGCAGCACTATAGTTGATCAATTATTCTCAGTGTAACAGCTCACATCTACAGAAAAGTCCGGCAACACAAAATACATGAAATGTTTGATTCACTTCCTGTACTTGGGTCATATTAATACTTGCTTGTAACTACAAGGAGACCACCTCACTCAAATAGTTTCAGAGTGGATCTTTTGGACTGCACCTGAGTTTAATGAAACACACTTTAGTGGAAAAACACAATAGGGTTTGATTAAGCTAAGTGTGGCATACCTGAAAGTACTCATAAGCATGATTTTAATTGAAACCTCTCAGAGAGTCCTTAAGAATTGACCCTAGACTTAATATTAATTTGAAAAGGCAGCTCCTCTAACCAGGCAGTTTGTAGGCAGCTCCTCTAACCAGCAAACATAATCATAATAGAAACCACTCGTTCTTGTGATAGTGTGGCTCTAAACAGTGGAGCTGTTGGTGCGAGTGTTAACAGCCTGTTGCAGATAAAGAGGTCATTGAGTGAAAATGCTTTGGACACATGATGACCTTTATGGATCAGTAGAACACGGAAGGACAGAGGACAGAAAGAAAGAGTGATGGAAACACTGACTGGTCCCTCTGATCGAATGACTTTGATTCCGAAGAAACAGATTTCTGTCCTAAACAGAGATTTTACGTGTTTCATATGAATAAAATTTCTGTCTGTCTTTCTTTCTCTCTGTATGTCTGTCTTTCAAGAAATCCCACCAGGAAAGGTTCACAGAGCATCTGGTTACTTTCATGTTGGTGTTGAGCGAGGGGTCAGATATGAAACTTGCAGAACAAACAAAGGCCACATTTTTTAAAACATACATTCATTCCTGACTAGTAGTTGCTTTGTACTTTGGGAAATTGTAGCAACTGAATTTGTTAAAAAAATTGATAGTGTAGGTACAAAGAGAAAAATACCCAAAGCGGAAAGAGAAATTACAAAAAGAAATTATTCTGCACTCATTTGTCTGTCTGTCTTGAGACAGACTGACAGATGTCTTTGTGCTACACCCCTAGAGTACATGTGCATGGTTTATTTATTTATTTTATTTATTTTTATTTTTTAGTGCGTGTGTGTGTGTGTTTCTTTCTGGTCAGTATGTTTAGTTTTATATTTTCTGATACTAAGCGCATGCTACGTCCTTGCCTGCCATTAAACTTGTTTGTGGGAGGGTTTGTAGGATACGTGTTCATGTTGGCTATATGTTCACATCTGGAGCTCATGTGTGTTGGATCAACAGTTGTCTTTGAAAACGTATGAATACTTTTAGCTTTCAAGAAGTGTAGTGTAACATGCTCAGACTTTTAAGCTCTTGGCCTTTCACACATATCTGAGTGTGCCGTTGATGAATAAAAGCTACATTTCTCAAATTAGACCCTTTTCTTCCTTAGGGCACAGACTGTTAATAAAGATTTGTTTTCAGCTTGTTTTGATAACTGGCAGTTGTGGTTCATTTTGAGTTTGATTTTCAGGGAATTATAACTTTATTTTTTTATGTATTTTTGGATTTCTTGCTTGTATTATGTATTAAATTCTGGTTTCCAAACAGTGTAGAATTTTTACCCACCATTTTTTTTTATACTTTATGCTTGCCAAATTTTCATATGTGTGCTACTACCGACATAAAACATCGACAGTAAAACTTCTCAGTAGAGCCTTTCTGGAGAGATTTTCAGTGTGACTAGTAATAGATAACATTTCTTTTTATTTATTTGACTTCTCTGTTACAGTCTTTCTACTCTTATCTAGCCAGTGTCTCAAATCATATTTCTTCTCTGTATCTTATCCAGGTATTTTAACTATGACAGTTTGTGTGTGTGTGTATATGTGTATTTGTGAATGAGTGGGTGAGAGAAAGATGGGGGGGGGCACTCAGTAGAAGTGACTGGTGTGTGATTGTGTGCTATTGTATTAAGTGGTTGTGAGGTTTTGTGTGCATCTTCACAGTGAGCTGTTCAAAGCAGTAGGAAGAGACAGAACTCGACCTGTCCATGTGTTTATAGTAATGAAAGAGAAGCATGTCCAAGCTAGTTAGTTCAGCTGTAATGTCTACAATATTATCTCAGGCAAATTTAATCAGATTGTCGAAAGCAGAGTTGAGAGAGAAAGGACTGTTTAACACCGAAGTTCCTCCAAGCATGATGTGACCTCACATTAGAAACCTCTGCCCTAGCATCCATTTACTTCTGACTCAGATCAGGAGTTAAAGAAACTGCCTGATTTGTGTGTGGGGGTGGTTTCCTTTCTTTCTGTTCATTTCCGTAGTCCCATGTCTTATTTCCCTACAAGCTGTTGAATGTTTGTTGGCAACCTTTTTTTAATCTGTACCATTTGAAGCAATGTGGAGCCACTGCTCTAATTAAACACACATTTAGTGCCTGTGACACATGCTCTCCATCAGAACAGCGCCAGAGTCAGATGTGTCACAGGGCCGGGTATCTTTAATTAATTGGTTTTCTAGGTTTAAAGGGGTCCCTTTGAATATAATGGAAAGAACCTCAAATGCTCCAACTCCACAGTGCCCCCCTCTGGTGAATCATCATCATTATTCTCAGACACTGAACACCTCTTGATCAGTTGAATCATTCTGAAAGCCAGCTGTTTAGTCAGCTTTTTGAGTACATTCCTGAGAGGCTGTTTTAGGGTTGTGTGTATATCTCAAAGTGGAAGTGTGTATCACGGCACCACCTCAGAGAATATCATGATACTTAATAGGAGTGTAACAATCAGATTTAGATTTATACGTTGTTTTAAAGGACAATGATTGGAATATCAATACAATGAACTTATTACTGATTTTAAATTAGTTGCTGTCAGGGAAAATTATAACTTCAATTTATTTATTTTATTATTTACTTGTCCCTCAAGGGAAATTTAGCTCTGCATTTAACCCATTTGAAGTGCGCACACACACACACACACACACACACACACACACACACACACACACACACTCACCCTCACCCTCCCACAAACATAAACATTGAGTGCACACACAGGAGCAGTGGGCAGCCACATTGCGATGCCCAGATAGCAGTTGGGGGTCTTGCTCAAGGGCACATCAGCCATGAAGCTTGAGGAAGGGGCCACCACACAATTTTCCTGCTGGTCTGGGAATCGAACCAGCGACCTTTCAGTCCCAAACCCGATTCTCTAAGCATTAGGCCATGGCTGCCAGAACACACTTCTATGACTGAATTTTAATGGATGTGTTACCAAGAGCAGGAGTCCATATTGCTAATATTTAATGATTCTTCTCAAATTAAGTAATATTCCCAAATAAATGTTAGTCTTATCCCAGATTCTGAACAAAGCTGGTCACATTGAGATCACAGGCTACTCAGTTAAATTGTATGATATTTTAGCAGATTTAGTGCTATGGTTTAACCACATTTGTTACCTTATTAAGCAAATTTGTATTGTAACCCAGCAGGTTCATCTTTATTATTAAATATTAGATGGGTTCCTTATGAAACAAGATCGTATGGTATTGGAGATTTAGTGGTTTAGTGATGTATCCAGTCACTGTCTGGAAAGGATCAAAAATGTGTGGACATCTGAGGTTAACACTCAATACATTCTTCATGTCAAAAGGAAAAATTTAAAGTGTAATTTAAACTAATTAAATTGTAACATTTCACTGCATTTTGAATTTTATAATCAAAAATCAGAGTTAATAATGGTAATAAAAATAATTAAAAAATGTTATAAAATCATTCACTCATTTTGTAAGCTGCTTATTCCTAAGTAGGGTGGCAGGGAGGCTGGAGCCTATCTCGGCCGACTCTGGGCGAAGGCGGGATGCACCCTGAACAGCTCTCCAGGCCATCCCAGGCCCAACACACATACAACCATTCACACTTAAGGGCAATTTGGAACACCCAGTTTGACTACTGTGCATGTTTTTGGACAGTGGGAGGAAATCGGAGCACCCGGAGGAAACCCACATAAGCAGAGGAGGACATGGAAAGTTCACACAAAAACACCCCGAGCCCAGGAACTGATCCCAGGACCTTCTTGCTGTGAGGTGGATGTGCTAACCACTGTGCCCCCGAACCACCCTGTTATAAAATTATTTATTATTCATACTTTCAGAAGGTGTGAGTAATAAATAAACGATTAAAGACAGCATAGGCAGGTTGAACAGAAAGTGAAGTTTTGGGTTATGCTGTTCTTGGAACGGAGACAACAGCGTCTTGTTCAAGACCTGAAGCTGAAAGAACAGCATGCTACATCAGCAACAAGAAAGAAAGCTCAATTCTTATCTATTCGCCCAGATTCTCTCTGATCACAACCTGATTTAGGGGATGTTTTAGGGGACATGAAGGAAAAGTGCAGCTGGTGACAACATTCATATTTTACATCATGCACTACATGAATCTCCTCTAATCTCATCCCAACAGTGTCCATTATATTTTATACAGCCATGTCATTTATAATAATTAATTCCATACTGCATATTTTTCTGTAATACATCTGTTTATTTCAATATCTGTCTATCTCATCTATTATTTTCTATTCATGGTTAGTGTGTGTTTAATTCCTTAATGTTCTATTCCTATTCCCTCATTTGTTATTATTGTTTGTTGATATAATTTTCTTTGGCGACATTACTAAATCAGTCAGTAAAGTACACTGTAAATTGAAGTGAAAATGAAAGCAATGCATATGATCATGGGTGACATAAAGCAGTTCAGCTCGCTAGAGCTGATTAGCTGATTTCTGGCTGACAGTGTTTTAACAGAGCCCTTTCAGCTGTACAGTTGCAGCAGATGTTTATTAAATCCTCAGCGGCAAGACGGGAATTGTACTTTGGTGCCTCACTGGTGTCAGGAATAAAAAATAATGGTCTGAAAGTGGGTATAATATTTGACCTTTAGGCATAGGCCTCACATTGCCGGTTGATACGTAGGACCTGTTGCTGGGATTACCATGACCATTCAGGCTGATTTTGGAGGTGGTCGTGCAAAAATAGGGGCAGGAGGAAATATGCACTTGTCTGAGAAACGTCAGCACTGCGCTGCATACTTTGCAGCTGAAATGTGGCATTTTTATCTCAAGGGAAATCTTTGGTAACATCCAGTGAGCCTGGTATACCTCATGGTAGCAACGGTTGAAGTGATCCAGTACTTGACCTATGGTTAATTTCAACATGGCAACACTTTGTTAAAAAATGTTTTTCGACAGAAGTGCTCAAAACACTTGCAGTATAATGGCATTCTACCCTCAGAAAGTTAAAATTGTCTACTGTTCTCTAGTATGAAGGCATTAAGGGAGAAACAGAGTACCATGGCATCCATAAGACCACTTGGTATGTTATTTGTGTTTCCCAATTCATTTTGAGCCAACTTTGTATTCAGAGTGCACAGTGAAAAGCAGAGAACTAGACACGACCGTTAAAGACAGGGCAGAGTTGGAGAAAATTGAAACATGCTTCTTCTTTTTTTTTTTTTAGAAAATAGAAACTAACACAACCCACCCAAACTGCACTGTCCCAACGAGATGGTTGGGTGGTATATTAGGATACAGCTCAGGAACTGGATGCTGTGTGTGTTAAGGTGATTGAATAGCTCAGGAAACCGCTCTAAACTGGTTCTAAGTTGAAGTCATGCTTATGAGTCTTTTCTGTGATAAAAGTGAGCTTTCGAATTAAGAGGCCAGGCCCTTCTAAGTACTTTATTTCACACACTGAACTAAAGAGTGATCTTTTCACAGAGAGATAGGGGAAAGGAGAAAGCAGAGTATTGTCACAGCCTGCTCTCTCTCTCACTGTGGCTTTTAGGATCATACAGAGGATTGTGTGTCTAGGGAGAGAGCTGGAAATTTGAAGGAGTCATAGAGTCCGTGTTGAAGAATGCTGCATCTCTTTCTGGAGTTTTTTTTTATACATCCAATTCATTATTCATTCTCCCATGTTGTAATTCTGTAACAGTACTGGCTCACACACTCAGAACGTGTTTGATTAGGTGTGCACGAGTGTGTCTTTGACACCTCTTAATGCCTGCTCTTCTACAGTTAAGCATGGGAACTGTGTCAGAGAACTTGCTGCAGGTGTGAAATTCCACACACAGACTCTGGTATGCATGTAGCCAGAGGTGAGAATTTGTGACTAATGAACTTGTTCATGCTCAATACATTGGTGTAGCTGCTCAATCATCCAGGTCATGGTAATCCTAAAAAGCTTGAATCAAGGCAACTGGACTTCTTTTTGTGGTTTTTGAAGACGTTTCGCTTTAATCCAAAAAGCTTCATCAGTTAGAAAATCTGGTGGAAAGTTCCAGCCTTATATAGGCTGAGGAAAAACTCTCAAGTCACGTGCAACTCACTGTCCCCCCCCCATCCGTTCCTTTGCTCTTTAGTAGGGGTGTCGGGAAAAAATCGATTCATGTTTGAATCGCGATTCTTATTTATTAGCATTATGAATTGATTCAAATTTTCAAGAATTGATTTTTAAGATCACATGTTTTCGAGCATTTCCAACCTTACTCACAATGCATACCGTAAAGAACTAGCGTGTTTCCCCGATAATAAGACCTACCCTTTCTTCTGCAGAACAGTCCAAAATAAGCCCTACCCCGAAAATAAGACCTAGCTAAATCCATATTTTGTTTGCACCCTCCCCGCATTTTCTGTGAATGCACGCGCACCAGCACCATTTACAGCAGCGCCGCGGAGGAGAGACAGAAAAAGAGGAAGTTAAGGGAAAAAAATGCTAAGTAAAGCATTGTAAAGCAGGACTGAGGGGCATGATGGGGATAAAAGCAGGACTGGGGGAGCATAACGCTCATCGTTTTATCTACCGGTATTATCTTCTATCTTCTGCCTGTTATCTAAGCAGATTTTTGTGTTCACACTCACCTGATTATTGAAGTTGCTTTTAATGTTAATTAAAATAAGACCTACCCCCAAAATGAGCCCTATGGTGTTTTTTGAAACTAAAAAAAACCTCCAATAAGACAGTGTCTTATTATCGGGGAAACACGGTAGCTTTTAGCCTAGCTTTGACATGGATGAGGAAAAAGAAATACAGCCAGCGCCGTCTTCGCTGAAGGAAAACACTTGCACTTTGGATTTTCCGGGTAAGAAGTAGTTTGACATGACATGCCGTGTGCAAAATGTGCAAAATAAATGTCAAGTATTTCGGGAACACTTCAAATCCCCGAGCCCACATCCTACACCATCACCCAGAGCTAAAAAAAAAAACAAAACGGGGCAGCAGCACGATCAGCTCCTGACCAACACATCACTTCACTAAACTCCTAACCGACTCTGAACGAGCAAAGCGGATCAGTACATCTACAAACCCAGCTGTCTAGTAATATAATTTCTTTCTTTCTTATAGAAGAATGTAGTTACTCGTGAAATTGGCACCCTTTGTTTGTAATGGTTATGAATCAAACATCGGTTTGAATCAAGATTCAATCAAACGATTCTGAATCGATTCGTCACCCCAAAAATCGGAATCGAATTGAATTGTGAGTTGTTGTTCGATTCACATACCTACTCTTTAGGGTCCTTTGTCCACTAGGATTGTTTACCTGGTCTGCATATGGGATGGTTTGGTCACCTGAATCAAGGTGTGGAGTGGAATGTAACTTCTTGGGACGGAGATCCAGGGCTGTCTTGTAAGTGCTTGAGAGGTGAAACCTCAAATCGCCTCCTTTTACTCCTCTTTTAAACCATCTGTCTTCCCTGTCCAGAATCTGTACATTGCTGTCCTCAAATGAGTAGCCCTTTTCCGAAGAGGTGGCTGTCCTGTGTTGTGCCATCCGTTTGTGTAGTTGTTGTTTAGGTTCTGTACAGGTCTGAGCACTCCTCGCTGCACTGGACTGTGTACACAATGCCACTCAGCTTCTCTTTGGAAGTTTTGTTCTTGGGGTGAACCAGTTTTTGTCTGAGAGAGGTGTTGGGTTTGAAATTTACTCGAATGTTATGTTTAGAGAAGATTATTTAAAGTTTCTCAGACACTCCTGCCACATATGGAATGACAACATTTTTCCCCCTGCTCTTCTTCCTAAATACATAAAAAAAAAAACCTTTAAAATGGACCATAGCCCAGTGACTCTAAACATGACCCAGGAAGTAGCAGCTTATGCAGCCACATGCATTTTTGTGAATTATTCAACTGAAGCTAAAAAAATATCATCATCATCATCATCATCATCATCATTATCTTCTTCCGCTTATCCGGGGCCGGGTCGCGGAGGCAGCAGTCCAAGCAGGGATGCCCAGACTTCCCTCACCCCAG
>JAQMYF010000012.1:30797324-30811061 GCA_030014195.1 Neosilurus mollespiculum | reverse complement strand
TCCGCCAGCGGATCCAACTCACCACCAGGTGGTGATCGGTTGACAGCTCAGCCCCTCTCTTCACCCGAGTGTCCAAGGCTAAAAAATATATGGCCATAAAAAATTCTGAAGTACAGTATAAATGCCTAAACTAGTGGTGGGTCAACTGGTGACTAGGAACAGATTATCCAGTCAGATGCATTTATGTAAATTATCTGTCTTGAGGCCACTAATCAGATGAGAGAATATTTGGTCCAAAGCTTGTTAATACTTTCTTTACTCACTGTGGTCTGCTTTGACTTTTCAAAATCAAAGTTTGTTTAAAAATTGATGTGCAGAGAGGTATGTGTTTATTTTCCGTTAGGTTCCAAACAAATCTTTCATCTGTTCAGAGTCTGTGACCCTGGGGGCGAAGCTCCAGTACACAACAAAACCCGCCGTAGCCTAATGGTTAGAGAAGTGGCTTTGGGACCGAAAGGTTGCTGGTTTGATTCCCGAACCAGCAGGAAAAATGTGTGGTGGTGGGGGAGTGAGCTGCACCTTCTCTTCCTCCACCTTCATGGCTGAAGTGCCCTTGAGCAAGGCACCTAACCCCTAGCTGCTCTCCGGGTGCCCCCAGTGTGTGTGGCAGCACACTGCTCCAAGTGTGTGTGTGTGCGCGCTTGTGGGATTAATACAGTGTTGCAAAATCAAAAATAATACGTCATAATAACCGTGGTAAAATCTTTGACAGTCAAAAATTTTGCCACCAGCAGCAGGATGATCACAAATCCACCAGGCTCCCTCAAGATCATCAAGACCTCACTATTCTCTCAAATTGTGGTGATTGCGGACAACGCGCCCCAGTGTAAATCCAGGGTAATTGAAGACAGTGCTTGTTGAATATTAATCTTAACTAACTCTATATTAAAATCTGTATCTGTTCAAAATCTTAGCCTTATAGCAGCTAAAACCCATTGAATGGTGATGTCACTGCTCAACTGATCCAGCGGACTGGATTCTTCAGGTGGGCCAAACAGATCAAAGGAATCACTGTGTTCAGTTCACTTTTTGGATTAACAAACAATATTATTTGCATTTATAACATTAGTTATTCTTTGCTAATTTAACATGGGGGTGGGGGGGGGGGGGGTGGGGGGTGTTGTTGTGTTGCACTTCATGGCATGATTCCACAGAGGGCAGTGCACCTCAGTTGGACTTTGTAGACATTTGCACACTATAGGACTCACACAGCACAGCTTTCACCCTCCAACTTTACAATATGGCAGGAAGGATTATATGATTACAGCACAGCTGACACACACATTACTGTCAACTGATGTATCTTAATGCATTAATGTTAAGGAGAAAGAAAGAGTAAAGTACAGTGTGATGCTGTAAACTTTACATCCAATTCCTGTCTTTATTAGGGCATTTTTTGCACACAGTCTGCTGTACACCCGGTTCTGACACTACACCCCAGAAACAAACACACACACAGAGTGAAAACGGAGCACTTTACAGGGTATTCAAGTGATCCGTCTGAGTTTTACAAGCTTGTACATGCAGTGGTTTAGGCCTGAATAGTTGGCAAATTCTATTAGATTTGACTGATTCAACATGACAAAACCAATAAGCCTGTAACTGATTCAGCATGACAGAAGCATTTCTGGCTTTGTAAAATGTTAAGTGTTAGCTAGCATTCCATTGCCAAAATTCAATGGCTCTCTTATAACAAGCATTTGTGTGTGTGTGTGTGTGTGTGTGTGTGTGTGTAGAATAGTGGAGAAAAAAAAATCAGAAGAAGTGCAGCCTAAAATTAATATTAAAGGATCATACTGGTGCACAGTCTCTCACTTGTTTGAGGCAAATTGCAGTCGCTTCTTGCATAGTTTACATTCCCGGAGGTGTGTGTGTGTGTGTGTGTGTGTGTGTGTGTGTGTGTGTGTGTGTGTGTGTGTGTAAGTAAGAGAGAGATGGGAGATTCCAGCCTCCACGTAATCAGCCTTGCTATCAGTGTGATCCCTGTGTGAGTATGTGTGTGTTTATGTGTGAGTGTGTGTACCAGTCTGAGGGAGAGGGAACTCTGCCAAGCCTGGCCCACCAGTCAGTTTGATGCCCCGTCAGAAGTTTCAGTCGGCGCTCCATGAGGCGTCTCACTGAATCCTGATCCGTTCTCATCCTCGCTCTTTTCTCGTCTTCTTTGCATGACAAGGGCCAATCAGGAAACCTAAATATGTGGAGAGTCCTCGAGTTCCTGGAGATGCCATCTCATCTGCACTGAGAAAAGATGGTGAGTGTGTTTGTGTTGTTTTTTAAACATGTGTTTGGTTGTGTAATCATGTTTCCAATCCATAGTGCCATGGTGAGCACAGTGTTTATACCTTTGTTGGCAAAAAAAAAGACTTTGTTGCAGTAGCTTGTCAGTAATGAGTAGCTGATTGGATTCTACTCTGAGAACAAACATAAATGTTTTGATGTTTACTGATGATTAATGAACTGGGAAATGTCATGGTTTTGTGTTTTGCCATGGTGCAGATGAGTTCTCAGATATGAAAAGGTGTTGATCATTAACAGTAGCACTGACAGTTGTGTTGGTTGTAATTCAGATTTACATGTTTATATTTAGGCTCTTTTCTGATATATTATTGCTTCGGTAGAAACACTTCATTCAAAGGAAGATGTACTGTATGGAGGATGCTCCACCTCATCTAAGCCTAGTAAATGGATTGAAGTTAAAACATGATTTGTAAGGCGTTTAACAAAGAAAAATGTGTGCTAATGGCTTTAGTAGAGGTCTGTGCAAGATGTTTATTTAACATTTATGGAAAGAGTCTCAGATGTCATCGCTTTGTAACCGTCAGTTTTTCACGAGTTACAAAAGACAATTTTGTGCTTTCCGGTTTCTCTGTAACATGAGAATCTGTGAGGTTTTTTTTGTTTTATCAACATTGAGAGCCAGAAAAACAAAGGCAATTTTTATCTGCTGATATATTTCCTAGATGTTCCATAATATTAAGTACACTGATAAAATGTAATTGAAATAGTACAATAATGTAATAACAACTGCTGTGGTGCAAAAGGAATAAAGCAAAAAGATGTTCAGCTTAACGTAAATATCTAGTGTGGGGGTGGTAAGAGCGTGTGTGTGTGTGTGTGTGTGTGTGTGTGTGTGTGTGTGTGTGTGTTAACTGCTCACTACGATTTATACAAGGGGAAATTAGTTGACATTTTTCAGTTCTTAGTTTTTCTCTGCACTGGTTGAAACGTTTGGGTGTGTGTCTATGCATGCGTGCGCGTACGTGTGTGATTGCATCCTGTAGTGGTTCTCTTTAAAATTGCTTTTGCATGTTCCAGTTATTTAGTGTGAATGCAGTTGGACATTTTGTTTATATATGCAGAGGTATAATTGCATTTAAATAATTACAATGATTATTCAGAGTGTAATGTATGGTTTCAGAGAGATAGAGGGTGGGGGTGTAATTGTCTATGTGCTTCTCTGTGCATGCTCGTTTATTATGTTCTCTAGTGCAGGGTGTAGCTCAGAGGAGTTAAATTGAGAGCTGGTTTATGTTTAGCAAAGCCACTGAGAGGTGCTGAGTTCCCCATGGCTGTCTGTGTCTATATTAAGTGTGCAAACGGGTCTTAGTAAGGGCAGCACAGGGAGGTGATATATCATCGATAAAGACAGATCAGCACAGAAACAGTTTTCCCACAGTCACTCATCTGAAAGCTAATGAGCTGTTTAAGAGTTGTATTACAAATGTAGCGTGATAAGGTACAAGCATTCTTTCCAAACACAGTTTAAGTATATTGCAAAAAAGTGTGTTTGTGTGTTGCTGTGTAGTGTGTGGAAGACAGCTGTGAAGTGCGATTTTGGGAAGTGTTTTCGGCAAGGAGGCGCCAGAGGGGTATCAGTCTGTGCCAGCTCCATCACTGGCACGGCCATATCATACCGCTGACATGATGTCAGCACCTCAGGGTAGTTGAGGTGGTTGAGCAGTGGACTATGTGTCATCTGAGACTGTGCTACTGTGTGTGTGTCTGGAATGCATTTGGACTGTGAGAATAGTTGTGGGATTGTGACCAGGATCAGTGATTTTTAGCATGGCCCAATATAGAGTACCCTGCTATATTTTGCTGCATTCCTTCCATTTCTGCCACACCCCTCTTGCTCTCTGTTTGCCCTCACACATCGAAGACATTTGAGACAGGCACACACATTCAAGCGCACACATACACAACCCCCAGCATGTTTACATGGGAGGTCTCCCATGCTGTTTTAACCCTGTGTGTGATTCAGATAGCATCTGCAATGGCCCCTGGTTACAGTCTCATGCTCACTCAAAAGCAGCTCTTCACATGATATTAAGGGGAGTGTACTTTAACACACACACACACACACACACACACACACACACACACACACACTTCATGTCACTTGAGCTGCTTAAAATTAAAGATAATGGTGTGCCTGCATCTTAGTATTCAGTTTAATTGAAATACAACTAGTAGTAGTATATTTTTACCAAAATAGTAGTGAACCAAATTATATACAAATATTATGGCTTAATCCAAGGAAATTTCATGAGGGCAGGAAATGTTGCGCAGGAAGGGGGCAGCCATGGCCTACTGGTTAGAGAGGTGGGTTTGGAAGTGAAAGATTACTGGTTTGATTCCTGAACTAGCAGGATAAGTGTGTGGTGGTGAAAAGAGTGAGCAGCGCCTTTCCCTAGCACCATCCTTAAGCAGGGCACCTAATCCCCAAATGCTCTCCAGGTGCTGTGGTGTGTCCCGCTGCTCCTAGTGTGTGTGCTCACTTTGGACAGGTTAACTGCAGAGCCAAATTTCCCTTGTGGGATTAATACAGTAAATTAAAAAGTCACATCTCTATTCTTAGGACACGTCTGGATAGCATTCAGCACAATACAAAGGTATCAGAAATCATTGATGTCAGGTCACTGGTGAACGATGCATCTACGCTTTCCCTTACATAGTGTTCCACAAGAGCGTTATGAAAAACCTCACCTAAGCTGAACATCACAGACCAGAGGCCAATATGAACTGCTTGTTCTATTTACCCCTCGATCCTAAGGTATCGCCGAACCACTCTTTCGTGAAATATCATGGTAATGAGAATATCATGAATAACGTAAGGATACACAGAGACTGCATAAATACAGTGTATCCACCCTCCTCTTGGTGGATGAATTCTGTGGCCCCATGCATGAACCTGATAATCCACAGATTCATAACAATTACAAAAATTTAATCTGAAAACAATAGTCTGTAAATTTTGTTATCAATCAACCAGACATGGATTTTAGAATTATGATGGCATATGCATGTCTCCTATTAATCAGAAAATTACACTGAGGTAATTTTCAACAGCTTTGTCAAACTAAAAATTTGGGAGCATGTGGGTTATCAGGTTCATGCATGGAGTCACAGAATTTACTGAACTCCACTGAATTAAGCATTCCAATTTTTAAATACATTTTTTTCTTTAACAAAGTAAATGCCATGGAGTGTGTGGAGCGTTACTCTCCTGCTGTTAAAGTTCCACCGCATGGCATTCCCAAAACTCCCTGCTGTTTGCGGGAATCACCGCCACTCATCAGCGACTCGGCAGGCGCCTCACGTTTCAGCTCCAGCACCTGCTATTACTGAAGGAATTCTTAGCCTCAAGAAGAAACAATGTGGGGTAAGTTTACATAGTTCAGTAATAGCGTTCAATAATGCCGTATTAGGCCCAGTGTAAATATTCAGTAATGGCAGCTAATTTCCTGAGCTGGCTTGGTGAGATTGTCAGACGCCCAGGTGTTTGACTGTAGTATAACTGAAACAGCTGTAGACCTTCATTCCCTTCAGTATTGGGAGGTTTGCACTGGGCTAAAGAGGAATACAGTTAGATTCAGATTTTAAGTTAATTCCTTATTTCTTCCCAAACCCACGACTGAGAAAGTTTTTCTTCAGAAAAGAAACAGATGCTTAACTGCCCTCGCAGATTTAAAAATCACAGAATCCTTATATCACCAGCATAGAGGGTTTTTTTGGCAAAACAAAAAGTGTTTTTTACAAAGATCATGCCTTGAATTTTTAAAACATCAGCAAAATATTTAATTTTGAATGGAGAAGAAACAAGACTCATGAAGATCTTATAGGGAGCCTTTTTTATTTTTGAGGGAAAAGTAGAATGTTTTGAATATTTACATGAAACCTTGTCATGGATTTACATTTTCATATTACGATTTTAGAGTTTCTTTGTATTAGGTAGGTCCTCTTTTTCTTTAATTACAGTATACACTTGATGTATACAGAGTTTTGTGCTTTTTATGGTCATTTATGTTTGAATTCATTCATTCATTCATTCATTCATTCAGTCAGTCAGTCAGTCATTTGCCAAACCACTTAATCCTACTAGGGTTGTGGGCAGGTTGGAAAGTCTCAGCCAGCTGAAGGCGGGGTACATTTGATCAGCACACCAGACCATCGCCATGCCAACACACAACCATTCACATTTGCAGCAATTTTGAATATTCAGTTAACCTAATAAGCATGTCTTTGGACTGTGGAAGGAAACCGGAGTACCTGGAGGTAACACGCACAAGCACAGGGAGAACATTCAAACTTCATACAGAAACCCCCTTGCTGTGCCTTGTAGACTTGAACCCATAAACTTGCTGTGTGGCAGAAATGCTTACCACCATGCATCTTGGGAAGAACTTCCAAAACAATATTTTGATTTCCATCGCTGAAAAAATGCCATGAGTGTGTTCTATAATATTAGTAAAGTCTATGTTGATCCATCAAAAAAAAAAAAAAAGACTATAAAATGTGTTAAACAGAACAGTTCCACCACCTTATTTATTTATTTATTTATTTATTTTTTAAATATTTCTTATAGCCTCCAACTGTTTTTTCTGTTCTGTATTATAACTGTAAACACTGGGGTATTCTTTACTCTGCCACTAGTGTAGACCTGAGGGCATTCCTGCTACACTTGAGTTCAACCCACCATTTCTGAAAGTTTACCACATTAGATACTGTGTACTTAAAATGATGTGTTTTTCAGTGTCTGAGGGAACTTACTGCTTCACCTTATGCTGTTCTGCGGCTTCTGATTTTATGGTCAGTGTATTTCAAAACAGCAGAGTCAAGCAGCAAAAACGCTAGTGCCGAGCAGTGAACTAACAGCAGATTTTTAATCCTAACTGTACATGTCCTTCGAGAACCAGAGCCTGTCGTAAGACATTTTAAGCTAGCATCTTGCGGCCTCCTTCTGCTTTTCAGGCATCCAATATAAACCACTGGCCTTAGCTTACATAGGCTCATTTCAAGTCCGTTGAATCAAAATACTTCTGAAAAGTTTTGGATACTTGATAAGGTCTCATTTTGACCCTTGATGGTTGATGTTATCTATGAGGAATGACTAGGTTCCTATGCTAGTAGGTCTATCAGAGCAGTTGTAGTGTGGATGACCCTTAAATGTTTGGATTGTTTTCAGCTTCTCTTAAGATCACATTGGATAAAAGCATCTAGTTTAAATCTGTCAGCATAAAGACCACAGCTTATTTCTTTTTTTCTGTAGAATCACCCACCATCATGTCTGATGTAGTTTTTCTGCCAACACAAATATTTTGGCTCATCTGTTATCAGGTTATGCTCTGTAGATGGTGTGGAATTGATGCCCTTAGTCTCAGCTAAAATATTTGACTTTGCTATGCATTAGTTAGTGGAACAGCTCTGTTCACGGTCACATAAGCCAAGAGATATCCAAGAGATTTAGATTCATCCTCTCTCAGCTGTCTCTCTGGCAGGCTTCAGGAGGACCAAGTGTTACTTCAGGGGTTAGATGTCAGGTGCTTACATACTATTATCATTCATTCTTCATATGCCCACGTAATAAAACAATAAAGTTACTTCAGGATGTGTCAGATATAGTTTTTAATACTTACATGTCAAAGTAAATGAGGAGATGTTGAGGAATTAGTAGTGGTAAAGATACAGAAGGAAAAAACAGATAATCAGTGTTAGTGTGTAAGGGATATTAGTATTCCAAAGAGCTTATATTACTTACTGTAAATGCATTACTGTGTGGTGAACCGTCAAACAAGGTGAGCAGCAAAAGCTACACAACCTGAGTCTTTTAACAGGTCATGACCTTCTCAGTGCTTACACACATGAGTGGAATGCTTGAGTAACTAACAGTAGTTCTGTTTGGAGGCATGGAATAACATTATAGTGGGAATGTTCTGCCGTGTTGGCATGTCTTGCTAGTATACAGTATGTTGTGCAGTTTATTAAATAATTTAGGTCAATTATCAAAAATGATACATATTGAAATGTAATCGATGAACCAAAGTGTAGTGAGGCAATAAGAGATTATAGCTACCTGTTTACCCTCAGATCAAGTTCATTCAATTATTATTCATCATTGACCGTCTTATCCTGGACAGGCTAACAGTGAAACCCGAGCGTGTTCTAGGATGCCAGGCACCATCAGACAACATGAACACACACACACACACACACACACACACACACACACACACACACACACACACATATTCACTCATTCAGACCTAGGGGCAGCTAGTCCACCTACTGCCATGTTTCTGGGAGTTGGGAGAAAACTGGAGGACCTAGAGGGAACCCACATGAACAAGGGGAGAACATGTAGAACTCTGTCCATTAACCTGAGAGAAGGACTGAGCTCAAGAGCTAGGCTGCAGTCAGATTTAATGGATTTTTAGGGGGAAATATATAGTACACTCGATTTGCAGTATCTTATACATTTCGTCATCAATATACTTTAGATTTATCATCTTTATCCTGGTGGAGGTAGTGTATTTAATGATGACCCCCTTTCCACCTCATTAACAGTGCATGAGGGCTTACTGCATGTTCTGATAAGTATCAGCTATTATGTAAATCGCATGCCAAATCTTAACCAAATGGAACACTTATGGGAGATTTTGGAACAAGACATTGGACTGCAATCTGTGCTTCCACCTTCCGAACACCAGTTTAGGGAATATCTATTAGAAAAATGGCATTCATCTATCTGTCTGCCAGTGTTTTGTTGATGATGTTCTGGTAGGTGGTCCAGCACCTTGCTGAGGTGATATCTTGGATATAGGTTAATTTTTCTCCAGCCTGTGTTTGCTGGAAAAGATAGTATGTCAAACTGACCTTGTGATGAAGATGATGAAGTCTTTTGCTGGTTTGTCCACGTTTGTGAACCACAGTGTATCATACAGACATTTCATAAACAGGTCTTATTGAGAGAGAGAGAGAGAGAGAGAGAGAGAGAGAGAGAGTTACAAGCCTTTTCTTCTGCTTTTAAGCGAGATAGAATTTCATAGACACTTGGGACATGGGGGTGAGAGAGAGAGAGAGAGACATGTAACAGTTGATTGATGTGTATCAGCTGTGGTCTAGATTTTGTACTTACTTTGTTTTAGTCAGTCACTACAATGTTTTGTTCAGTGCACTTCCCAGTTTTCTCTTCTATTTTCTCTGTTTTTCTCTTTCTTCTTTTTTTTTTATTTTTCATTCAGCTTTGCTGCAGATAGCCCTCTGCTTTACTGAAAAGCTTTCAGTAAAATGCAGCATTCCAACCACTCTGTTCCAGATGCAAATTTATCTCCAGCTCCACGTTCAATAGTGCATCTGTTCATCAGTCCTTTCGTTCTCTCTCTCTCTCTCTCTCTCTCTTTCTCTCTCTCTCTCACACACACACACACACACACACACACACACACACACACACACACACACACACACACACACACACACACACACAGGGACAATTGTGTATAAGTTGGTGTGATCTGGAGTATGTCTGTGTTCATGTCACTTCAGATCAGATTGCGTGTGTGTGTGTTAGTGAGGCATGTGTGAATTGCATGGATTTTGTGTGATTAATAGTAATTTTTTTTGGAAGAGGGAGTGATGAGAGGATGGGCTCAAGAGAGGGATGAAAGTAGAGAAGAGTGTGCACTGTGCAGAATTAATTTGCTTCAACCCTTCAGCGGGTTCTCATTTCCACATCCCAAATTTCTCATCTGTCTAGAATCGGGATTATATACCTGCACAGCTGTGCTCAGAGAGCGAGAGAGAGAGAGAGAGAGAGAGAGAGGCAGGTGGTGAGAGAGAATAAAAAGGCACAAGGAGAAGAGTGAGTGGACTTGGATTTAATAACAGAAGAATATGTGAAGAAAAGGCAGTGGTGGAAATGATCTTTTTAATTTTGCATGCAAATAGCCTACACTATGGAAATGTACTGTAAAATTCCATAATTTTTTTTAGTTAAAAAAATAAATAAATAAAATTTGCACAAAATCACCATTATAACGATTCTGCAACAACCACTTCACAGAATTAGCTTAGATCAACATGTTTTTTTCCATGGACAAATATATGTGCATGTGACAGGGTATGTAAGGGCTCCACCGCTGTATCCCTTTACATTTTGGACATGTGCTTGTTGGAGTATAGAAGGGAAGTTTCTGATCTTTATAGTGTGAAGTTATGGGGAGTAGGCTGAACTCGATTGACTATCGTATTTGGAATGGCAGATAGAGACCATCTATTTCCATAGCTATAAATTTGGTTGATGTCCATGTCTATCAGAGTAAACATAGTGATTGGAATAAATTGTTGTAGCTCCTAAAGTGTGTTTCCTTTTAGTCTGTTTGAGTCACATTTGAACCTTAATGCAGAATGAAAGGAAAGCCTTCCGGACTCTCCTGTTACACTAAATATATGTATGTTTTCACAATCAAGTGGTTTTTACTTACAGCTATGAAGTTGCAATCTGCTGAAATGTGTCCAATAGTTTAGATTAGCCAGTAATTACATTAATCCTCAACACATCTGCAGAACTGGTGCATCACTCCAGCCCCACTTCTCACAGTAAAATGGTAAACCCCCCCCCCCGAAGATTTATTATGCGTTTTTCCCACGAAAAAGGTTGTAATAAGAATAGCGCATTTTGATGGGTAATGACATGTACTCTGCATGCAAGATTTTATTAAGTTTGGGTTTAATTCCACTTTATTAGTCTGACTTTAGAGCAGTGCATGAAAACATTTTATTTTTTTGCTGATGCATCTCTGCTTCCTTGGTCTGTGTTTAGCAAATGGATAAAGTCACTCAGGCCTTGCACACATGGAATTTTTTCACTCTAAAATATAAACGGTTTAAAGTAAGCTGTCGTGTTTATTAGGGCTACTTCACTAAACAAGCATCTTTCCTGCTGTTTAACACAGGGCACATGTGGGCACACTTTATATGATTTATTTGCCTTGTATAATGAGCTTGGTTATAGTAAATTACCCATTTTTTATTTATTTATACTGTTCATTTATATCTAGCAGTACTGACCTTGTTAATGGATAATAAATGAATCAAACTAAATGCTAGAAGCTAGCAGGTACAGCTGACTTGTAACAAGTATCTGGTGTTTCTTTTAACTCTAATAAAGTTATGCAGTAATGGATAATACTATAATAATGCAGTAATGGATAATACTATCCTTAATTGCTAATGATAGTATATATTGCACATGATCTTACAGGCCAAGTTAGAGTGTGCTGTTAGCAGAGCGCTAGTTATTAGTCTTCAACTTGTCTAGCTCATGCAAAAATTACATTTACTGAAAGTTTCACATTAAAAACCCATATCATCATTAATCCTCATATATTTTTCTTCAGCTTTGCTAATTTGTGTAAACAATAAAAACAATACATAAGCAGTAAATGTATTCTTGTTAGTTACGGGGGGAAAAAATGGCACATCAGAAAGCTGATAAATCCTGTGCAGTTTACCAAAAACAAGTCTCTTTAGTGGAGCAGGTTGTGTATAGAAAGCCGCTAGGCAGTAGCAACTAGGCACTGAGCTGTTTTCACTAAGTAGCATGTCTTTGTGATGTAGGAGACATAAGAGCGGCAAATTAGACCAATCACAGCACTGATATCCTACTCTCCTTTCTATGCAATTGCTTTGATTCTGTTGTCTAATTACAGCTGCTGCCAGCATGTTTTGTAACTGTGCTAGTGTGTTTCTTTCCTCCAGTGGACCAGAATGACAATTGGGCATCCATCACAGAGTTTATGCTTTAGTATATATTTTTCTCGGCTCATAAGAAGGGTCCCAAATGTGGGGATTTACATCTAGAGCTGAGCTTTCCCCCTCTCTTCCCTCCTCCACTCCACAGCACCCCGTCCATTTACTATGGCAGCTGTAAGCTTCAAATTCTCTGAGCACAAGCAAGAAAGATGAAATGCTGCATTCATCAAGTGTTCATTAAAGCAGTTGGTGTGTTTTAGAAAGTAAACCCGGTTCCTAATGAATGCCAGCCGGCTCACTTTCTCACGCACAAGTGCACGCTGACACATAAATAGGACAGTGATAAGACAGCCTTGCAGAGTCAGTGTGCTCATACACTCCACTTCATCACACACACACACATCTTTTGCGCTGTAAAAGAAAAAACTTTAACAGCCTGTAAAGCAGCAAGGCTGTAGATAATGATGTTTTTGTCTCATCCATCTTAGCGTTCTTTCTTTTTCATGGCTTCATTTTCCCTTGCATTACTATGAGGAAGACCGTAGCAGTAATGGATGTGTGAGCAGAAGGAAATTATTTTAAGTATGAGAAAGCCACCAACTCGGACTGTACCCGCCGCCAGTCATTTTCAACCTGACTGCCTCCACTGTTTTATCCTGCTGCATCCTGCAAGAAGTCAAGCTAAGTTTAATTTTACAGACGATGTAGCTGTCTGCTGCAGTGATTATCTGCCAGATGTTGGCTACATTTCATACATGGATGAGGCGAGCATTTTTGCTCACTAATTGTGTTAGTATATCAACTGTTTATTTAACTATATACAATAGTATCTATTAAAAGCAATTAATTAGCATCTTCCTGAAACAAAATAAAGTAATTTTTATGAAATGGTCACAGGTCAGAAATGCTCAGTTTCCCCCTCATCTAAAGGAAGTTGGAAGCAGTATTACCCTAAGGTTCCTTTTACATTGAAAAAAAACTTTCTGACCTAAAACTTAAATCGGTGTTTTGATGATTCAGACCATTACTGGTAAATAAATTGTTTGTAAATTTTCATCAGAAGCAAAGGTTGAATTCTTCAAGTTCTGACTGGTTTCTTTATGCTTGAAAGGTGACAGCTGGGCATTTTAAAATGATCCAGTAAAGTGAGCAGTGGGCTGAGTTTTCACATTCATTTTCAAATTAATGTGGAGCATTGGATGTCAGTGTGACAGGGATTTGCAGTGTTTGTGTGTTAATTAAGGTTAATTTACTCAAGATAATGGCTCTTAATCAGACAGT
Organism: Neosilurus mollespiculum; assembly: GCA_030014195.1. Classification (NCBI taxonomy): domain Eukaryota; kingdom Metazoa; phylum Chordata; class Actinopteri; order Siluriformes; family Plotosidae; genus Neosilurus; species Neosilurus mollespiculum. Next base: position 30,797,747 of record JAQMYF010000012.1, on the reverse strand, counting down.
CAGTTGCTCATCGCAGAGGCAGTGGGACTGCAGGATAGGGTTGCTTTTAATGGATTGCCCTAATCATGCCTGATTGACCAGAGTATTTTCACACCTTGACTGTTTTGGCCTTGATTAGGTCCTGATTAAGAGAAGTATTATGATGACTGTACTTTCAAAAGAATGTGTTATGTAGAAGCATGTCATGTTTGTATATAAGCACCGATTTATGTTTTGTTTTAGATAATGTCAGAGTCAATCCATGATTTTCACACTTCTGTTAGGGATTTTGTAAGCTTTTATGAATGTCTTGGAGACTGTCAAGCCTGTAATGCTTCAGGTTACTTTGTGTGCAAGTAGTTTGAACAGAATTCCTGAACAGAATAAATAAATAAATATATATATATATATATATATATATATATATATATACACACACACACA
>JAQMYF010000012.1:30776742-30795709 GCA_030014195.1 Neosilurus mollespiculum | reverse complement strand
ATATATGTATATGTATGTATATATATATTTATCCTAAATGTCCACTTGCTCCTTCATACCACTTGTAACTGGGTTCAGCTTGTCTTTGATTAGATAGTTATTTTTCATATGCATATTCACTTTGATTATACTCATGATGCTGTTAATAAATGGCACAGCTGTCAACTAAGTTCAGTTAAAAAATCCACCAAGAGATTTAATGTGGAAACTTTCACTTGAACCTTTATTTAACTGATTTGAAGTACAAGGAAAAGCTTTTCAGTATTTTTACTAACCTGCTTAATTGTATTTTATAAATATAAACAGCTAAAATTTGTTAATTCAATGCCAGTAACACAGTCAACAAAAGTTGGAGGCATATTATTTTTTGTGTTATGTCATTTTCCCCTTTAATTTTACTTTTAAATTGTTTGGGAACTGAGGATACAAATTTTTCTCAAATCTTCTTTAATGCAAGAGCTGTTGTCAATACTCTTGTATTGTATCTATGATGTACCATACATTTTTAATAGGAGACAGATCAGGACTGGCAGCAGATTAATTACGCACATGAAGCCATGCTTTTGTACCTTGTGCAGAATGAAGCCTGGCATTGTCCTGCTGAAATAAGCATGGATATCCCAGGAAGAGTTGTTGCCTTGTCTTTCTAAAAACCCAATATATGCCTCCATAGCAATGGTACATTCATACAAACAAAACTCACCCATGCCATGGGCACTGATGCATCATCATACCATCACATATGCTGGCTTTCCCATCTTTTGCTGGTGACATTGTGGATGGTCATTTCCATTTTTAGCACAAAGAAGATGAAGTCAGTTTTTCCTGAAAGCAAGCTGAAATGTGGACTCGTCTGACTACACCACACTGTTCTACTGTCTTTCAGTCCATTTGAGATAAGCTCAGGCCCAGAGAATTCAGAGGAGATTCTTTATTGAACTGATGTATGGCTTCCTCGATGTGTAATACAGTTTCAGGTTGCATTTCTGGATGCAGCAGTGTTAAGTGTCAATTTTCTGAAGTACTCCTGAGCCAGTGCGGCTATATAAGGGCTCACACAGTGAGCAGTGGTTTTTCGACCTTGCCTATTATGTAGTAAGATGTGTTTGAATTCCCTGAATCTTTTCACAATATTATGTACTGCAGATGTTGAAAGACTATAATTTTTTGCAATCTTGCATTGAGAAATTTTCTTTTTGAACTAAAATTGCCTTTGTGAATTTGGGCATAAATGGGTGAATCGTGACCCATACCTGCTTACAAAGTCTGAGGCTTTGGTGGATGCTGCTTTGGTACCCAGTCATACCAATGATTAGCTCCTCTCCTACCAGCTGTGACTTGAATATTCTTTAAACCTTTTGTGCCTTATGTGAACTCTTTCCCAGTTTTTATTGAGTTTATTGTAGGCATCGGATACTAGCTTTGTTTATATTTAAAAAAACAGTTAGGCTGGTCAATAATAATATTGAGAATATTTTCTTTGTAGTTTTGTCAGGGAAATAAAGCTATATTTGAATTAACAAATAACAGATTTAGGTTTTTTTATTGCATTTTGGAATATATCCTAATTTTTCTGGAAATGGGGCTAGTGGTTTGCATATTTATTTATATAGACGCAGATATACCTCACCTAGCTATAGGTGCTGATGTGACCCTGCTATATTGCTGATTTTTTTAAAAACTATGATTAGGTTTGCTTGTTTGTTTGGTGGTTTATTATTTGAGTTGACAGAATATGCTATGTTTAGTTATCAGGATATTACATTTTGATAATATTACACAGTTCTTATCATACTTGTTGAATAAAAAGCTAGGTTTACCAAGCCTTACAGTGGCAGTGTTGCATGCTATGTGTATGAGGACAGCAAAGAAATGAAATAGCCCAGGGGTCAGCAAAATATTTAAAACTAATTAATCCTTTCCGACTTACCCTGCAGGGCCAGACAGCTCAATCCCTCACAGAATCCCTAATGAGATTTGTTTACTTGCTTCCCAGCATCTCCACTGGTAATGTTAATTTTAACACAACAGACCTGCTACGACGTATCTGGATACATTTTTTTTAAATCCACATCGAATCACATGTTTTCAGCCTTGAGCATCACAGCTGGAAATGTTGAAGATGATGAAGAGCACAGGAAATAGTGAAATGCAAATTAAAATATAAAATCATTGAGCAGGACCTGGAAAGGGGTGTATTGCCACATACTGTTTTCAGGGTTAATTTAAAGCAAGTCTAATTCCTTTTTAGTCATGAGTGTGCTTTAGGTAATCAGGTTGTTTTGGTTAATCCTTTAATGCACACGCAGGGATTTTTTTCTTTCTTCAGCTTTTTTGGTTTGAAATCCTGGCTGGAACCGGTAATTTTTTATTTCTTTATTTATTTTTGCCTGTCAAAATGCAAAAAACCAATTTGAATTTAGACACTGACTCAGAAATGGCCCTGGGACTGCTTTGGTTTCAAAGGGTCCGCAGAGTGCTCTTTTTCAAATTGCAGCGTTTCCATTTGCTTTCCATATTGGCCTAAATATTGCTTTATTGAATCATACCAAAAACTTTATTATTTTTTTTTAATTCATGTGTTTTCATTACTCCTTTATTTAGTTTGCAGTTGCAATTTGCGCATTAAGCAGGCTAATTGAAACATGGTTTATGTGGGTTTCTCTGGTTTCCTTCTCAAAACAAGCTTGCCGGATTGCCCCTGGGTTGGAATTAGTGTGTGGTTGTGTGTACATGGTGTCCTGCAATGTACTGCAGGCCCATTCAGCAAGTATTAAGACTGTAGATTCACTGACTTGTTTAAAGTATTACATGACAAATAATTAATTAATAGGTGAGTTAATGAATTTTGGAGGAAGGGTTACATTGATATTATAGCTTGTGCGTACACATGGCTTGCATACATTACACAGATTCTACAGCTTACACATGGATATACTCGGCTTGTAGGAAAATACATTTTCTTCAATTCTGCATATTAATTATTTATTTACATCATTGCTGCTGCTTAGCTTTTCTCTACAGGTAGTCAAAATATTTGTTAGCTGCTTGTTGCCATAGTAACAGGTGGTTGTCTTGTACTGAACAGGTGGGGGAAAATGTGCAATTTTAAATAAGCTATTAAGAGAGAGAGAGAGAGAGAGAGAGAGAGATGTACTGCATGGCAATGAGAAATTGCAGTGCAAGATTTGCTATGGTGTAGGGTTGCTTTATTATACAATGATTTTAATCGATGACGTTTTACAAAATCATGCTGATTGTGGTGATTGCAGTAGTTTAATTAAGGTTGTGAAATTGCAGGGTTGATAACCACAAGCCGGTCCCGGTTCCATAGATGTTCATGTGTATAATATCTAAACTGCAGTGATGAGGGTAATGAAATTGTTCATTTACTCCTCCCAGCTCTTTCCCACACAATCAAACCCATCTTGTCATGTGTCACACTGACTGCATGCTTTTAGAGCTGAGAGCTAGCAGCAGCCTGCGTTTTCATGACTAACACATTCTCCCCATATTCCTCAGTAAGAGTTAAAGAAATATATGGATGCAAATATATGTATTACTGATTAATCCTTTGGTCTTTGGTACTTTGTAGGCAGGTGTGCTTTTTATTTGTGCTTCTCACTAACAGCTGTTGATGTGATTGCGTGTTACATTGACCTGTATAGCTGCTTTAGATTCCAGAAGGGGGTGTAAGGTAATTTGATGGTCTGTCAATGTTATTAATATGTGAGCTGGAGAGGGGGATGTGTTGGGGGTGGGCTTGGGTTTGTGTATGTGTCTGTGCTGGAGGACGATGAATGACTACTTTCATCACTCTTTTATAAAGGTTCTTGCAGTTTCATGATCAACACATATGCTACTTTATCATGCTAATTTGCTGTATGTATATGTGTGTGTGTTTGTGTGTGTGTGTGTGTGTGTGAGAGAGAGAGAGAAAGAGAGAGATGATATGAATGGATTTTTACCACTGTACTGACTCCATTTTTTGTTTCTCGTTTTCTTTACACCAATATTTAATAAAAATGTGGTGTTCATGTATTTAAAGAAAAATGAACTGTATGGTTTTGACAAGCTAAATATCATAAAGTATATCATTTCAAGTGTTGTAATATAATATTCTTGTAATCTCTCTTAAGATCATCCCCTATGCCTGTTTCTCATCTGTTGATGTTTGATCTAAATGTGGACTCGTCCAGTATAAACAGCTCATTTCAGTCATCCCCACATTTGCACTCACACATATTTGGGAAATCCTTAGCAAGCTCATATATAGATGATGGTACATAGCAGTCATACTTGGGCATGTTGTTAGCGGTGACAAACGAATGGCACAGAGGGCCACCTTCACACATTAATATTCTCTTCCTGTGTCGAAGAGCTTAGACTGCAAACAGGCAAACAGTGCACTCACACTGGAGACCTCAGCACTGCTTTGTGCATCTTCAATGAGCGCTGCATAGTCTGTGTGTGCCATGTGTTTATATCTTGGTGTGGACCAAATGTTAGTGTAAATAACTCTTGAGGTATAAGTCAAGTATGGGTTTAAATGTAGGTAGCATTTATTAGCTGCATTAATAATAATGTCAATACAAGATCCTCACACAGAGAGTAAAATACGTGTTTGTGTGTTTTGATGGTTACCACGGTGCTTGTCACTCCAGCTTACAGCATACTCTCATTTTGTATGGTCAAAATACACATAAATATGGCAAACAAGCGCAATTCCGTTCATGTGTGGGAAAGTAATGTCTCCCCTCTCTCTCTTCTGCCTGTCTTTCTTTCCGTCTCCCTGCCCTTCACGTTCGATCTGTCCCTCTTTGCCCTTCTCCCTCCCCTCTCTTTTTCTTCCTCTGTCTGTGTTTCAGAGCCGACCGTTCCTGGCTCCTCCCCCGCCACTCAGGAGTTGATGACACGCTTGGGCTTCTTGCTTGGTGAAGGCATCCCAGGCTCTACACGCATACCTATGGATGAGAAGAATGAAAAGAAGGTATTTAATTTTCCTACTGCATCTGATAATGGAGAATAGATAAGGAGAAAGAGAGAGTGGGGGGGAGGGGTATAAAGGACTTCAGAGGCAAATGAGAGAGAGAATGAATGTATATAGATAGAGAAAGAAAGAGAGAGTGAGAATATACAGAAATCTTAAAAATGAGTGTGAATGAATTACCCAGATAGCTGGAGGAAAAAAGAATCAGAGAGGCTAACCTGTTTGAGTGCATGAGGGATGATGATCAGTTTTATCATCCACTGAGTGACTCTTTTCTTACTATAAGGCTAACTTTGTTCAGACTGCAATGTGCATAGTGCGAGCATGTGGTTGTGTTTACTTTGTGTTTAAAGTGGAACGGAGGAGATGCATTTTTGAGGAGTGCATGTCATTGATTTGTGTTAATTTAGGTTCAGCGGTGTTCAGCGTCCCTGTTTCAGTGATGTGTCTCTAATCAACTGGACTGTGTGTAGCGCGTATCTTATGAAGGCTCTTGCGTATATCCGACTGGGAGATAATTAGTCTGTAACTGTGAGGAAGAAGCACTGGAGCCTTTAAATCGGCTGCTTGTGGATTCTGTTTGGACTCACTTTATGTATCTCAAATGGCTGAGAGGCTATTAAATGTTATTAATGTTAGTTCCTTTAAGGGAATTTGGTGAAATGGGAGAGCTGATAAATACACAGGAAATATGAGATTTATACTCTAGAGTGTTTAAAGATCAATGTTTATGTATTTTATGTAATGTACACCTGGTCAATAGTTATGGTATATTTGTTTTATTGCAGTTATATCTGAAGATGTGATGTTTTCTATATTTCTACTGATCAGAGGGAGACTGTTTTTATTTTTATAAAATTGAACCAAATCTAAAAACACCATTTATTTTCATTTCATTTCAGTTTATTTAATATGATTTGTAAAAATGATGCCCTTTATTTTTCATGATCCTACTTTTTAATTGTGTTGCCTCCAACTTTATTATTATTATTATTATTATTATTATTATTATTATTATTATTATCAGTGCATTTTCTATTTTACTGATGTAACATTTCCTAATTTTATAACATTTTCCTTCAGGGTGTGTCCGAGCCTCTGTAGGTAGTAAATTGATCCAGTGGTTTGGGCATTACACTGAAGGTTAATGCCAAAAGCATGGTAATGATGGTTAATGCAAACTAAAACATTTTAAAAATGGACATATTGTCTCAGTGATCTGCAGTGTGAGTGTGTAGTGAGAGTGTAACAGCATCTCAGTCACATGATGCTCTGAGCAGGGTCAACTTTATTTAGAGATAAATATCAAAAACCTCAAATATTTTCCGAATCATTTTTCATTATGTTTCAAAATATCATATCCCTGCATCAGAGCTCTAAAGGGACAGGCTGGGAAAATGGTTCTATTTTAATACTTGGTATGGATATACAGGCTAATTTCTCCAAATACACTTAAATTCACTTGTCATGTTGTTCTCACCTGTTGAAGAGCTGGAATAGTAATACAGCTGTATTTTTCTAAAAGATACATAAAGTATTTATCAAAAAATATCAATCTTGTATATCTTGGAAGGATTGTGTGCCCAGTATTATTCGGAAGATGAAGTTAACGGAACTCTTTTCATCCCCCTTGGTTTCCAAGTGGGGGAAGTGTGTGTCTACAAGACAAAATTTTATGTTTGCTTAATTGGGATATCTCAATAATCTGTTATGTGGAGTAAATATTATAACTGTAACAGTTTAAGTAAGCATCTTTGTTGGTGAGCCTGGTGTCTCTGTTTACACATCAGCAGTTTACTTTGTTATTTATATCTTATTAAGGTCTGCAAAGCTCAGACAGCTCAAAATGATTAATGGATTAAAAAAATAGCTGTAACAAGATTTTAAAGAGAAATTACTGTAATTTAACAAAGCTGGAGGGAGACTTGAATGGTCCTCTGAATAAATGGTATTTCGCCTTTTGTAAAACATTTAAAATTACCATCTAGACTGCTTCACTGTTCATATGTGGGCAAACACTTTTGGCCACTTGTAATAATGAAGCAACATCTTCACACCATGTCTAGTGTTTTGTCTTGTATTTGTCTTTAGTCTTGTTTCAGAAGGCTGTGCAAACTTTTGCACTTGACTGTTATGCATGAGGGCATTCTCAGAGTACAACATTTTGAACTAGCACAAGGTCTGTGCTGTGTAGTTACATATTTCATTCTGTATATATGCTGTTGAGCAAAATATAGGCTAAAACTATTTTCTACCTGCTTTGTGTTTGTTAATTGGAAATTTAGTTCATGCAAGTGCAATTCAGACCCAGGACCAGTATATGGAGAGACACTCTAAAGCATGCTCATTGGACATGCTCGGGTGGACATGTTATGACGGAAATGGTTGACCGTGGGGAGTGTGCACATTTTTATTTTTAGCTACATTCTAGCTCAGCTAAATTAAGATTTACCTTCTTACCTCTAAACCATCGAAACTTTCTATTACTGCAGACTACACCGGAAATCAACACCCCTTTTCTTGTTTAAGTTTCACAGGCATTAACATTGTAAAAAGAGAGAAAAGAAAGAGATCCTAGAGCTAGCTGTAAAACATTTTATCAGAGCTGAAAATAAATCACGTTCCAAAGGAAGTAACATACAGTTACACTTTAGCACTATGGCTCACCCAGAGTCGTGTATAGAGTTCAGTTGTCTGAACCAAAAACATACCTAATGTGGTCAAATTCTGTAAAAATGGTAAAGGTTATTGACACAATACCGTCATACTCGCATTTCAACTCGGGTTTAATGACCTTAAAAAGTTAAATATACTCCTGAAATCCCAGTATGAAAGCTCAGAAGTCTCCCTGCTAATCAAAACCTCGTGCTGTCACATCACAGAAACTTTTTTTTTTTTTGTGTGTGTGCAGTAGACAGCTTGATTTGATCAGGTGATTTGTTTCAAGCCTCTGTTTAGCAGATCTTTACAGAAGGAGGTGATGTGATCAAATTCTTCTGAAAAATTGGAAGAGGACAAGAGAATAGAATCAAGACCGATTGGGTTTCAGAGCTTTGTGATGCTTTTTAGAGCAGTTTTGTCCTTGGATTGTTTTGATACAGATGAATAATGTGGTGAGTGATCTTACTCCAAACGCGTGTCTCTGTGTGACTAATGAGAAGCTGATTTATTTGCTGAAGCAGTGGATGCGGCTGGATTTGTTTGGAGTGTGAAAAAAAGCTGAACTCGAAATGAACTCTCAGCACTCGCCTCAAAAGGGAAACTGTTGACCGGCATGCAGTTTATTGGTTCAGGGTACTTTGATATTTATCTCTAAGCTTAACTTTGTAGGCAATTTCTCTGCAGTAGTACAGTCATTTGTCTCTCTTTCACTCCCCCTCTATCCCTCTCAGTATTATCAGAAAGCTGAAAAAGATACCAGCGTTTGCATGATCAGATTTAACAGTGAGTGTACATAAAACATCAAAGCTTAAAAGCCTGTGTGTGTGTGTGTCTGTGTGTGTTTAGTGCTCAGTAAATCAGGGGGTGAGTCCTTGCTCCACTCTGACCAGTAGTACAGCGTCTGCGTGTACTGACAGTCCCTGCTCCACTCTGAACAGCAGCTCCACTCATCCTAATGCCAGCCAACGCAGCCCCAACGGCACAATCACCAGCCCCAGCTCCACCCTAGAGAGCAAGGACAGTGGCATTATAGGTAACACATGCACCACTATAGCACTGCATCACAATTATCAGCTCTCAGATTAATTCAAGAATGATGTGTTATGCACACACGCACAGCTCTTCTGCCAGCAACAGTCCCTGTGGCAGTTCCTAGCTACATTCACTAATTCTGTTACACTCTGACATTCACACCCTGCACATAAGCCATCGCTGTTCTTTGGCTTAGTTATTGTATTACACTGGGGTATTGGATCAATCTTTTATTAGCTGTGTATTGTTGAGAGATGGTGATTGAATGCATCTGTTCTGCAGGTGAAAATTGTTTTCTGAATGGTGCATCACTGATTGAAAGATCATCATGAAAGTTAGAGCTGCTGTCACATATCTGTAAGATATCTGTAGCTGTTGTCATTGCTTGGTGGACTGGAAAATCTACTCCAAAAGTAATAAAGTAATAAAGTTTTTATCATTTAATTTCCCATTTTTAAAGCGTGAACATGATTACACCATCTGCTCCAAATCAACGTGACACAACCCTGAGTTTCTGTCTGCCATTTTGTTTCAAGCATTATCGACCTGGTATAATTAACAATTATGTGCTTAAGAAGACGTGGATGTTACTGAATAGTCTATATAATAGTCTATTCAGGGTATTTAGTTTAGTGACATTCACTGAGCCTGAGGTAAATAATCGTTCTGGTATATACTGCACAGGAACATAAGCCAACAAAGCACAATAAAATGAAATTTTTACATTATTTAATCATCATGCTAGCAGGTGCATAGACTACAGGCCGTGTAATGATGTCACTATAAACCCTATTCAGAGTTTCAGTATATTTTACGCAAAAATATGAAGAAAAGCAATTATGAGATTTAATGGTTTATATTTATATATTTTCCCATAACAGAAACAGGTCAGATGAGCTCTGCACACTTCAACCTAACAGTGTTTTGTGCCTACTCATTTAGAGTTTAGTACATACTACACAGAAATGTAAGTAAACAACAAAGCACGTAAAGGTGCATGTGACACCCGTTAAACTGTTTATCAGTGTAAGTCAAGTCTAATGTATTTATATTCCACATTTAAAAAAACAAGAAGTGTTGAGCCAAAGGGCTGTACAAGAGAACACAATATGTAAAGCTAGTCACTGCTCTACAGGCATTGTTTATTTGTATGCTCACCTATTCTCAACCCAACACTGTGGTGTTTACAAATTCAGCACCACCAGAAAGCCAATCAAATGTGAATAAAAAGTGAGGAAAATGGCTCCCTGTCACACCCTGTGTGTTTCTGAACACCAGCCCACATCTGTCGGTGGTTATAAAGTTATAATGTTATAGCTGATGAGTGTAAACACATGTAAAATAATATTAAAAAGCAAGCTTATAAAGGAACAGTTTCACACTGGGTATTGTTTCTGTAAATCAGTTGTATAGTTGCACTGATGCTGAAATCGAAATAGAACATTCTGGAACAGATTATGACTTCTGGCATGTGATAAAAGAGGTTTCTACTAATAACCACCATGATTAAATTGTTACTATTCTAGTTTATCACTTACTCATTATTATAATGACACTACAATATTACAGTTGTGCAATGAGATAAAACAATAAAGCATTAATTAAATCTGTGTCGTGAGCGACGTAATGAGAAGTGGGAAGGGGATAATGGATTGATAATCACTTAATGCTGATTCTGTTGTAGAGACAGAGAGAAGATGGTGGTTGGAATATTTTTTCTATGCTAGGCAGTACAGGATATTTTCTTGGGCTCTGTAATGAAAAGCTGAACTCCAGCATCCCCTGATCTCTGAAACCCAAGATTAAAATTTCTCTCAGAGTAGATAATTCTGCACAGCAGTAAGATTTTTCTCAAGGACTGCACACATCCTCTTATTATTTATTTGAAATGGTTTTTACGTGGGGCTGTGGTTGTATAGCATGGAGACACACTTCTCTGTGAACTTCTGTGGGATATTCCCATGGACAACAGATACCATCCATTTGCAGTGATGTAATATTGAAATGTTTTTTAAATACTAGTTATGGAACATACATGTCACATCTGTAAATGTGCCATTTTAAAAGATTCATTGATTTAGAATTTCAAGCCTTCAGCTTTTAATGTTTTATTCAGTGCCACGATTTCTTTCGTGTCTGTAATAAGTGACGCAATATGTGTTTTGAAGTAGGAAATCCTCGTTATCCTTTTACGACCCAGAAAGTCTTAGACAGAGAGATGGGGGGGGGGATGGGAGAGACGGGGGGTTAGGACCGCTCTTTTTAGTCTAAGAGTATCACTGCTTTTTTTTGGCAGGTCTGTGTTTTCCAGCTTTTTATGCAATTTTGCAAGAAAGAGAAAAGACGACTAGGATTTATTATGTTCTTCCTTTTTCATGAAGGTTTCTAGTACAGCTGTGAAGCCTTTATGTAAGTGGTGAATAAATGCTTATATCAAATAATTACATGCATAACTGCACTGGGTTTTAATTTGAGTTTTAATTTGTTCTTTAGTTTGTCATCCTAAATGTCACATTTCATTTCACCTCATTGTGTTTCATGATGTGTAAATACTAGTACTGTCCATTCACATATTTTCCATGATTCATGTACACTGTACTTTCTGTATTTTCTGCAGTAGGTAAGTGCATTGTTTAAAAGCACCAATATATTACACTATAACTTATAATGACTGAATTGCTTACGTTTGAAAATGTGGTTTAATGAACTGAACTCCCTATACTTGCTAGGGCCAATGATAATCATCCGGAGGTCATCATACACAAATGCCCTAAGCTTACAACACATGTATGAAGTGATGTACAGTAGTGTGCAGTGAAGATTATACACCACCACTTTTGTGGTGGTGTATAATCTTCTGTATAATTTTTTGGTGAAAATGTATTGGACAATGCTATTGTAGGCAATGAGATCCAAAAAAATTATTCTGACAAGTATATTGAGGTAAGAGTGTAGCTAATGTAGCTACTGTATGGCACACCTCAATAAATAAGATTGTCAAATATCCATATCCTTTGGAACAGTTCTTACATGGATAAAGCTGGTACAAAATTATGTCATACAGTGGATATAATAATTATATAAACCCTAGTTATAATCGCTATATAATAATTATTATTTATAATAATATAAAATAAGTGATGTCAGAGCATTCCCAGGTTTAATGTGAAGTTGCAAAACACACAAAATAAAGGAAACAACAATTACAAACTTCTTCAGGGCAATGAAATGTAAAACTTGTTGAAGCACGTTCTTGGTATTATTACACCACACCAATCCTTTCTGGTCAAGTATTTTCTCACTCTTTTTTGTAGCCTGTATTCTACAACCATCAAATTGTGAGGGCCTATCTTGTACACAGTCCACTTTAGGTCTTTCCACAGATTTTAAGTTGGCTTTTGGTCTGCACTCTGGCTAGGCCATTCAGAAACATTGATCTTTTATAAGTTAAGCCAGTTTTGTTGATTTACATTTACAAGGTGAAAGGTGTTTGTAGTTATTTGTGATTCCCTCCACCTCAGGCTAAAGAAAAATAGTCCCTTTTCTTTTGATGCTGCCATCACCATGCTTCACTGTGGGTATAATGCTGTTTTGGTAATGTGTGAAATCTTATTGTAATGTCAAACATATCCATTGCAATTGTGGAATAATTATACTTTTTGTGATCGTATCATCAAACAGTAAAACATTTTGGCAGAGATTTTGGGGTGATTTCATTGGGCTTGGATGTTTTTAGGGAGAAAGGACTTCTGTCTAGTCACCCATAGTCCAGACATGCGAAGAATACTGTATATTTTTTTGTTACATTCAGAGAGTAATCAGTACTTGTCAGATACTCCTGCGGCTCCTTTAACCTTGGCAGCCTCTTTAGTAAGTTTTTGTTATTTAACAAATTCTGGAGGGACTTCCTGTTCTTATTAATGTCACATTACATGACATTGTGCTTCACTGTGCTCCATAATACACATAGTTTTGAAAATTCTTTTATACCCTTGTACTGATCAATATCTTTTGATAAGTGAGATTCCGTACGTACTTTGTACTTTGTGTTTGCAACACATGGCTTGATCAAGCAGAATAATCTTCTTGACGACAGCTCTACGATAATTACGCTTGAGCATGAGTTTGAGTGCGATTGAACTTGGTTTATTCTGAACACAGCTATATTCCAATTTTAAAAGAAAGCGCACACTTGTGTATGTTTCTTTTTTTTCTACAGGGTTTTTGCTTGTTTTTTTTTTTAAACATTTTGACATGATTTATTCATTCATTCATTTATTTTCTGAACCACTTAATCCTAATTTGGGTCGCGGGGAGGCTGGCGCCCATCTCAGCCAACTCTGGGTGAGGACAGAGTAACATGGTTTATTTTCATCTAATTTCTTTCATTACAAAAACTTGCCATTTTACCAGGGGCATGTAGGCTTTTTATATCTACTGTACAGTACGTAACTTGAAATTTGGCTCAACTCGCCTTACTGCCATTGGTGGTGAGAATCAGCTGGACAACGTGTGTCACATGGAACTGATCAGCTATAACATTAACACCACCTGACTGGTCTGTGGCTGGGCAGCCCTATGCACAGCATGCTGCAGTATTATTGTGTGTACTGGCTATTTTCTATCATATCCAGCATTAAAATTTTCAGCTGTTTGTGCTACAGTGGGATCTGTGGGAGCAGACCAGGTATAGTGGTCTTTGCTCTCCAAGTGCAACAGTGAGTGTTGGGCTCCCATGACACTCTTTCCAGTTCACTGGTTGTCTTTCCTTAAGCATCTTTGGTAAGTACTTACCACTGTATCCCAGGAACACCCTACAAGACCTGCTGTTTTGGAGATGAATAGACCAACGTTCAGCCATCGCAACGTGGCCCCTGTCAAAGTCACTCAGATCCTTACACTTGCTAATTTCTCCTGCTTCCAACACATCAGCTTTATGGATTGACTGTTCACTTTCTGCTTAATACGTTCTTCTTCTTGAGAGCTGTGACTGTAACTAGATCATGAATGCTATTTGCTTCACCTGTCAGTGGTTGTAATGTTGTTAATGCTATCTCTGATCAGTGTATACGACATTATGAATACAAAGGAATGGTATTAAAGAGACGACCACCAGACTTGCATCATTGGTGGTATCATCAGATATCCTGAGTTTAACCCCATAATGTAATTGTTTAGTCATTATGAAACTCAAATATTTCAGCAGGGTATGCAGTTCTTTGACTTGTTTTGCCGAAGTGATTGCTGGCAAAAGAGTTTCAGAGCAGTCAATTTTAGTTCAGCATCTTGCATAAGCTTTTAAATGAAATTGTCTTGAGGAATTTTACATTACATTTACATTTTACATTGTACCATTGAATTGTACCACATAGAGGCCTCTTGTCATCTTCAGTAAGAAAAATATCATTTTGAACCCCCAAATATTTAGCAGGGTTGTATTATCACTGTGTACATGTCTTTATATGTTAGATGTAAAGAGTTTATGGTGTTATTTAGGTGATTATTTGTCCATTTTCAAATTCCATATATTTATTTTATTTCCAAATGAAAGCAAACTGCAAACCTTTTTGGCTCTCATTCATTACTCAGTTACAGATAGCACCACTTATGTACTCTTTCTTATGCAGCTACGATCACTAGCTCCTCTGAAAATGATGGGTCCAGTCTGGAGTGGAGTAAAGAAGGCAGCGTGAGGATCACCGGCCATCATGCATTGGCACCTCCCTCCATGCGCACAGAAACCTGCTCTCCTGTGGCCGAGGAAGAAGTGCCCGCTTCTTACACAGAGATCCCTGGGGCTAACAGAAATGCTGCCACAGCAGCAACCGGATCTGTGGCATCAGGGATTGGTGCTGAAGGACCAGTCCACTATCCAACACACAACTCCACCAGCCTTATGATGCCCAGACCCAACTCGGTGGCAGGTACAGTGTGATGTTTTCATTTATATTTTGTATAATATAATAATAATAATATGTGCAGTGGTGCTGCTTGTGTGATTTGTGTTTCACTGTACTTGTGCATTTTTTGAGTCTGCTGATTCTCTGATTTGACTCATGTGAAGCTTTTTTGAGGAGCTATGAAACTGGGTCACAGCAGATCCACAGGGAATTGATTCACAGAGAGGTCAGAATCCCGTGATTAATGATCCTTTATAAGGTGCTAGATTTCTAATGACCTGTGAGGGAACAACACTGATATCAGTGATTTAATTTGAGACTTGAGGTTCAAAAAGTGTTATAGAGTGTGGTAGAAGAAGAAGAGAGATCTGATAAAAGGGTACTCCTCGCATTTTAGGAGCCTTAAGCAGTTTATTTCCAAGAGAGTCTGGTGTTTTGTTTTGTGTTCTTGTATGTGAGTAAGAGAGTTGGTGAAAGGGGGATTAAGGAATTCCTTCTAGGATACACTGGGCACCTGTGTATGTTATTGTATTTGTGCAGAATCTTTTCTTGAAATATATAAATTATATATTCTGCAGGAGTCTGATTTCCTTTTCTGATACTTGACCTGCAAATATACAACAAGTGACACATACAAGTGAAACACGAAGGGCAGTCAGAGAGTGCAAGGTATCTCCACCATGCAGCATGGATAATGTAGCAAATTGGTCCTATATGGATAATAGCTTTGATTACACATTTGCTTGTCTTACAATATATTCTGTAGTACGTTATCATTATGACATTAAGGGAAAAAAATTCTCTCGTTCAAAGGATTTACAAAATGATTGGGAGTTTAACCTTTCAAGGTTCGTCAAGGTCAGAAAAAAAATTCTTATTTGAAAGTCCATATTTGGTTTCTTATTAGTGTTTAATAGTAACAGCATGCATTCCTTTCAAAGTTATGAGCGCTTTGTCTTTAGAACTTTGTGACCTTTCTCTGACCTTCGACCTTTGTACTTAACATTCCAAAATCAAATCATGACTGTGTCTGAGGTAGGTTTGTGTCCCCACCAAGATTGGCTATAGGTGTTGTCACAATTTTGCTCACAAACAAACAAATATGCCTCCACCAAAACTCTGTTTTGGGCAAAAGTTAATGACACTCAGTGTCATGTACTGTCTGCTCACAAAGTACAAAAAAGTACAAAAAATGCTGATGTGAATGTGTGATCTTCATTTTTTATTTTTTATTTTTGCTATGACAGTACATTAAACAAGTCATTATTTAGCTAACTGTATTTAAAATATGTTTTAAAGACATCAGTTGTGTCACAACTCTGAAGGATTTACCTCAAATGATAAAAATGTCTAAAAAAAATTTTCTCAAAACCAGTGCAACTTGTAAATCTTTTAAACTGTGCTGTTGACAAAAAGATCGTACCCATGAAACAGGTGGAAATGAAAAGAAGATATGATGTGCTCTGTAGTGCCTCCTAGAGAGAGACAGAAGGTGTTCACAGCAGGTTGTTTCAACAGTCTTGTGGTGGATATGATCATTGATATTACTGTATTTTCCTGCTGTAGAGTCTGACTTGTCGGCTGTGTGTGTGTGTGCGCGTGTTTGTGTGCATGTGGTGATGGTGTTGCTGTTGGTGATAGACTGAGAGACTTGCACTTACTTCGCACGCTGGCATTAATCTTTACTTTCGTTTCATAGATTCATAACCCACTCTACACTGCTTCTGAACTGTAGGCTACATTGTCAACATACTCAATCTCACTGACAGCTCTCTCTCTCTCTCTCTCTCTCTCTCTCTCTCTCACTCACACATGCACACACACACACGCACACACACACACACACACATATTATTCAACTCTAAGGCCACAAAATAATAGCCCTGGCCTCTGAGCTGCATCACCAAGTGCAGTGTTTCTGCCTCGGGTCATCACCAGAGGATGTCATATTCGGGGGAAGGAGATTCACACCTCTGATTTTTTATGTGTGACTTCTGTGCCCTTCAAGACAAATTTGGGACAGGCTCACAAACACCTCTTTATTACTGACAGTGCAGAATGATTGCTCATTATAAATGGTTTAGATGTGACTTTTAAATAAACAACTTACACAAAGATATGACCAACTCATGATCAGCATTTTAAAAAACTCTCCAAATCTATGAACATGATATTTTACCTTTGGAGGTAATAGTGTATTATAATATAGAGTGCTCTTAGTATCAGACCTTTGCATATATAGTATATTTAAGTGAGCTGTAACACATGACAAACTGAAGTGTGATACTGTACTGTAAACTACAACAATTTCTCAATTACAGTGATGAGTTAATGAATGAATGAAGTGTCTAATATATTTTAAGAGTGCATAGTTAATGTTCTAGAATGTTCAAGAGACAACTAGGTTTCATGTTATTGTATTGTAAGGACGATGAACTGTCATTCTATTATCAGGTGACATGCACTTTCCCTTCTTCCACCTTTATGGCTGAAGTGCCCTTGAGCAAGGCACCTAACCGCCAACTGTGTGTGTGTGTGTGTGTGTGTGTGTGTGTGTGTGTGTGTGTGTGCTCACTTTGGATGGGTTACATGCAGAGGCAGTAATTTCCCTTGCGGGATTAATACAGTATATCAAAATAATTTAAAAATTATCTGTTCATTTTGGCTGAATACAAAGGTTTTGCAACAAAACCACCCCAGCTCACGGGTGTAGTGTCTCTTATTCACCTGTTTTACATCATGTTTTGGTTCTGTGTCTGTTTACAATAACAACAACAAGACTTTGTGACTGAAGGAACCATCATGCAGAAGCATGATAATTTGGCACAGCAGTACCGATTCGTAGAAAGTGGAAAAGTTTGAGATCAAGTGTTGTGTGCTCTTCCTCGCCTCAAAATGGCAGTGTTTGCGAATAGCACTGCAACGGCTGTAGGGGTCAGTGACACTTGCATACAGGAGTAAGCAAATGGCTGCATAAAGAAACCACAGCAGATTCCATTTTATTTCCAAAATATAACACTGTATTTCATCTTTATTTAATAGACCTGGTGTGTGAATGGGCCCCTTTAAAGTCAGCACCAGCATCAAAACATGGCACACTGTTTTGCTCTTTATGTTCAGTACGTGCTTAGTGATCTGGCGCTGGTCATTGAGGGAGAATGTAAGAGTTTGTTCAGTTATACACATGGTCTCATATTACTTAAGAAATTCATGTTTGGTTTCACACTTAATTTCATGCTGTAGATTAAGCTTAACCCCCTGCCATTGAAACCACTTATGCATGTCAGAGCTGCCAGCATGAGCAGCATTGTTAAAAGATTTAGACTGTTGATATGACTGCATCAGTGGCATCCTGAAAAGCAGCACACAGGATGTTTAATGACCAGGAGGATTCATTTTCTTAACAACATTCATACAACCATTTACTCTTAAAAAACGTTCCTCCCGTGATACAGATGATTACAAGGAATAACTTGTAATAATTTAGCATATACATACTGTATATTCACTATCGTTAAATGCAGTGTTATTTTGTTAAGGTGGGGTTAATTTGGTTTTATTATATAATAATTGTTCTTTACAAAGGTGCAAAATTGCTGGAATGAGCTTTTAGACTGAAATCTACTGTACCATCAACACAGACACAACAGCTGGTCTTAAACTAGAAAAAAAAATAGATTACAGGAAAAAAGGACTTTTTTTGTATTACAGCTGTACTCACAGCTGCACATCTTACCACTGTTGGTCTACATTTTAATAAATAAATAAAACTGTATTTATATTCAGGACAGTGAGTAGGTTTTTCCTGTAGTTTTTCTGTATGATAAGATTTCTACTGGAGAGATAAGTATTGAAATTATTTAGTATTAATTAAGTATTACTATAGGGGAAAGGCATGAGCTGATTGGTCTGCTGTCAGGGGAGTAAAAAAAAAAAATCATCCTGATTGGATAACACTTGAATCAAATGGCAGACACTCATGGTTTGTCATGGTCTCTTTAAAGTAGGCGGCCTCATGAGTGTCATACTTTAAAATGGAAAAATTAACCATAAAGATATTGTTTTTCTTGTGTTTCCTTGTTGTATCCAATAAAACACCTTTTAGGACAGTGTTAGCTACATAGCGCTCACCTTAATTCACAGCATGCAGGTTAAAATATATTTTAAAAAAATTAAAAGCATTGTGTAAGGCTGCACAGGTGTCCCAGGGTGCTATATATAAAAGGGTTAGCATCTCCATCCACCTGTAGCCCAACATCATGACAGACAGAGAGCATGACGGATACGGAGTCCAGCTGCTGAGTGTACCAAGTGTTTTTTCTCATGAGATGGGACATTCCACAGCTATTTGTGGGTTTTTTTTTTGTTTTCTTGTAGCATATAC
>JAQMYF010000012.1:30746259-30776642 GCA_030014195.1 Neosilurus mollespiculum | reverse complement strand
TATATATATAAACAGTGATGCGTCTCAGGCTCGGTGGATGTCACTGAATTGAATAGCCTCCTTGAAATTCTGTCTCGGGGACTTCATGATTATCAACAATCCCCTAACCTGCAGAGAGATGGATTAGAGGGAGGAAAGAAGATAAGTGAGAGTGAGAGAGACGAAGGGAGAAAAAGGGAAAATTGAGATGGTATGAGTGTGTGAGCAGGGTAAAGCAGCAGAGGGCAGTTTGGGTTTAGTTTTGTGTGCAGATGCTTAGAGCAGCATATAATATACGCACTTTGAAATGTTCCTGATATGATCACCTTGTCTAAAAATATATATTGCTAATTGTTATTGTTACCATTGTTACCATAATGCTACTAATGCTACCCCCCTACTTGTGATATGAAATCCTGTGAACTGCTGTTCAGCCAGGATGCATCAGTCACTGCATATGAAATGCTGTTTGCATTTCATGTGCATTGTATAGTAGGATGATCTGTTATTTAATAAAGAGTGCAGCATTAGCTGCATTTCATTCATCATGCTTGTGTGTTTGCACAAACTTTTGCCAGCGTCATGGCAACCAGACATTATCATTTCTAAAACCCTCCATTTTCCCTGTCCACATCACTACACTATTTTTGCATCACAGAGAACATTTTTCACATAATATTTCTGGTGGCAGGAATCACTGTTCTACTGTGGAATGAAGAGCTAAATGGGGAAGCAGTTATTTCAGATTTATCTAGGCTCATGTGTGTTTTAATTTTTGTAACTGCCAGATGCCATTATGAACTTAAAAGAGAGTTGCTATGAGGAAGCTGCAGTATTCTGTGTGTGTGTGTGTGTGTGTGTGTGTGTGTGTGTGTGTGTATAGATGATTTTGCTGTTTGATTAGCACGTCATGTTCTTCTGTGTTTGATAGCTGTTGTGTCTGTTGTGTCAGGGGTAGCACTGTAACATGTTTACAGTAGTAGTGGATCACCCAGCTAAAGTGTTTTCAGTGCAGTCCACGTTGCACAGGGAGGGAATAGTGAGATATTTGGAAACTTGTAGCAAGGTGCAAAAGGTGTATAAGAAGCACTGGAGTAAGGTACTTTGATGGTATTTTTTAATGGTATTTTGAAAATCCAGCAGTGAAATATTCATCTGGTCATGATTGGCTGTCACCACTGTGACTAAGCAGAACACCATAACAACCCTGCTACACACACACACACACACACACACACACACACACACACACACACACACACACACACACACAAGTCTGCCAGAGGGGCTTCTGCTCATCCTTTATAACAAATTCATTTGTTATATTTTGATTACATGCTGGATGGTCGTTAATCCTGCCTTTTATATCACCAAATGTGTTATCTCACAGTAGGACTCGTCCACAGTGCTCTTCTCTGCATAGCCCTTTTTGAATTGATTGAAGATTTTGCCAATTTTTTTCCTCCTCAGCCTGAAACTGTATGCTTGAATTTCAGTAAAGACAATACAGCATACAGACTGATATTATAGCTCTTTCCACTCTGAGAACTGTAGCGAAAAGGAGATTACATTACATTTTACACTGATTTATTTGGCAGATGCTTTTATTCAAAGTGAATTACAAATCAGGAAGTTTCCATTCCACACATATAGCTGAGCGTACTACTTAGTACAGTAGCATGAAATAATGAGTGGTATATTCCTCTGTTGTCTGCTTGATCCCAAGCGTTATATTTGAAAAAAATTTAATTAAAAAATTTAATTGGCTGGACTTTAAGATGCTAATTCTCTTTTGTCATTTGTGTGTGTGTGTGTGTGTGTGTGTGTGTGTGTGTGTGTGTGTGTGTGTAATTACTATGATTCATACTATAGGGTTTCACATTTCCACTGATCTTTAAGATATTTTAGGAATTACCTTTTATTAGGTAGGTTTTTTAAGCAAAGTGAAAACTGCCAAGGATGGTTCCCATTGCGATACCTGATGAATGTATTGGGGATGAATTTATTGTATGGATGTGATATATTGATGTTCAATACAGACTTTTCCATAGAGCTGAAATAAAAAAGCGTACTTTTATTGCCAGGCTACATTTGTTTGTTTTCTGCTCTCTCTCTCTCTCTCTCTCTCTCTCTCTCTCGTATATTATCATACAATGTTTCTGTTTCATTAAACTTACACTGGTTTATACAATTTTGGGACACTTAACTGATCTAGGTTATTTTGATTAAAGATTAGTCTGAAATAAACAAGCTTTTGCTCTGATTTTTAATAAGGTTATTTAGCAGATCAGAGAGCAGGGCAGATTGAATGTATTCTTAATGAAATTTAAAATTTAAAGTGTCCAGTTAAAAAAAACTCTAAAATAATAAAATCCACTTGTAGAAAAAACACGGGATATTAAGTCAAGTCTTAAAACAATAAATAATATAAAGATTCAAGCACTGCCTTAAAGTGGAGCTCCGAATAGATATCCCAATAAATCTGTTGATAGGCGTCCGAGGCTATAAGAGTAGCGGAGGTCCTTTAAGAGCTGAATAGCTTGTGAATGTGTGCACTTATAGTGATTGTGTAGTTAAGTGAAAGAGATGGGGTGAGCATGGTGTTTGGGGCAGAGGGAAAGTGTGGCAGTGAGGTTTGAACAGTAGTAAAGTTACAGGTTGCATAATAATATATCCTGCAGCTCCTCAGCATCAAGAAGTCTCTGAGATTTGCGTTGAACTAGCATCAGTTTTATAGCTCTGGAGGAAACAAATAAATAATTTGCCCCTTTGTTGCCCAAATACGTTCTGAAGGGAAAGTAGGGAAGGTTAACTCTGGGTTTCCTGTTCCAGCCCATGTCATGTTATACACCTATGGTGCTCTGTTCAGGGGTTCCGCTAGTAAAATAGGTGTTCAGAGGATTACTTTATTAGGTGTGTGTCTGTCTGTTATGAACTTATTGCGCATAGCACATCATAAGAGCAGCCATCAGGGGGAAAAAAAACAATATGGAATTCATACATTAAAGGTTCTCCTATAATCATTCCACTGTAGGAAGAAGTCAGGAGAGTGAGTGAATCAGATATCTCCGCTCACTACTGCTGTGGCTGCGGGTAATGATCACTGAGGCAGGAATGATGGAGAGAATTACAGAGTGAGAATGAGAGATGAAAGAACGATTGAAACGCTTAAGGAACGATGGATGATAGACCTGATTGAGCTGTTTTCTTAGGTACTAGCTTTGGTAGCATAATAAATAGACTTGTACACATTTATGCATATAAAATTTGCACATTTTATTTTATTACAGATAAATTAATTGGAATGAAATACTCAGACAGTAGCTTCACCTCTTGATATATAAAACACTGTAGAAAATCCCGTTCATAGGGATTACTTTGAATTGCCTTGTGTCTGTCGTCGTCTGGTGTCATTGTCTCATCGACAGCACATTTTCCCTCTCCTCCTTTGGTTGGAGGGGGTTGCCATCATTAATCCATAACTCCTCCCACATCTGTCTATCCATGCATCCATTTTTCTCTGCTTATCCGAGGTCGAGAGGCTACAGGTCTTTGAGGGGAAACTCAGGTATCCCTGTCCCCAGCGACACTTTCCAGCACCTCCTGGGGGTTCCTTTGGTGTTCCCAGGTGAACGGAATTTAAATAAACTTTCACAGAATCTTTAGCTCCTGTGCACATCCTACCTTTTCTATTATAGTGGAAATAAGCAGTGCAGGAGACACAAGTCTTCCCTGGTAGACTCATAACCGTTTTTGTATGGAGTTTGTATGTTCCCCCTATGCTTGCATGGGTTTCATCCTGGTACTCCAGTTTCCTTCAACAGTCAAAAGACATGCACATTACACTAACTGGCTGTTCCAGATTGACCCTAGATGTGAGTATGAATGATTGTGAGTGTTGGCGCTGCGATGGTCATACCCCACCTTCACCCAGAGTTAGCTGAGATAGGCACGAGCAGCACCTTCCCTTCCTTCACATTCATGGCTGAAGTGCCCTTGAGCAAAGCACCTAAACCCCAACTGCTTTTTGGGCACCGCAGTGTGTGGCAGCCTACTGCTCCAAATGTGTGTGCTCCCTGTTTACGTGTGTGTGAGCACTTTGGATGGGTCAAATGCAGAGCTTGTGGGATGAATACAGTATATCAAAATCAAAACAATTAAAAATAAATACAGGAAATGTGTCATCAGACATACTGAATCGTACCCTGAAAAGTAAATATTGCGGAAAATAACTTCTGTTTACATTTTTTGAGATTATCATTATTGCACTACTTTCATTAGGGTGTTGTAGTGGTTAGCAAGTTCGCCTCACATCAGGAAGGTCATGGGTTTGATTCCTGTGCTTAGGTGTTTCTGAATAGAGTTTGCATGTTCTCCCCATTCTTGTGTGGGCTTCCTCAAGGTAGTTCAGTTTCCTTCCACAGTCAAAAGACATGCACATTAGGCTAACTGGCTGTTCCATATTGACCCTAGATGTGAGTGTGAATGATTGTATGTGTTGCCGCTGCGAGGGACTGGCGAGCTGTTCAGGGTGTATCCCACCTTTGCCCAGCATTGGCTGAGATAGTCTCCAGCCTGCCTGCGACTCTAGTAGGATAAACCAGTTTGGCAACTAAGTGAGTGGTAAGTATGTGAGAGATCATTATAGCATATTGTCTAACTTTATATACATGAGTATATTGTGTGGGCACATGACCATAACCCTCATACCAGATTTAGCCCCCTTTGCTATTATAATAATGTCCATTCTTCTTGAAAGGCCACTAGATTTCGGAGCGTAGCTATGGGGATTTTCACACTGAGCTACAAGAGCACGAGTAAGGCCAGTAACTGATGCCATGCAATAAGGCCTTATGTGAAGTCACCAGTCCAGTTCATCCTAAAGGTGTTCAGAAGGTTTGAGGTCAAGACTCTGTGCAGGCAATTCAAGTTCTTCCACTCCAGCCATTGCAAATTATGCCTTCATTGAACTCAGATGCTGCAGCATGATATTCTGTGAAGCTAAATTGTAGATATCCTGTACAATCATCTGCTTCCAACTTTATCACAACGGTATGGGGAGAAAGCTCGTGGGTTGGTCAGGTTTCTTGTAAGGATAGTTTGTGAGAAATATTGAGGTCCTAAAAATAAAAGGCCATAGCTGTATTGAAAATGGCAGACATATTATATTGTAAACATCAGACTGCATTGGTGTGTAATTGTATACACGTACTCCCTGAACAATGAATTAGTCACATCTACTATGAGAAGCACCTTATTATGCATTGCCTATAGGCTGAGCAGTGGGAATGAATGGCAAAAATGAATTCTGAGGTTGCATTTTGTACTTCATGGCTAAGCAGAACACAATTTCGATACCTTCCAGGTGGACAAGGGTGCATAGAGTGTGAATTATTTGACAAGCTTGAAAGAGCACCGCAACATTCAGGCTGGTCTGCAAAAAACCTATAATAATAATTATCATCATCATCATCATCATCATCACAGGTTAATCAGTCACAACAGTGACATCCCATTGATAGTGGGGCTTGAACCCCTGACCTTGGGATCAGTAATCCAGCACCCTACCACCGGGCTGCCACCACTGCCCTTTCCTTTAACTATTGCAAACAAAAGCTACATATCTGCAAGGACACACAGAGTTATCTGCCAAGATCTGTCTACGTGACTGTCACAAATCAGTGTAACAGTGTACATTCGTTTATGTACAGGCTACCCTGTCTAATGTCACAACAGTGTGAAAGATGGACTACAGCAAAGGTTATGTTTTGTTATCTAAACATCTGATGTCTCTTATTTTTATTCATTCATTCATTCATTCATTGGTTCAAATTAACTAACGGTTTTACTTAAGCTCTTATGCGAACTGCTCTTGTAGAAAATTACGATGAAACTCATGGTGAATAACAGTGATTGATTAATGGGAGATCAGTGGTCCCTGTGCATGGCAACAAACCATTCACTTCTGTATTCAGAGTTGAAATAGTACAACAGGTTATTGCTGATGGTGGGATAGATTTATGAATGGACTTTCAGATTAGCAACTTGGGCTTGCCATTTGACTTTATTTATTTATTTATTTGTTTGTTTATTCATTCATTTTTTTTGTTTGTTTGTTTTTTAAATTATTATAGACATGCATGACTATTTACATATGTAAAACTATGACTAATTGTTAGTACTGAGTTAACAACAAACCCATGCAGGTTGTCGGCTTTGCAGTCAGTGCTGACAGTCAGAGTGGTGTAGTTAATTTGTGGAGCTGATCATTGGCCAAGTGTGTGCTAAGCCAGGTTTAACCTGAGTGCAATCATCCTCAGCACCCTTTTTGCCCTGCTGCACACCATGTGTTCACATGCGATATATTCAAGCCTGTGTGTGTGTGTGTGTGTGTGTGTGAGGGGGGGAGAGAGAGAGGGAGAACAGGAGAGAGGTTAGACTTAGGCTTGTCAGACACTGGCATTTCTCTCTCTATCTCTCTCTCTCTCTCTCTCTCTCTCTCTCTCTCTCTCTCTCTCCGTTTCCACACCATTTGCTTTTGTCTAGCATCAGAGAGTCACCTCTGTTTTCCCTCCTTTTTAAACCTTTTAATTCATTCTTGTATGCTATTTATTTTGACCTCTCTCCCACCCTTTTCTCAGCTGGGCTCATCTCATGCACATCTCTTTTATTAATTTTGGCTTCTTGTTTCAATATGTTTATTATTATTCGGTCAGTTCCACCATTTAAATGTTTCGTTCTGTCTCTTTGCTTCCCTCTTTCCCTTTCTCCACCCCTTTCTTTCTCCGAGAGGATCATTGATTAATTACTCTCCAGTTTCTCAGCTCAGAACGTAGTCGGTTTATCGGTTGACACAGGTCTCTCCACATTTCTCTTTTTTCCCCACCCTAACTGTGTGCTGTAACATTAGGTCTCACATCTTTAATGCCAGATACTATTTCTTTCTCTTTGATTATAATCTGCTCTCTGTCGCTCTCTCTCTCTCTCTCTCTCTCGGTGTGCTGGATCTTTAGTAGCGACTCTTGTTCTCGCTGCAGCTTCAGTCACCAGTTGCATGTGAGAGGGTGAGCGTGTGTGCGATTGAGAGGATATGGAGGATTTTGAGCAGCAAGGTGGAGGGTTGGCTCGTTTCTGATGCAGTTAAGAGTGAAGATGTTTTCCACATCTCCTCTGTGTTTGTGTTTGGGGAACCGACTCCTTCCTCCATGCTGGTATGTATGACCGGCTTCGCTCTGTAAGTATGCACTGTTTCAGTGTGTTTGGACTCTGCACAGGGAATTATCTGTGTGGGAAGCGAAGGGAATTTGCTGTGAGATAGTAGCTGTGCTTTTGCGTTCTGATTTTTAAAAATTAGCTTGTTATTGTGTATTGCATATAGTACTTTATACTGACTGTTTGAGAACTATTGCTGCATCATACTAATGTTGAAGAGCAATTTTTCTGCTGAGTTTCTTGCTCATTATCTTTGATTTCTTATTAGTTATTTTTTGCATTACCTCTTTATGGAGGTCATGTCCATTCAAAACAGCATTGTTTAGATTTTATTTTATTCAAGTGTGTGTGCGTGTGTCTGTGCATGTCTCTGCATGTGTGCTCTGACTGACATGGCTCTTTGCACAGTTAGTGGGTTGCTGCGTCTGTCATCATCGCTCTTCGTGAATGGCATTTTCTATGATGTAATTTCCCCCCTTCCCCCAGGTTTTCATTAGTTAAATGGTTTACTAGATCTAATGCACATAATCTGTTCTTTGGGTCCTTTGGCCATCTGTAGGTTTCAGTAGGTAGATGATGCTCACTCAGGGTGTACTTTATCATGTCAGTTTTCAGGTTCCAGCTGAGTAATATGACTTACTAAGTCTCATTGATGTCCAAAATTTCACTGCTGATTTAATCTCTGTCTAATTACTAAGCATTCTCTTTATTGTGGACTGCATTATTACCTCTGCAAAGCAGGTTATGTTTTCACCAGTGTTGGTTTGTTTGTTTGTTTGTTTGTTTGTTTGTTTGTTTGTTTGTCTGTCTGTTAGCAACATTACTCAAAAACTTATGAATGGATTTTGATGAAATTTTCAGGATGAGTCTGAAATGATACAAGGAACAATTGATTAAATTTTGGCTGTGATCCGGATTATTGTCTGAATGCAGGGAATTTGGATGAAAGATTTTTTAGCGCAGATGACTATGACTATGACCATACCGAACCTTACCTTCCAGGCTTGATTTCAATGGTGTAATCTCATTCCTTCACCTTTCTGTACAAATTTTAGGCCAATTAAAGATAATGATAAAGAGGTCTTTATTGTCAACTTTTGCATGGACAAAGAAAATCAGTTTAGCAGCTCTCTGTTTAGCAGCAATTATAAAAACGTACACAAAAGACAACTAAGGTAACTACACTAAGCTATATATGTGCATATACCTACATACACATATATACACATACCTTTATGTTTATTTATAGACATATACATACATATATCCTGTATATGCAAACACATATATGTCTATCCACATATTTATACATGTACAGACTTATACCTCTATCACACACATATACACATACACAGAAGGGTGAATGATATGTCAAAGGTGCATGGTATACACAGGGTGAGAGGTAGAGCTCTTTTTTATTCATTCGAGACCTGCTCTAAACCTGAGTATTGCACTTAAACATGAGTATTGCACTTAAAGAGTAATATTGCACATTCCAGGAAGATGGTCTGAATGATGGTTATTCAGTCAGTGTATGTGACTGTGGTGGTGGTGGGCTTGCCTGTTTAACAGTTTGTGGGTTAAAGCTGTTCTTTAATCTGTTAGTTTTTGTTTTCAGTGTCCTGTACCTTTTTCCGGAGGGGAGAGGGGAGAAAAGGGGGTGTCCAGGGTGTGTGGGGTCCCTGATAATTCCTCTGGCTCTCCTCTAAAATCTGCCAGTGTAAATGTCACTGAGGGTCAGGAGGCTCTCGATGGTGGAGCAGTAAAAGTTTGTCAGGAGGTAGGTAGGCAGGGGGTAGGCAGGCTTGTCGGAGCTTTCTGAGGAAGTACATCCTTTGTTGTGCTTTCCCCACCTGGTGAGAGATGTTTGTAGTCCAGGTGAAGTCAGCAGCGATGTGGACTCCAAGAAGCTTGAAGCACTCCACCCTCTCTACCTCCTCTCCATCAATATAGAGGGCAGAGTGCTTAGTTTGTTTAGATATCCTGAAGTCCATTATAATCTCCTTTTTCTTGGATGTGTTGAGGTCAGGGTTATTTTTGTCGCATCATCGCTGCATATGCCAGATCTTTTTGTAGGCTGAGTCATTATCTGTTATCAGACCTATGACGGTGTCGTCGTTGGCGAATTTGACGATGGTGTTGCTGGTGTGAATGGAGGAACAGTTGTGTGTAAAGAGGGAGAAGAGGAGGGGGCCGAGGACACACCCCTGTGGTGTTCTGGTGTTCAGGATGAGAGGGGAGGAGATGTGGTCTCCTATACTGAAGTTCTGAGGACTGTTGCTAAGAAAGTCCAGTATCCAGGTGCACATTGAGCTTCCCAGGCCCAGGTGTCCCAACTTCTGAACCAGTTTATGTGGTAGGACTGTATTAAAAGCAGGGCTGAAGTCTACGAACAGCATCCTCACATAGGAGCTACTGCTGTCCAATTGAGGGCTGTGTGGTGGGCTGTACTCTGCTGTACCTCTGCTGAACTGTTTGCTCTGTATGCAAACTGATTTGGATCAAGATCAGCAGGGATGGCAGCCCTAATGTGAGACATGACAAGTCTCTTGAAACATTTGGTGATGATGGGGGTTAGGGCAACTGGGCGATAGTCATTTCGGCTCTGTAATTCCTTGGCACTGGAATGATGGTGGCTGTCTTGAGGCAGGTGGGAAACATATATTGCAGTAGGGAGAGGTTAAATATGGTGGTAAAAACCCCTACTAGTTGATCTACGCATGCTTCAACTACCCTTCCTGTTACTCCATCTGGACTAGTAGCTTTCCTTGCATTGAATCTACGGAGGGTGGCTCTGATCTGGTGCTGCTGAAAGAATAGGGCAGGTGTGCGCCTCTCCTTTCTGTTGGTCAAAGCGAGCAAAGAACTGGTTCAGGGTGTCTGGTAGACTGCTGTCCGAGGAGTCTGCTGATGCACGCGTGTCCCTGTAGCCAGTGAGTGACTTGATCCCCTTCCACATGTTCCTGGTGTTGTTTTCGTCAAAATGCTCCTCGATGAGTTGTTTATATTTGCACTTAGCTTTTTTGATACCTCTTCTTTCTTCTTCTTCTTCTTTGAAAGCCAGCTGATCTCCTGGCTTAAAGGAATCCTCCCATGCTCTAAGGAGGGTGCGCACCTAACTTTTGAACCATGGTTTCTCGTTCGGGAACACTTTAACAGTCCTTGTTGTGGTCACATTCTCAGTGCAGTAATTTATGTAGGAGAGCACAGCTGATGTGTGACCCTCCATGTCTGTCTCCTCTGCGAATATACCCCAGTCTGTAGAGTCAAAACAATCCTCTAGAGCTGCGGCGGCTTCCTTAGTCTGGAGGGACTTTCCAGTTTTCCTCTGGATTGTTTTAAATGCTGGTCTTTGGCTACAGATTTTAGGTTTATAAGCAGGAATCAGGGACAGAGAGAGGTGATCTGATAGTCCAAGATTGGGGGGGGGTGTTTGTTATGGGGCCCGGGGTGAAAGTGTCCAACCAGGTCTCGGAAATAACCGTTACACAATAATTCATGCGGCATGAATTAAAGCACAGTTGTAACTCCTCCCTCTTGTTGTTGAGTGACCGGGAGTTGGTGAGAAATAGGCTTGGAATGGCTAGTTTGTAGGGGTTAGCGTTTAGCTTAGCCCTTAGCCCCACTCTCTTCCTCCTCTACTGTTTCCTGTGTTGCCACCACATGCGCCACTTTAACAGGGGTATGGAGAGAGAGAGAGGGGTCTGCGAACTTACGGATCTCTGGGGGAATGAAGTTCCAGTTGCTATTATTGTCGCATGTGGAGCAGTAATTGTCCGAAACCATGAGCAGCTCGGCACTGCTATACTGTACATGTGCAGTTGCCAGGGACTGAGCACGGAAAATAAAATAAAAGACGTAGCTGCTAAAACACGAAGAGCGCCAGGCCGCTGCCTCTACCTGCGCCACCATCTTGCTTTTTTATCACAAAAATAATCCAATGATTAATACTTCTATTAATACAAGGCCTCTTATTCAAGGCAGAATATACACAGTGCAATCATATAAATTGGCTGTGTGTTTGCATTGTAGGGCTCAAAAAGGGTTTGCTTTTATTACTAACTCAGAATTTGTAATACAGAAGCCTTGGATTTTTTTGAACTTTATTGATCCCCTGACGAATTTCCTTCTCAATAATTGATTTACTAATCAATGCTTGGCGTTACTATGGCAGTAGATCCAGGCTATGCTGTAGGCCTTGTTCCGTTAGATACAAAACCAGGTCATTTGCATCAAGGAGTCAACTATTTGAGGTATAATCTGATCACACACACTGAATGGTGTTGGGACATAGACAGAAGTTTATTCTGCTGTCCTGAGATTACTGGTTTAAGTATTAACACAAAAGAAATATAATGCCACTTTTCGACTCTCACAGTCTTACACACAGCAGGTAAAGTTACAACAGTGTAACCAGCTAACCACAAGCTACAGGGATTCCGACATCAGTTTGCTAGCAGTGAAGTAACTCCAAACATGGCAAAAACGAATACCGAAGTTTTTGCACATGCTCTGTTTAGTCAGGTACACTGACAGTCATTAAAAAACTGTGAGACCATAATTTTTATTCTGCTACCCAAATTTTTGTAATGTGTATACTTTGTTTAGCATGTTGGCTTCAAAAAACAACAAACAAAATTGTCAAGAAAAAATTATGCACATCAAAAAAAAAAAAAAAAAGAAAATGGCACCTGCGAAAATGAGTCACAGTAGTCGGTATTGGGTATGGCCTCCGTTTGCGTTAATACAGGCGGTGATTTGTGGTGATATAGCATTGCGAAACCAGTCCCGCAAGTGCTTCAACTGGATGTAGCGATCCTGTTTGGCAGTCCTCACTCTCTCTCGCCCTGGACGTGGCCTGTCAACAACTGACCCTGTTATGTTGTGCTGGTCAATCAGGTTTCTAATGATGGGTTGTTTACAGCCCATATGCCTAGCTACCTCACTGTAGCTCAACTCAGCCTCCACCATACTCATTGCACGGAGACGTTGTTCACGTGATATACGTGGCATTATAACGTGCACTAGACTAACAATAGTGGTAATTTTTGAGCCTTTATATAGGCTTTCCAAACCACTCCTCAAATTGTGCAGATAGACATTGTGTTTTGCTGAAACTGCATTTGGTCCACTTTTGCAAAGTGACCTACACATGTGCAATGAAGCATGACAAAATGACAACTCATCATTTTCTCAAGTGCTTGAGTACTATCATCAATAATGCCACAGGGTATACTCCCAAACCCCCCCCCACAAGTACAGATATACAGAAATTTCTGTATGGCTGTCAGTATATATAGATACTTCCACTGTGTGGTACAAGTATTTATAGGAAGAGCAAAGACAAAATGTGTGTTGATCTTAGGGATATTTTCCTAGGGGTAAATTTAAGAATGTTTTTAAATCCAAGGCCAGGTTCTAATTCTTTATTTGTTAGCAGTATGCCATGAGTTCATGATTTAATAAATTATTTTCTGTTTTTCTGAAATTTAAATTTGTGCAGAATCAAAAGCTTATTTCAAACCAATTTCAAAGATACACCTTTTTATTTAGGAAATAATACTTGGCTGGTATTTGTAAATCGTACATAGCATATAAATAAGATCAGTGGTGAGGTTAAAAAAAAAAACATTTCAGACATTAAGCTTAACAAGAAATTTGGATAATTTAGCATGTCTACTTTCTGCTAAACTAAAATAGAAAAATGTGTCTTTTTTTCCTACATTCAGAGCTAACAGATGTTCAGATTTTTTCTTGTATTTAGGTAGGCACATCTGTCATTTTAATTCAGGCAATATTTCATTAGCAGTTCAATCTAATTGACAGAAGAATTATATAGCAATTATTTCCATTATTTGGTGGGGTTTGTGGCATAGTGGTTAGGGTGAGGGCTCATGATCAGGAGGTCATGGGTTCGAATCCTCATTAGACCCTCACCCTGCTAAGACTCCTGGACAAGGTCTTAACCACAAGTGTGCCTCTGTCCACCCAGCAGTATAACTGGGTATCAGTAAAATATAATGGGAAGGTAACCCACGATGGACTAGCGTGCCATACAGGAGGAGCTTCACAATACGGAAACCAGGATAAGCACCGGCCTAATGAGCCACTAGGCTCAGGTGTAAATGTCCAACAGACTTACCTTACCTATTTGCCGCAGGCGGGGTGGATGTCGCGGAATACTTTTTCTTAAAACATCTATTTAAGGGGAATAATTGTTTTTTTATATACTACATAGAAACATTAAAAAAAATCAAAGTGAAACAAGATTTATATGGTTTAATTTTTTTTAAATAAATTTTAACTGTGACAGTGGTAGGTCAGATGAGCACCGCACGCTCTGCTAGAAGACCATAAGTGCTGTGTAGCTAATGTAGCTAATCTTTTTAACTCATTCACAGTTTTAATACTATAAGGAAAAACACACACCCTATAATGCTGTGTTTTTAATATATACTACACTTGAGCACAAGAAATACTAAAATAAAATTTTTATGGTTAATTTTACATTTTTTCAAGTGTGATAATGATGAGGCCACCAGCTCCTAGTGACTTTGACTAACTGTGAGTCTCAGTCATTTTCATTCAATCATTATCCACTCAGGATAATGTCTTTTAATCCTCAGCGGACCAGTTAGATTGTGCTATTCTCATGTGGTATGTACTAAATATGTATATAGTGGTGAGTGATGTGTCTTTCTTTGAAGGAATAATTACCATTTCATCTTTTAAATGCAGTCTTTTCCAGTATAAATCTGATTTTTCCCCTCTCTTTTTTTAATGTCAGTCCCAGTACAGGTCAATTTTTCTTGTTGGATGATAGAAATATGAAAAGATATTTTATTTCATGCTAGCATCAGGGATTAATAAAATGTTATTTTATTCAGCATGTTTGGGGCGACATAGAGGGAATAGAAAATGCAATATTCTCTTTTTATCATGTTTCTGTAGATGTACTACAGTAATTGCTTGATTTCCCAATCTTTGTATGCTTGGGGGATGTGTTTCTGGTGTCAGTGTGGCTGTAGTGGAGCTGTGGATGGTGGTTGGGAGAAATGCTCTGGGAGACAGTCTAGGCCAGTGCTAGTGTACTTTCTACATTTGAGGAGGGCTGGTGATGATGTAGTATGTGGTGCATGGTATAACATGTTAAAGTATTGTTACAATAGGCTACATTGTACTGTTTTGGGGATCCTGCCAGACATGTTTATGACTTCAGGGACTCTCTTCTGTGCTGTAAGAATGCTTCTTGAGTGGCACATCTTGGCATTTTAGTACAAGCTTCTGGATTCCTATAGTTCCCTGTCCAGTACCTGTCAGTTTTTCACTTGCTATTTCACTTCAGTGCCTCTCTGTCCTGTAGCATTTTCTTTTTGTCCCTTGAGTGCTTGTATTGACACCTTCAGATGAGTTTTGTTCCCTGGAAAGCCTGTTTGTGTTAGTAATCTGGCATATGCAAGCTCAGTTTTACTGGCTTCATTTCCATTCGGGTGACGTTTTCTAATCTCCACTAGTTCAGGCAAGGACTTACAAGATAGAGCAATTTTATCCCATTTGAAAAGCTGGCATAAGATCCTTTCTCTAAAAGAATGAATCCTCTCTATCTTGTATCATTATGGTGCCATTCCAAGAAGAGTTCTTTCAAATATTAATTTGAGAGCACTTATAGATATTGCCCAACACGTCTTAATTGCTGAATGATTACAGTGATGCTTGCAATAGAATCACAGAGTTGGTAATGATATACATTTATGTTTTTCTTTTTAAAATCATCTGAATGATTGAATTCTCTCTTTCTCTTGCTCTCTCTTACACTTTTAGCTACCAGTTCTACTAAACTGGAAGACCTGAGCTATCTTGATGAACAGCGAAACACACCACTGCGCACCTCCATACGCATGCCTTGGCACAACACCGGAGGAAGGCCACCTTACGATAAAGGTAACCACAGTCCCATTTTCCCAGCCTCTCACATAAATTCATTTAGTAAAAGTTCACCACTACTCCTGGTGTGTATGAGCATGTTTGTTGCTGTTGGTGGCTTAATGCAGAGCTTAACTTCTCTTTGTATGATTAATTAAAGAACCATAAAAATGTAATATCTCAGAAAAGCCAACTTTGGGCAAGAGGTTGCGTCACACTTACCATAAAGTAAATTGTACATTCGTCTCAAGATTGTGCAGTTAGAATGCAATCTCACTGTTGGATCAAGGGAAATTAAGCTGTTTCTTCCAGCAATCAAGATAAAATATTCCAGCACCTGTTGATTGCATTTTATCAGTCAAGTCTTTTTAATTTGATAGAAGGAAGTGGCTTTTTTCTATGATTACCCTAAATGAGATGGCCAATTCAAGTGTAGTTCACTGACTGCAGGCGATACAATCAACTATTGCTATGGCTATTTCATCATATCACATAGTTGAATTTAAGCCTGCCATTGTGCTCAAGGAGTGGTTGGATGCCGTTGGCGGAAACATTTTCTGGAGGGTCAGAGTCTGCTTGCAGTACACGATGTTGAGTTTGAGCTGGGGAAATCCACTGCATCAATAATGCAAGTTTAAATCACTGAACACTGACATACTTTTCAAACTAACCCTTTCTTTCTTCTCCTTTCCTCCATTTAGCACAAAGGGGGATATGTACATACTGAACACAGTACACATAAGGATTTTGCAACAGGCTGTTTGTTTTTTTTTACCTTGACGAAAATGGCAGACTTTACAAATAAAACTTTGCTCGTCACACCCCCCATTTAGGAGTTTCACTTGTTTCCAAACTCCGACCTCTATGTGTGGGTGTGTAAATATGCCCTTGTAAGCATGTACTGTGGTGGGGAAAGATAACTGCCCTGTTTTGTTTACCCTGAAATTATATTTCTAAATATTTTTTATCCAACATATTGTTATGAAGGCTTTTTTTTTTAAATGGCAATTTGTGGCTGTCACTTTTTAATTCTCAGAATGTTCTCAAATTTTTCTCGCAACATTTGCAGCATCGCATTTTGGTCGCCTGGTTCATGAACTCATCGCAAATAAATTCAAACATGTTTGAAATTTCCGCGAATTTTCTCGCAGAAACTCTTCTCAAACAGTCAGTGAGAAGCATGTCGTGAGAAGGTCACAAAACGCAAAGTTGGCATTTTGCTCGCAAATTATTTGTTTTTCTTTCGCAAGGAAGAGCGACAAGTTGGTGACTTCCAGTCGGAAATTTTATTGCTTTTTTAATCAGCAATCGATTTTCAGCTCTGCTTTTTTAAAGGATTTTCTATTGATCAGTTAGGTTTTTAACATGACACACCTGGATTAACTTACACAGAACGCCATTGGAACACAAGTATGACAGTTGCTGAAAATGGGCCTCCATGCATTTATGTATATATTCAAGTTCAAGTTTTAAGTTTATTTGTCATATACAGGTAACAATGGAACACCTTTCCATTAAAAATCCAGAGGTTTTCACTAGTAATACTGAAATGTACATAAACACACCATGTATGCCCTATATGCACACATATACAAACACAGGCACATATACATTTATATCCATCTGCTTTTTTCGGTGTGTGCTTTTTTTCATGTGTTTGACTGTGAATGTTATAACTTGTCAGTATGGATTCAGTCACATTCTGTAAATTACTGTGTCATTGGAAAGGATGAAGAAAAGGCCCAGTGCTGAGAGTGGCTGATAATACACTTTCTTCTGCAGTCTTTTCCACTCAGAACAGCCCTGCCCCAGGCTCACTGCACCTAGCATGCTCTTTCATCCTGAGAGGGTGAGAGAAAAGGCAGATCGCTACTGAGAAAGAAGAGTGCAGGAGTGGCACAGAGATGCACATGCATTAAAAAAGCTTTGAGGACATGATAGAGTAGAAAAAAGTGGGGGCACTGGAGAGTCATTGTTTGTTGGACGACACACACACACACACACACACACACACACACACACACACACACCCCTTAGTTTCTGAACTGTTAAACTATCCTACAAATGGGTATTTGGCAGTGGCAGTGGTGGCTTAGTGGTTAAGGTGATGGGTTACTGATCTGAAGGTCAGTGGTTTAAGCCCCACTCACTTCTGTTGGGCCCTTGATCAAGGCCCTTAACCCTCAATTGCTCAGTTGTATAAAAAAAAAAAAAGATAATTGTAAGTCGCTCTGGGTATTAGTGTAAACGTAAAATATTCTATT
Organism: Neosilurus mollespiculum; assembly: GCA_030014195.1. Lineage (NCBI taxonomy): Eukaryota > Metazoa > Chordata > Actinopteri > Siluriformes > Plotosidae > Neosilurus > Neosilurus mollespiculum. The sequence continues at coordinate 30,759,264 of JAQMYF010000012.1, read as the reverse complement.
CTGTTTGAATCTGTCTCAGCTGTAAGTAGACTAAACCCAGGAGTGGGTGAAAGGTTCTTCTTGGATCTGCATGTCAGACTCTGTCTTTGTAACTGATTTATCTGTCTTGTTGGAGCTCAATTTATCTGACGGCATTTAAGCGTTATATTTTTTTGGCAATGACTAACGTTAAAATGTTTGGTCTTATCATATCAGCTTCTTATATAATTTGGCAAACATACACAGTCAGTGTGTCATGTGATCAAAGCTGCAGAGATGTGCGCCAGTCAGTAAGAGCGGCGTTTGGCTTGAGGATAGGCGTAAATCTGTTGTGAATCTTCTCATTGCTTTTGCTTCTCTGGTTATTTATTCAGCCACTCCAACGGTAGCGTGAATAAAACGATCAGTTTATGAATGAGTTTATTTTCCTCCTTCAGCTTTAGAGCATGTATGATTATTATTTATATGTGAGCTGAGTGTCTTTAAAATAGACATACTTGTTACCAGATTGGTGCTAATACAAGGATGGCATTAGCATCACCTCTTTTTTAGAATGAGAATTGTAATAACTTTTCAGATTCTCTGCTCAGTAATTCCCTGACCTGTGCGTATGTGTGTTTGTATGTTCTAATCCTACAGCACGCTTCGCTCCATATAAGCCTGCGGATATCATGCTAAAGCCTCTTCTGTTTGAGGTTCCAAGCATCACAACGGATTCAGTGTTTGTGGGTCGGGATTGGCTGTTTCAGCAGCTAGAGGATGTGCTGATCAGCAGCCAATCAGGAGAGAGTCGCGGCGCCACAGTGGTGGGTAATGTGGGTTTTGGCAAGACCGCAATCATCTCCCGCCTGGTAGCCCTCAGCTGCCACGGAGGCCGTATGAGACAGATTGCCTCCAATAGCCCTCATGCATCTCCAAAAAGTAAGTTGAGCTGTGATGTGCCAGTGTAAGGTGGAAACTGCAGTGCAGTGTATGCAGGAATGGAATACTATACATGCTTAATATGGCAAAACCTGTTTGACAATTCAGGATGTGTAATATGTCAGTGTTATTCATCAGGTCAGATAAATGTTCCCATGCGTTTGGTGGAATTTAAACATAGATTTCTATTGTGTGTACGTGCTGTGTTACAATGTACATATGTGTTCATCTGTATTTGATCTACATGTGTAGGTGGGAATCAGAGTTCAGAGTTGCCCCTGAGCCAGCCTCCACAGGTCACTCCTCCCTCCAGCAGCACCAACACCCTGCAGTCCAGCAGCTGCCCCAGTACACCTGAGTTTCGCCGACACAGAGAGGAGGCTGTGAAGCGGTTGGCTGCCAAGGTAAACTTCTTCAGTATAACACTGTACTTCAGTGTACAGCACACCCCCCAACACCAACACCAACATCCTCTCCGTGTCTGTGTGGATTTCCTCTAGGATTGCCAGTTTACTCCTGAAAACATGCTAATAGGTGAATTGTTTCTTTTAATTGCCCCGAGGTGTGAGTGATGGTGTGCATAATGCATTGTCATGGACTGATGTCCCAGTCCCAGTTTCCTACAGACAGCCAGGGTTCCCTGGATAACATCCAGATCCATGTTAACCCTAATCAGGACCAATCGCTTACTGAATATAAACGAATGATTACTATTGTTTGTGCACAGAGTATTAGTAGAGTGATACTTTTTCATACACCTTTGTACTACAGTTATAGGGGAGCACAATCAAGACATTATTGTACATTATGCTTTCTGGAATAAGTTCATATCATATAAAACAGTGTTACTTCTGTAAGTACTTTGTAGTGTGTAAGTGGGAGGGTTTGCAAGATAAAGCACACAAATGCAGCAGAATGGATGTGGTCACATTTTATGCATGCAAGTCCCAAAGCTGGTGTGGATTAAAATGTTTTGAAAAGGAAGGGAAACTGTTCTATGAAAGACTCAAGACCAGAAATGCTTTAGAAATGCTCTTGATATGAATTGGCCTTTAGACAATTCATCCTATCATACAGTACAGTGAGTGAATGAGTAGCAGCTCATCCAAGCTGACCTGCATTCAACGAAGCTATACTGAAGCACTGAGTAATGTCTTAATATGTGTGGTCTTAAATCTAAGCATGAGATGTAAGTCTGATGTTAGCAATCAAAAGTTAGTTTCTTATGGGCATGCAGTCATTGCTTGTGGATCGTATATGAACTTTCTTTTAAATTTTTTGAAGTACTGTTGGTGCTATTATCTGATTATTACACATCACTTTGTTACTTTTGTTTGAAATGAAATTGTAGTGTAGCAAAAATCAGTAAAATATGAGACCTCAGTTATTATGAGTGTCAGACACTCGAGTGGGAAATAAATGATTTGTCAGTCACATAAAATGAGATGGCGTCTGTCACCCTGTCTTGGTTCTGCTTATTGCTGTCACCTGAATTTCAATTCCATATTGCAAACTTGTATAGGAATTGAAAGGTTACCTGTAACATGCTGGAGTGATTGCAGGGGAAGGAAGGATATGATTTCTACTTTAGGTCTGCAGTGTAATGAAGTTTTCCATCTCATTTCTGTATAAAATAATGCTCAGGTGAACAGCCCCACAACCTGCTTAGCATGATTCTTTGTCTGCCTTTTATTCTGAGATCCAGATTTAAAACAGCGGAACAGCAGTCTTTGTAAGCTTTGAAAAGGTTAGAATGAGATTGAACAGTCGTGGCTTTGCTGTACTCTTGCACTTTCCTAAACAGTTCAAACTGAAACCAATTAAAACCTGAATAGATGCTCTGCTGTCCTGTGGTTTTCACTTTTATGAAGTGCATTTATGCATGTTTTTACATTTGTATGTATGTTTGCATGTCGATAAGAGCATCACATATGCTTTTTGTTACAATGATTACCTAGTTTATAATGCAACACAATCTAGCCAGAGGTGAATTCATAATCCTTATTATTAGTGTATTCAATTTAAACATATACCCATTGTGCAAATACATTTTTGTGTTTCTTGTTTTCCTTTTTTTTTTAACATTGTGTCTTGTAGGAGAGTGGTCTAATTGTTATTATTGATTTCTGAATTCTCAGAAAAATGACAAGTATAATTTCAAATATATAGAGACTCTTTTACCATATTGTCATATTATGTTTTTCCAGCTGTAAGGAAGCTGCTTATAAATGAATAGATGGATTTGACAGATGTCATTCACTAGCAAGATTTACAGGATGTATAATCTGTGTCTTCAAGTGGGGACCTACAGTGCAGTCACTTATGTGTTGCCATGGTAATTGGTTGGCAAAGTGTTAACTTGGTCTGAGGTACATAATTGTGCTCACAGGAGCAATGAAGAAGCAGACCAACCCGAGAACAGAGAGGGTGCTACCTCCAAATTGGAAATAAGTCACTGAATATTTACTGACCAAATGAAACTGAAATATTTTCTCTCATTAACATCTAGAACAGTCAGCACAATGCATGCATCGGCCTCTGTAAATCAGAACTAAATGAGCAGGCAATTTTTCTTTTCCATGTCATGCCAGTGATGTAAAGCACTACTTTCCCCCCATTTCCCCCCAAAGCAGCACTTGATTACATACGAGTCATGATGATACGAGAAAGAAACTTTCAGAGTAATTAGGTGCAAAATGGACAAGCCCTCTTCATTTGGGTGATACAGAATAAAAATATAAAGTAGGAAATGTGATGTAGCAGGAAATTCACTATAATGTTAACATGAAGTCTAGTTTGTATTTTCTTTTTTTTTCTTTTCTTTTTTAACAGGTGTAATAGTAATTGTAGTTCCCTAATCTTTTTTAAAAAAGCATTTATATCGGTATCACTCCTAACGTAAAGCAGTCTAAATGCATCATCTGATGATCAAACTTTGACATTGCACGGGAGCCAAAAAGCACTGCTATTCTACATAATATTCAGCCCAGTGCTCCAGCTCATGTATCACCCCCTGACAGTTTCATTTCACTTATTCTCGGTGGTGTCCTGAGGCTGATCTCACCTATGCTACAGAAAAGTTATGTGATTCAGGTCAGGACAGGTTTTTTGATTTTATCCTCTGACAGTCTCATTGATTGTCAAAAGTTGCACCTTGAAGGACTACATCATCGAAGTCTTAGCCTGTAAACATACATCATCACTAGGCTATATTTACATCAGAATTACAGCCATGTTGTTTCAGAAGGTCTTCAGTTTGACCCCAGCTGGAGTTCTGCAACTTCCACTCAACTGTACACAACTACTTAAAACTGCTCTAGTTCGGGGGAGATTTTTTGAGTCTGGCAGTGGAGACTGGGCTTACCCAAGGCTTAATGAGCCACCTGCTCTACCAGCTCAGATTCAAAACTTTCACTCCTTTTTCAGTCATTTACAAAAACCTCACAATTCGTCAAAACCTACAGCCAGATATTGCTCACACACATAAACACTCCACCTAATTACTAGTTGTCATAAATAATAATGGTGTTACATCGCATGATCTTTCCCACAAAACCATTTTAAAGATGTTATATGATAAGCTGACAGTTAACGGGAGTAATACTGACACTAGGTTGAAGAGGGGATTTGTGAAAGCCACTGCAGATTGCAAAGTACAGTCGTGTGTTTAGAGCTGAATGAGACGGGCTGCTGAGAATGACCTCGGGATCTACGGCTAATCCCAGTGAATAGGGAATTGCAGCTGCAAAGATGGTTGGAAGAGACAGAGAAGTGTGACAGAGACTGAGCAGCATATTAAGTCTAGCTGTATTATAGAAGGTAAAGGTAAAGGTGACATCTACTTGTCTACATAAAATCTAATCTTTCTATTTGACACAAGATAAATGTAGGTGTTTTTATTTATTCTACTTTCTTCTTACCTCTTGCCTCATTTCTAATTCATGCCATGCAGTAGACATCTGCTTCCGGATCTTCTGTCTCTTTCAGGGTATATAAGCCATTCTGTTCTGGTCATTGCCAAGTGTTGATGGTAGCAAAGAGCATTTGTTGGTTTACGGGCAACTTCTGATCAAAACATGAATATGCATTACTTTGCTAGAGAATTTTCGGTAGGCAGAATTAGCAGTAACATCTTTGAAGGTTTGATAACATAAGGACAAATAAATGGTAGGTGCTGCATTAGAGTGTATCATCAACAAAAAGATACTCAATGCTATTTATTTTCAGCTATGGAGCAGGTTCTACTGAGACTGTCCTAGAAAACAGACCATTTTTGTAATTTAACTAATCTATTAACAAATGAAGCAAAAAACAGTCTTTTCTCTCTTTATTGATAATGCAGAAGGAAAGGAAACTTAACATTTCTTTCCTTCTGCCCATACATAATGAGGTGACAGGCTGAAAAGGTTTTCTCTTGAGGTGGAAATTGTTATTAGGCTTGTCCAAATGAAAAATACAGCCATCTGTCAAACATGGAGTTGACTAATAAATCTGAAAAATTGTGAAGAACCTATAAAAGGTGCCTTGGAGGGACCCACTGGTTTGCTTTTTTTCTGGACATTTTTCAGATAGGTTTTTGTGATGAACTCTGTTCGAAATCTCTTTGCTTCATGGATGAATCTCTTCTAATTAGACTGTTCATTTATAGGATTAAAAATCTAATGGAAGAGAGAATGTCGTTTAATCTTCTGAAGCTTGCTCTATTTAAAATAATTCTGTGGGATGCTCCCAAGTATTGAGTAAAGTATTGGTTGCTGTTATTTGAATTTGAAACCTGATGAGTGTTGTGAGACCATGGTATTATAAATGATACAGTGACCTTCATGTACCTCATAAGTACCATGTGTACCAGTATGGGAAGATATTACACACAAATGATTGGAGTAATCTACAATTTCAAAACCTCTCTCTCTCTCTCTCTCTCTCTCTCTCTCTCTCTCTCTCTCTCTCTCTCTCTCTAGGTTGTGGCATATCATTATTGCCAGGCTGATAACACCTATACCTGTCTTGTGCCTGAGTTTGTACACAGTATAGCCGCTCTAATGTGCCGAGCACACCAACTTACGGCCTACAGAGAGCTGCTACTGAAGGAGCCCCACCTTCAGAGCATGCTCAGTCTGCGCTCTTGTGTGCAGGACCCGATGTCAGCTTTCCGCAGGGGCGTGCTGGAGCCACTCATCAACCTGCGTAAAGGTACATAATCCAGAATTTTTTCTCTTTCCATAAGCAATAGTCGTTCTGTTGTATCACTGTTATCTTCCCTTAGCACACTATAAAAATAAATTAATAAAAATTGGTTTAGCACGTGTATGTTGTATTATATTTTTTTTCCCTCTTAACTTGGAAACTAGTCAATGTGATGATTTGTTTTAGTCCAGTTAATATTGATGCAAGTTTATGCTCTCTTGAGCCACACAGCATTAGTAATAATTTGCTGTTCATTCTGCATGTTATTCAAAAAGGGAATAAAAGAAAATGACAGCTCCTTATGATAAAGTCTAACTTAATAATGGTCACTACGGCAACTAAAGTCTCTTCTAACCTTTTCAAAATCTCTCTCTCTCTCTCTCTCTCTCTCTCTCTCTCTCTCTGAAAAGGAATGATGACTAGACTGACTAAGCTGTTGAGCTGTCTGTACTGACCACTTAGAAACACTGTTATTTACTGAGCCTGCTGAGAACTGACATATTTGTTAGCTTTTTAAAGCAACAGGCAGCACACTCGTTTCAGGATCACTATGGTTTATTGAACACAGGGGTCCGGTCTTTTATTCAGCTTTACATTTAAATCAATGAGGTATTGTGAAAAGTCGGGGCTGAGAAATTGATAGACAAACCCCCTGTTTGTATGATTGAAAAGAAAAAGAATGAGAATCAATATAGTGGCAGCAGGCAATGGTACAGAACTGCCACTAACAGGAGCTGCTCCACTTCCCATACACATACTGTATTATTTAAACAAATGGCTCAATATATTCTAGCTGAAATAGGGTAAATGTTGATTTGTCCACATCATTCAATTAAAAAACTGATCTTTTATTTACGGAATTGGCCAGGGCCATTCACTGAGCCTTATTTGTGCAGGAATATTAAAAAAGATGTATTCAGTAGCACATTCACACACAACGCCTTGTTCCTTTCCCTCTGTGAAAGACCTTTCCATCTGTGAACAATTTTTTTCCCATCTTGTATAAAATCATTCTGCTTGATCAGAGGAAAGTTTTCAGATCACCATGTTGGTTTGTACTGAATTTTTAAATTTACTCTTCATCTGGGCATGAATTGAAAAAAGAATTGAGCCATGGCACACTTACCCTCATCCTAAGTTGAACACCCTGCAGTGGATTCAGTTTGTATATTTCTTCACAGTTTGTGTAAAACCCATGTTTATTCATGTTCAGATTAGAACCAGCCATTCTTCTAAAAATTGCTACTTTAATTTTCAAAGCCTTATTCAAATATCTGGATATTTAGACTGGTACATATGAAGTAATACATACACAAATCATTGCGGTGTACATGGACATAATGTAATAATATAATTTACACCGTGATAAACTTATCAGAGTGATCCTTTGTCTTTATATATATATATATTATTTAATTTGTAGAAAAAAACTGACTGTTGAATATCTTTCAGAATTTCAGCTAATCCATAGTGAGAGTACCTTTATAAACTAAGAACAAATGCCACACAACTCACCTAAGACATGCTTTCCTATAACTATGCTAGACGTGCAACTATTGTGCTTATTGTCAAATACTAAACACCTAATACACTTTTCACTGTTATAAGAGTCTTGATTTTTATTTGTTTATGTATGTATGTATTTATTTATTTATTTCTGTATTTATGTATTAATTAAGTAATTTATTTAAATATAAACTCATCACTATGGCTATATTTGACTACATACACTATATAATATGCATTCAGCTGCTCGCCACCAGAATAAAACTGTTATGAGCTTTGATTTGAAAATGAAACTTTTCCAAAGTCAGACATGGTTGTGTTTGTGTGAGCACAGTGGTTTATGTTTCTGTATTTACTGTCTCACTCAGAAAAGAAGATTCCTGAAGAGGATTACATCATCCTGATCGATGGGCTTAATGAGGCTGAGTTTCACAAACCAGACTATGGTGAAACAGTAGCATCTTTTATTACCAAGAGTATCTCAAAGTTCCCCATCTGGCTCAAACTTATCGTCACTGTTCGGGCCAGCTTACAGGTAAAAATCTGTTTGGGCCTTATTAATAGATGTACTGTTTGAAACCATGTTGTGCCTTAAAAAATAAGTGGGTATGCGTTACTTGACAGAACAATAGACTTGTTATATCACACCTTGATTAAATAATATAACACTGATTGTGTTGTTTATTTTATTAAAATTGTCACACAGGCTTTTTTTTTTTTAGCTTTTTTCCTTTAAACTGTGGGGGACAATATGTTTACTTGTTTTGTTTGTATAGCAAATGCTTCGGGTTAGGTAACATATTATGGCATTTTTATCTGCACGATAACCTTCTTCTATAAGTGAACGTGGTAGGGATGTATGTGCAGCTAGTGTATTTCTTTGAAAGATCCAAGCTTACACTTTCTTTAAGCAGTAGTCCAGTGCTAGTACACAGTGCTTCTAGGGCCTTTCTGCCTGTTGTGTATCAGGCATTTTAGAGAATTCTAAATCTAGCAATTGTAACACTTAGTGCTGCTTCAGGAAAGCCAGTAGTATAGGTTAATGATGTGACACATATATTGGCATTGAGGCAATAAAGGGATTGTGAATGGAGGAAGAAGGAAGCATGGGATCTGTATATGATAGGTTAAAGATTTTTGCTAAATGTATTTGTGTTGGCTGCACTCATTGTAATCTCTGCAGTCAGAAACTCTACTGATCAAAGCCAGTCAGCAACTGTGGTCTGATTGCTTTCAGCACACACATATGCCACTGTGATAAAAAACATATTCAGGTCAATATGGGATTTAATGAGATGTAGAATCAGGAAGACCCCATGCTTACTGGTTCAACAGACATGGACCATATTCTAAAGTGATTCTGTTGATGCTTTGGTTTGAGGAAATTTATTCTTCTGATACAAATTGAGTGGTTGGATGGAGAATGGCACGGACCACTTACACTAATGGATTAATTGCATACTGTATGTTTTGCTTACATGTTCACTTAAAGTCTGCCAGCCATATAAATAAGAAGAAGATTTTTTTTTTTTTAAAAAACATTATTCTGACTGAAGTTAAATAGTATTCCTTTGCTTCATTTATGGATTGTAACATGTCTATATCTGTGAATAATCAGACACAAATTTTGAACATTATACTGTTGTTGGTTTATTTCTCTGAGAACTTCCATCTTCCATGTTTTTGGACTTTCACAACCTTTAATTTAAATAATTCATGTCCCACTGACAGTCAGAACTGGCAGTCATCAATAAGATACTCTGATATTTTCCACTGTGATTTGTATCTGATTTTACAGTGAGATTTCTGAAAGTATGACATGGAAAAAAAGAAGAACTTTCTCAACTCAAAAATGTCTCAACTCATACTTTTTCCCCCTCTTCCATAGAAACATGATAACAGTCGTTTGCCTAACACCATCTGACCTTCAGGCATGAAATTCTCAGTGCTGAAGTAGCTATAGCAGAGTTGCATTGATTCTTTAATAGGTGTTAACATATTCTGCACTACTGTTAACTGAATCTCAATCTTCAATCTGCCTGATTATAAATACTTTGTGGGAAGAATGAGTCTCAATTTGAATTGCAAATATAAATTGATTTCTAAATTAATTGTATGGAATGTAAGCTCTGTAGTGTAGTCATAGAGGGATGGTTGTTCAGAACAGAAAATAAATTGTAAATTGTACATAATTAAAATCTCTTTGTGTACAGGAAGCCATATTGTTGATTGGTGGTGTATACATATACATACATACATACATACATACATACATACATACATACATACAATAAAGGACAGCTAGTGTACATGATAGGATGACTACATACTATAACATAAATATGGCAAAATCTCTAAACCCTTTTAGAACAGATGGAAATCCTGATAGATTGTATAATTTATCAACACTTAGTCTGTGAGAAATGAAAAGATGGCTGTGATGATGAAATAATGTGTTCTGTGGTGGTTGGGAGGATTTGTGGAGTGCAGAGGGGATTTAAACCTGTTTAAGTGCCAGCCTACTTACTTGTGACTCTCCAACTGATCTGTCATCATACATTTTCAGAATGTTTGTTAATAATACCATTTGTGAGAAGGCCAGAGTGTCTGCTTTTTCTGCTTCCAGTCAGTTAGTGGCTGTTGAAAATCAGCCTGAATCTGGCCATGTCAGATTGTACACAGATTGCCTTGTTAGTTGAGTTAAAGCAGCTGGTTCTTGGTTGGTTTAAGAATCTAGCCTTAATAATAATAATGGTGTTATCAAACAAAATGTATTTATGAGGGGATATCAAAACGTTTTGAGCCTCACACAGAAAGAGCATGATATTTGGATTTATACTGCTTTATTTTTCAACATGGTCCTCTATTCCTTCTCCACACAACTGTTCCATTTGTCAGTCATTGATACCCAATCAGTAGAACTCAACATCTTGTTCCCCTAACCAGCCCTCCACAGCAGCAGTCAGCTCATCATCATCCTCAAATCTCTGGCCCCGAAGGTGTTTTTCCAGCCTGGGAATGAGGTGGAAGTTGCTGGGGGCTATGTTTGGAAAAATAGGGTGGGTGAGGGAGGAGTTCGTACCCACACTCGCGCTCAGCTTCCATTGCAACTCGACTGGTGTGGACTGGCACGTCGTGGTAAAGCAGAATCCCACAACAGATTCTTCCGCTGCGTTTCTCCTGGTTGGATTGGCATACCTGCTTCAGTAGGTCACTGTAATATTCCCCATTCATTGTGGTTCCATGGGGCAGGTAGTCGACGTGGATCACTCCTTTGCTGTCCCAGAAAATTGTCGCCATAACCTTCTTGGTGGACCTGGTGGCTTTGAACTTCTTTGTCTTTGGAGATGTGGCGTGTTTCCATTCCATGGATTCCTGTTTGCTCCTCGGATAATAATGTTAAGCCAGGTTTCATCACAGGTTACAACCCTAAAATGAAAATCGTCTGGGTTGGCGTTGTACCGAGTTAGCAAGGCTCCACTGATGGTGACCCTCGATGGCTTCATGTCATCCGAAAGCATTCTCGGGACCCATTTTTCGCATACCTTGGACTAAGTTTGTCATGAAGTATGCCGTGTATGGATCCATATGAAAGGCATGCGAGGCTCAAAATTTTTTGATAATCCCTCGTAAATATTGTATAAATTATATAAATGCAAATTTGGTCTATGAAGGTTCTTTTTCTCACCAAGATGACGGCGGCTTATGCGCAAGCAGCGGCTCGGGGCTCTCGGCTTTTTTTGGTTCTTTTTTGTTTGTGGTTTTGCTCTTTATTTAAGGACTTGAAACTATAATTCGGTACGGAAGGGCTGAACTGTTGGAGCTGGGTAAAAATTCTGGACTTTATGCACCTCCAAAGCTGGATTTTATACCACCAGAGCTGCAGCGGACCACAGGGGCTTCCACCATCCCACCTTTGTGGCCCAGGAGACGGAGGAGGCACCGTAAACAAAAGCAGGGTAAGTGGAGTGAGCTGCATGCTAAGCTACAAGCTAACCCACATAGACCGGCACTGCCAAGCCTTCTCCTTGCGATCTGGACGAGATCCTCCTGAGGTTCGCCTCACAGAGGATGGACAGCTGCGTGACAATCGTCACTGAGACCTGACTGGATAACTAAATCCCTGTTGCTGCAGTGGAGCTAGCAGGGTGCTCTGCATTCATAAATCCTGGTGTACTGCCACCAACATTATCAAAACATTCTGCTCCCCTGATCTGGAATATCTGGTAGTGAAGTGCACACAGTTCAAATTGGTAAGAGAACTCAAAAGTTAATGCTAAGATGGCAAAGTAGCAATTGCTAATACAGAAGTGGCTGTGATCGTGGCTGGGGACTTTAACCATGTACAACTGAAGTCAGTGCTCCCCAAATTTCACAGATTTATTGACTTTCCAAGCAGAGCCAATAACACACCAGATCAGGTTCATTGTAATATTCCAGGGGCATACAAAGCATTTGCAGCTCCTCACCTGGGCATGTCAAATCTCATCACAAGTGAAGCTGATCAAGGCTTATAAACCTCTGATTTGCAGGACTAAACCCACCACCAGAACCATGCAAATCTGGACTCAGGAGGCCTCCTTAATACTACAAGACTGCTTTGAGCACACTGACTGGGAAGTGTTCAAACAGGGCGCTGGTCTAGTGGAATACACGTTGGCTGTTCTGTCCTAAGTTCATTTCTGTGCTGTCCTGCCCACAAAGACCATCATGTTTTTTTTCCAATCAGAATCTATGGATGGACAGCACAGTGTGGCCCCTGCTTAAAGCCCGATACACAGGCTGCAGGTCAGGAGACAGGAGGTCAGGAGGCTGTCTTACAGTAGGGCCCAGAAAGAACTGAAAAAGGGCATCCAGCTGGCAAAACTCAGATACAAACAGCGCATTAAGGAACACCTCAACAACAACAACCACGCAAGGAGAGGTATAAGGACCATCACAGACTACAAGCACAGCGACCAGCAGGTCAGCCGTGACCCCACTCTGCCTGACACCATGAACAGCTTTTTTGCATGCTTCGACTCACTGAGCAGCAGGAAGACTGTACATCTTCCCCTGCCAGAGCAGCAGCAGCAGCCCCTTGTCCTGCAGCAGCACCAAATGTGTTCTGCCCTGAGGAAGCTCAATATCAACAGGGCTTAGGACCAGATAAGGTGTCAGGCCGGACCCTGAAATCATGCCCCAACCAGCTGGCAGGAGTTTTCCTGGACATTTTCAACCTGTCAAGTCAAGTCAGTTTTATTTGTATAGTGCTTTTAACAATTGACATGGTCACAAAGCAGCTTTACATAGTAAAATAAATTAGGGAGGAATCTAAAAAAATTTCTCTACAAAACCCTACACATCCCTAATGAGCAAGCCCGCGGTGACAGTGGCAAGGAAAAACTCCCTCAGTTGACACGAGGAAGAAAC
>JAQMYF010000012.1:30727869-30746159 GCA_030014195.1 Neosilurus mollespiculum | reverse complement strand
ACCTGACTTTTACCTTCTTAAAAATTCAGGTTTGAGCTTTATTAACATTTGGATTGAGTGAGAGAGCTGTAGTTGTTTAAATATTAAATGAATCGTCAAAAATACAACTTGCTTAATAATTGTGCACGCAGTGTAGTTTGATGACAGAACTATTACTTAACTGATTTAATCACCAAAATTTTACATCTGATGAGAAAAATTTGATTTTTTTTTGATTTGCGGTAATGTTGTGTGTGTGTGTGTGTGTGTGTGTGCACGTGTGATCTGCACGTGCACAGAGATTAAACTGCCAGTTACTGACAGTTTTAAACTGCCTTTTAAACTGAAGTAAGGTCTTAGGCACATGTCTTGCTTTTGGTCTTCTGATTTGAAAACCATATTTCCCATCGCAATGAGGTTGACAGCATTTGAGAGCTAAGAATTTGACCCTCAAAATGATTTTAATTTATTTTAAAAAGCTGTATTTTGTATTGACCTCTATGGAGCGATTCATGGTACAGCTGTCAGTCAAAGGCTCACCATTTAACTTGTTAAAAGTGCTATTGACCCGAAAGTTACATGATCAGAATGAGCACACATGATGTAAAATTTATTGGTGTAGAATGAAAATTATGGGAGTAGGAGTGAGTTTAAAAACCTTTTTTCCAAGATAATCTTTTCTTTTCTCACACTCTAATGATTACATCACACACTCTAGCCCAGAACATTCCACGCAATAGACACCCATTATAAATACACAAACTGACCCAGAAATCCTTATGACACTTGATCAAAGTGTAAGAGAAACATTAACATAAAAGGTAGCAAAAAGCCGTTTTGAACACTGAAATTTTGACTTCAGTATCTACGTTTTGAAAGTTCAACCAAGTTTCTATGTGAAAATATGGCTTCTTGGCGAGGCGTCAAAATAAGGTGAGTCATGATTGTTTGTCGACCTCTCCCCATTCATTTCAATGGGATTTTTTGGTGTAGTTTTTGGCTCATTATGTTGCCATGGTAACACGAAACGCCAATAAAAGTAATAGCACACTCCACGTTGCTGAGACGCACATTTTGATATATATACATTGTGTGGGTGCACTTTGCCGTTCGGGCCGCATTAGCGATACGGAAGAACAATTTTTTTCTTGGTGAATAGTAACTCTTAAACAGCCACATAATGACTTTACCTTGCCGCTTTTGTGTTATGTATTATTCACATGTTTGTTTCTCACACTGCAGTGGTTCATCTGATCATGTTTATACTATATCTCAAGAACAGTAGTTTTCTTTCAAACAGCAAGGTCAACTTTTGTGTGAGGCTCTTCAGATTGTTAGGTGGTATAGGAAAAATGAATTTGCAACATCCTTGTTCGTGGCAGTGTGTTCTGTATGCCTGTGCAGAGTGTAATGTGTAGGTATCCCTGTAGAGTCCAGCTCTCTCAAGTCTGTCGCCTCTTAATCCTTTGTTTGCAGACGTGTGTGTGTGTGTTCCTAGTGGCCCAATATCTCCTGTTCTCTTCTGACCTTCTGTAGATAAATCACCCAAAGGACATCAATACTATAGTGCAAGAGACAGGAAGAGGCTTTTAACACCACCTGCTTGTGCGTGCGTGTGTGTGCAGTTTTTTTGTGGGGTAGAATGAAGCCAAGGGGGAAAAAAAAGAGAGAATTGTTTCATGGAGGCAAAGATGGTTATTAGATGTTATCTAATGGATAACACTGATTTGGAGTGGTATTGTTCTCCTAAATAATAAATAAGTTATTAAAATGTTATATTATAGACTGCACATTACATTTGGTGCAGTTAGTGGACTGTTAATAAGGTTTAAGTGTCATAATAGCATTCACACTCACTCATCTGCTGAACCACTTAATTCTATTAGGGTCACAGGGAGGCTGGAGCCTATTTCAGTCGGCACTAGGCAAGGGCAGGGTACACCCTGAACAGCTCGCAAAGCAACACAAATAACCATTCATGCATACCTACAGGCAATTCAGTACAGCCAATTAGCCTAGGAGTCTTTGGACTGTGGGAGGAAAGCCACGCAAGCACAGGAAGAACATGCAAGTTCCACACAGAAACAACTGAGCCCGGGACTCGAACCCAGGACCTTCTTGTAGTGAGGCGGATGTGCTAACCACTACATCACCATGCCGCCTGTGTTTAATAGAAGTGGAGTCTTTTTGTATCATATACTCTCAGCAGCTACCACAATAGGAACATATGCAATCGTGTAGCAGCTGCAAAATGTATAAAATTAGGCAGTCGGGTTCACAGTAACAAAAATAGGGTAGTTTTTTTTTGTTGCCAGGTGAACTGGTTTGAGGATTGTTTTTAATGAGAGGGCAGAGTAGAATGGCAATACTGGTTCTAGCCGATTGGCATCTCTAACCATTCTTGCAGTAGCACACTGAAATAAAAATTCTTTATAACAAAAAGCCTCTCAGAAGACACAGCACAATTCGGACCAAAAATATCTACATTTTTTCACAGTAATAGAGCTGTAGTGTGAAAAAATCTCACATGCACCTCTGAATAATTCTGACACCATTGGTGCTTTTACAGATTTTATGAGAATTTTTTAATTTCCTTTTGCTTACAGAGATTAATGTCAGGGTCTGGTGGAGGTCCTCACAAAGATGAATGAAAACTCTTCTTGTTTGTCTTTCCAAAGGAGATCACCGACTTGCTTCCCTTCACCAAAATCAGTCTGGACGATTTCCCCGATAACAAGGAGATCAGCTCGGACTTGAACGCATACATCCAGCACCGTGTGAACAGTAGCCGCGACATCCTTAACAATGTCTCTTTGAATGGAAAAGCTGATCCTATCAGTGTGTCCAAGCTGAGCTCGCACCTCATCTCTCGCAGCCAGGGTTCATACCTTTACCTGAAGCTCACACTGGACCTTTTTGAGAGGGGACATTTGGTCATCAAGAGCTCCAGTTACAAAGTGGTGCCCATCTCCTTGGCTGAGATCTACCTACTGCAGTGCAACATGAAGTTCAGGAGTAACTCTGCATTTGAGCGTGCCATACCCATCCTCAACATTGCCCTGGCCTCTCTCCACCCACTGACAGATGAGCAGCTCTTTCAGGCCTTGAATTCTGGAGCAGTGCGAGGAGAGTTGCAGTGGGATGATTTCCAGCAGCGTATGGACACACTCTCTGCGTTCCTGATTAAACGGCGGGATAAGACGCGCATGTTCTGTCACCCATCTTTCAGAGAGTGGCTCGTGTGGAGGGCTGATGGGGAGAGCTCTGACTTTCTCTGTGACCCCAGGTAAGATGCTGACATGCCATAAAGTGAAGATCTTTGTATTGATTGTTTTTGGGGTGTTGTTAATTAATATGAAAATGACACTAAATGTCAAAACTGCAAGCAGATAAAGCTGCAGGATGAGATGGGCTTCCTCATGGCATCTATCCAAACAGCATGAGTAAGTTTGAGAGGGTGGCACAGCTTAAGGATGATCAGCAGTGCTGAAATAATTATCTGTAAAGTATAATAAGCAGGTGTGATGACCAACTTTAGGAAACTGTCTCACAGCCTTCATTTAAAAAGTTTTGCACTTCAAAGGTTATGGCTTATCACAAGTTTGCAGATTTTACCTTGTAAAATGAGTGCTTACTGACCATTTATAGGGTACTTAATCTAGGCACTTAATGTGTCAGGTCTATAAGGATCTGTGTGGTGTTGTACCAGAATGTGTTAAGGTTGGACTGAAATTGCGTTCAAATAGATTATAGAATAAAAGTCATTCATGGAAAACGATAAAATATCTTTAACTCTCAGAAAATATATTTAGCATTGTTTTATTGATTTATTTTATTAACTGCCCTTAATTCTGTTTTATTGATTTATTTTATTAACTGCCCTTAAAAAGAAAACTTATTCTAAAACTTATACACCACTTCTGTCTTTGATCCATGTCTGTTCTTAATATACAGTACACACCAATTCATCAAGCAATGTCCATCCAGTGGGTGTAGGTTGCTTAAATAAAAGGAGGGAAATGGAGGAGGAAAACAGCTCACATTTAAATTAACCTGAAGTATGTGCAAGCTTAACAGAATCAGAATACTTTATTGATCCCGGAGGAAATTGTGTGCAGACAGTTGCTCCATACCAAGTAAAGACAAAGATAAAGATAAAAGTCTGTGTAAGAAAAATTACAAATATCTATATATACAAAAATACATATGGAAATCTACATACATGTGTGTGTGTGTGTGTGTGTGTGTGTGTGTGTGTGTGTGTGTGTGTGTGTGTGAAGTTACTAATATCTATATGAACAAATAAATGTCAGTGAGTAATATGTAGAGTATTATCAATATGATAAACAGTAGAATCTAAATGATTAATCAGGATTGATATGAAAAAAAACATTAAATATATGAAGACTCTTGATTAATTTGGTTTTAGCTCTTTTGTTTTCTCATAATAACTATAAAGCTCCATGTTTCTACTCTCTATCCGTGCAATACAGTATATTTTGTTTTTTAAATGATTTGAGCAGTAAACTATATGTTCATGAAACCAGGACTGCCTTTATTATGACTGTATACGCTCTGATAGTAAATACTATAAATACTAATCTGTATTTAGTGAAAGTTAGTGTAGTCTTGAAAGGTGCTTCATTAGGATATGTCCACTTGTAACTGTCTGCCAACTTATCTCCATGTTAATCAGTTTGATAGCCTTGCTTGCCAACATTCTGACTTTTCCATCAAATGACTTGGCAAGTTTGGAATTTCAGTGAAAGGGCAGTTATTTCTAAAGGCACTAAGAGAGCTCTTTGTTGCTCATAAAAGACCAAAATTAAGAGGCAATCTTAGTTTTATTTCAGGGATATGAAGTATAAATATTTTGTCTCTTCCCAGCAAGAGGCTGTGGGGGATTACTGGCTAGATTTATTATTATTATTTTTTTAAATGTGCCTGTGGGGCATGGCAAGCTGGTGCAGAGCCCACCTGTCTGCTTATATCACCTATTAATCACATTCTTAAATGAGCTGCAATCGTTTCACTCTTTTATTTTGTACCGCTTGTCTTATAAGGTTCCCAGCTGATGTCTGGCACAAGAAAGGGAACACCCTAAACAGGTTGCTAGTCTGCTGCAGGGCTAACACAGACACAAACAACCATTCACACTCACATTCACGTCTATGGGCATGTTAGAGTAACCAGTTTACCTTATGTGCATGTCTTTTGACTGTTGGCATACAGGGAGAACAAGCAAACTCCAAGCAGGCTTGAACCCAAAATGTTTTTGTTGTGAGGCGTATATGCATCATTGCCTCAATATAAAAAAGTTGCTTTAGGTATAGAATAGTATTTTGATTGTAAATTACATCTATAAATATTATTATTATTATTTTAATTAAAAAACTTGCTCTGTGAATAGTGACATGGAAATAATTTTTTTCCCCCAGAGGAAAAGTGAGAGCAGTCCAAAGGACTTAGAATTAAATGTGTGCAGACACTCATGCCTCATGGGACAAGTACAGGTTAAGTTGTACAGGTTAAGGTTTCAGGCCTGAATTGCTCTCTTTGTGTGCATGTACAAATATTTAGATTTGTATAAATATGAATATATTTTCTCTTTATTGCTCTGCATTTTGTGGGGTTTTATACCACTGAATTCTCATCTCAGTGTTTATCTCTACAATATTCAGTTTGATTTTATCAAAAATAAAAGTAGTCATTTTCATATTCTACTCCCTTTACATGTTCAATATAACCCACATTTTTCGTAAATTTCAATTTTTCAAAAAGAAATTGAGGCCTGCCCTGTAAAACCTTAAATCAAAACTGTAAAATGTTTGTTCTTTCATAAATGTGTCATGTGGTTAAGAAGAAAACTGGCTATATTTTTTTGTTGTATTATAATTTTAATGGAACTTATAGTCATAAGTCAGTGTAGAGAAACTGTTTGTGACCCAAGTAAGTGTGGTGGATCATAAAACATGAGAAATTTGTTAAGGTAAAGTGGTGTGAGGCTGTTCAGTGGTTTATAGGACAATAGTAGTATTTTATACTTAATGCTAAATTTAGTTAAAAGCCAGTGCAGTGTGGATAAGACAGGGGAGATGTGGTTGTAGCTTCTGGTTCTAGTAAGGAGTCTTGCTGCTGCATTTTGGACTAACTGGGGCTTTTTATGCACCTACTGTACAGTTACATATTACAGGAATCTAATAATAGAAGGAACAAAAGTATGAACAGTTTTTTTCTGTATTGTGCAGTGACATTTTTCTTATCTATGCAATATTATTGAAATGAAAAAGGTAATATTAGTATATTCAATAAATAAGTAGTAATAGTAATATTATTAATAAACAAGTAATATTAAATAAATAAAGGTTTTTCCTTTCATTTGTTGATTGTCTGTTGTTGCTTGTATTTATGAGAAAGTGTGGTATTTGGCTGTATGCTGTTTGTTGTGTGGATTTGTGATAAAGCTTTACTAAGCAGTTCATTACCTGGTGATAGGTTTGCTTATTTCAGATGCCTGCCTGTGGTGTAGATAAAGATGAGAACTGTCTCTAACGGTGCTGCCTAATTGTTATTCTATCCCTCCCCTCTTCTGCTCTGGTTGGTGTGGAGCTCAGAGTGTCCTGATTGGACAGTGTGTGTCCTTACTGCACCAACTGTGGGACTGACAAATGAAGGCTGGTGACTCACCTCCTCTTAGCACATACCCCTCCCCATAGTCAGATGGGTCAGACACTCCCCTATCATTCGTCAGTGCCCCCCCCCTCTCTCCCCCCCTCTCTCCCCATTCTACTTTCTCATTATTAAATCAGACATCCCATCCTTTGGCTTTAACACAGAAAGACTTGACAAAAAATGTGCTGCCACTTCAGCTTGTTATTTCTTAACTCAAACAGAAAGAGAGCTCGGACCAGTACTTTATTTAGTGAAGAAGATGTTGAGCTGATCAAAGCAAGTCGTATTCATGCATGGCCTTTTAATACTGAAGATTCCTGTTAATGAATACCAGTCAGAGTCTGAGCCAGGCCTGGGGTATATGAGGACACCTGTTTTTCTCTCCTAGGCTTGTATGCCTGTGTGGAAATCCCATCTCTGTGTGTGTCTGAGTGTGTGTGTGTGTGTGTGTGTGTGTGTGTGTGTGTGTGTGTGTGAGATGATCGTCTCTCTCTAAGGACATTACAGTTTAGAACTTCTCAAACCATGTTTTTTCGTTCACTCTTTTTTTTTTTTTAATAATTGTTCATTATTATTATTGACGTTTACTGGTTCTGCGTCTCTGCAGGAGTGGCCATGCCCTGATGGCATTCATGTTGTCCAGGCAAGAGGGCAAGCTTAACAGACAGCAGACAATGGAGCTGGGACACCATATTCTAAAAGCACACATATTTAAGGTAACATAATACTGTATATACTGAAAACATAACTGCTATCTTCAGCTACAAAGGCTAATGTAGCCCTGTCATTTATTTAAGTGGCAAATAACAACATAATGGCTAAGATTGTAACATGTCAGCCACGTCACGTTGTACTGCATTTTATTATATTTAATTACTTAAGCTTTCTTTGCAACTGTTTTGAGAGGTCCAGGGGTGTTAATACACCGCATGTGTGGGCATGTGAGGGCATATGGCTTGTCATAGTTAGGAATTACTTTTACAAAATCCCAAAGATTTTCTTTACTTTAGCTATGTTAATGCAGGGAACATTCAAAATGCCTTATTATAGGAGTCTGGGTGTGGGAATGTGTATGTTTGAACATAGCTTTTCAATGTGCATTTTCTCCACAGGGTCAGAGTAAGAAGACTGGAGTATCATCCAGTGTTCTGCAGGGGTTATGGGTTAGCTGCAGCACCGACAGCCTGTCTGCTGCTTTGGCATCCTTACGAAACCTGTACACACCTAATATCAAGGTCAGCACACACACTCACATGCAGTTTCCTACAAAAAAGATACACTACCCAAACAATACCTGTTTGAGGTAGAGGAGTCAAAACCGATCGTTTGCCTTATACTATAATATAGGTTAGCACACCAAGCATGAGTAATGTTTCATGTGGTATTTCTTACTGGAAATAAAGCATGAAAAAGAAATTCAGTGTTTATTATGACATGTACTAGCACAGCAGGGTGGAGTTTTCTTGCTTCACAAATTCTAGCTTGTTAGGAAACCATGGTAAGAGTGCAGGGTCTGTGATGATATAGCACTCTTATAGCAGTTAAGAGCTTTGCGACAAGGATCATTCAAGGCAACTTTGAGGTGCTGGGATTTGAACTCATAACTTCAGTAGTAGAACCTGTTTACTACCAATCCCGCTGTGACATTTATGTGTCCTGTCGCTGTTCTCAGTGGTTTCAAGACATAAAATGTTGTGACTGTATAACTGCTCAACTACATTTAGCTCTTTTTCAGCCATGCTATATAATCCATCCGCTAGTCGTATTAGTTTTTATCCTTATCGTTAAGACATTTCACCTTCCAACTAAATAGCATTCACAATTAATCTAAATGGTGAAAAAATCATTTACATTTATGGAATTTGGCAGACGCTCTTATCAAGAGCAACTATACAACAGAGCAATTGAAGGTTAAGAGCCTTGCTCAAGGGCCCAACAGTGGCAGCATGGTGGTACTGGGGATTGGACTGCCTTTCCCGCCTTTGGCTCAGTAACTCAGAGCTTTAACCTCTGAGTCACCACTTAAACAGTTTTTTATACTTTCTCCGCACGGTACAATTAATTGTAAGTGGAGGTTGCTTGTTCTCCTCGTGCTTGTGTGGGTTTCCTTCACGTACTCTGATTTTCTCCCACAGACCTAAGACATACACAAAGCTTATTGGTTGTTCCAGATTGCCCCTCGGTGTGTGTGTGTGTGTGTGTGTGTGTGTGTGTGTGTGAGTGTGTTGGCCCTGTGATGGACTGGTGAACAGTTCAGGGTGTACCGTAAATCAGTTGAGGTCCTAATATGATTAAGTACTTTGGTATATGAATAAATGATTAGGAGTTAAAGTGAATTATGATATAACCGTGTTCTGATGGGAAAGTTGATGGTATAAAATGAAGTTAAGAATGGTTTGATTAAAGGTGTGCTTTCACTTATTCCCACCCAGCCTAAGACTGCACACTACCCTCCCATTAACGCGTTACATTATAATTTCTGCAGCTAACTTGCTTTGGGGGAAAATGTTAAAGGCCTTTTGGTATTTTACGATACTCCTGAGCCCTTTAACTTAGTTATAATTAAAGCGTATTAATTATAGGGCGGGATAAATAATTTTATGATGCATTCTGCAGGTTTATATGCAGACCCACTGTGTTACTGAGGTATGAAATGCCATCATTGGTGTTGCAGGGGAAGGAAGAGCAGAATTGATGAAAATTAGCTCAAGGCAAAAAAGGTCTCATGCTCTGTCATTTGGGTAGCACAGAATTTTTTTCTGCAGAGGTAAAACATGGAAGCTTAATTTCTCAAGAAGACAGTATTACAAAACGTTTACTTTCTCCTCCTATTACACACTCCCCTTTCCCCGTTCTCTCCTCTTTCTCAAATAGTCTGTCTCTTTCACTGCACTTTAACTAAAAATCTCCCACTGTTTTTGACCCTCACTGCGCCCCATGTCCGTCAGTAATCATTATTATAATGTCTATAGAATTTGCTTATCAAATGGAAGAGTGGTGCCTGATTAAAGCCTGCTTCAGAATATTCTACTATGTGCCAGTGTGCCATTGTGATTAACATGCTTTGCTAATCAACATGTTGTGTTTGAGAGCTCCATGCACAGGTTGAGGCGGATCTTTCACTCTGGATTTTTGCAGAGGCACTTTAATGATTCGATTTAAAGTTCAGTTTCATGGATGTATTCAACTTTCCGGCTATTGTGAATGTGGTCTTTATATTCTTGCTATGAAGAGAGAAGATTCCACTTTGCACTGGGGAATCTAACACTTGAGAGCTGGTCAAAAAGGTTCAGGACTTTTTCTGTAGTGTAGGAATGAAGTGTGTGATGGTCATGCACATGCAGCACAAGCGAACAGTAACCCTCCTGAGTCGGTATGCGACATAACCTCATGCAACATCAGAACCTATATTACATGCATTTTTGTGACAGTTTGCATGTATGCATTTTTGTTTTACTATGGACCCCACAGCAAACATCAAATTCTGGAAATTGGCAATAAAGACCCTTGAAATGCTTTAGCAAGCATACAGCAATGAAGCACTGAGCCAGGTGAGGTGTTTTGAGTGGCGTTCCTGTGTCAAGAGGAATGAATGTCATCATCTAGAGATAGGCATGAATGCTACTCAGAAAACCTTGCCTGGTTCATTGCTTTATTGCCGTTAGCATGTTGAAGCATTTTAAGGGTCTCCACTGCCCATCATAAATGTTTGCGTGTTGTGCAAATTTCAAATGCACACATGCACCGTTTTTAAATAGATAGATAAGGTATGAGGTATGTGGAAACATGATGAGAATATGGGTAATGTTGTTTGTTTATTTATTTATTTTATTTTATTTTATTTTATATGGTTTTATTTATATATGTATCTATTTTTCCAATATGCCAAGTCTATTGCCAGAAGTAACTCTTGATTGTATATCTCTGTGTTTGTATGGAGCAAAATGTTGGATCTGCCATGTATCAAGCCTGGAAAAAGTTCAATAAAAACTTGAGTTACAAAAAAAAAAAAAAAATGCATCTAACACGGGTCGGGATGTTTTCAGCATGATGTCGTGAAGCTCACGTACATGAGCTCATGTGCATGACCATACTGTGCTCCATTTGTTTACTACAAAAACAGCCCCAGAACTTTTTCATTACACCACATTTACCTAACATATATTCCGCAAATAGGTGGATATCGCAAAATAGTTCTCAAAAAGGAATGTTTTAGTATATATTACATGGAAGCATAAAAAAAGCAAATGAAATTAAGATGTTTGTGGTTTGTTTTCAAATTTTAAAGTGTAACTGATCACAAGCACTCCATCACAATGGTCACACATTCATATTAAGGCCTCTAAATTTAAAGTGTTGGAATGTACTACACAGAAAAAGATATTTTTAAACTTTAAAACTTTAGTGTGTACACCACAGAAACAAGGAAGGTGCCTCCTGTAATGGTATCTGCTTATACTTATTCAAAAGTTTTGTATGTACTGCATGGAAACATAAAAGCAAACTGAAACAAGAATTTTATGGTAAAATTTCTTTGTATGTTTTGAGGAGGGTATCTTGTTGAGTTTGTAGGATTTCAGAATCAGTGACCATGGCAAACCTTGAGTAAGTGTGTACCTTTTTGATTCAAGCATGATCCACTTGGGATAGTGTCTATTAACCCCTAGATAGCGAACCAATTAGATCATTCTATTCCCATGCAGTTTATACTAATGATAAATTATTATCAAAAGTATACACCAGATGCAGAACAACTGTTTCTGTACTGCCTCTGTTAGCTTACTTTTTTTAACCACTAATAACAGTTTCTACAATGAGTAAATCTGTGGTTATCATTTTAAATGTTTTTTGTTTGTTTGTTTGTTTGTTTGTTTGTTTGGTTGGTTGGTTGTTTTTTATTAAGTTTTGAGGACAATAGTCCTTGTAAAACCCGGGTTAGTAAACATGTTATGTATGTGTGCAGGTGAGCCGTTTGCTGATGCTGGGTGGTGCGAACGTGAACTACCGTACAGAAGTGCTGAACAACGCACCAGTGCTGTGCGTGCAGGCTCACCTGGGTCATCATGAGATGGTGGCGCTGCTGCTGGAGTTTGGAGCCAGTGTGGATGTGGCATCCGAGAACAGCATAAGTGCTCTCAGTTACGCTGCTGCATCAGGACACCTGAGCCTGGTCACCCAGCTGTGCAAGAGAGGAGCTAAGGCATGTGTGATGAAATGATAAAATAAAGTATATGTAATTCAATACATATGTTTACATGCAGCCAAATTGGTACTAATGCAACTGTTGAATTAAAAAAAAAAAAAAACAATTTATTTATAGATAATTAAAAAATTTATCAAATGAAACTGTGAGTTGTGTTGGGTCAGACTAGATAAAAGGGGAATGAATGATTCAATTATTAGTTGCCATTTTGGTGCAACTTTCGCAGTCAGAATATTTGCATGAGTTGTGAACACGTGTCTGAGCTGTGATGAACACTGTCCAACAATGCAAATACAAAAAAAAGTAGTTCTGGGAGGGGAAATGGACAATTTGCACATGTAGAATACTGCAGGACGTAATGTTTTTCCTCTGCACTGTCTGTGCAATAAGGACATTTGTAGGACACTTTGCCGAGACTGACATTACTAAAGACTTGCTGGAAACACAGGTCAGACTGTTTTAAACAACTTGTATGCAGGGCAAACATTAGGTACCTCTTTCTCTTTAAAAGGATTTACATGTCCTACTTTTGAGGTTCCATTCATTAAATGCTACATTTATGTACGTGAAAATGTAAACATTCTGCAGGTTGCTGTGTTTTGGCAAATAGTTAATTATAATTATAGTATAATTTGTGCAATCATGCTGATTCATTCAGAGTGAAAACTTTGCAGGTTAACTCAGCCAATGCTGTAAACATTTAGAGAATTTAGAAATTAGGATTAACTGGTCGTTGCCAAACATTTAGGACTAAATTGTTTGTGTTTTGAGATGATTCCAAATAAATCATAGTTTAAAGTTTGCCTGCCTATGTATTCATAAAAATTTAAACCATATTTTCTGGTATATTACTGCATATCATCATCAGGTGGATCACCTTGATAAGAATGGACAGAGTGCTCTGGTACATGCAGCTCTGAGAGGCCATCTGGATATCATCCAGTACCTGCTGGAGCAGAGGTGGAGCATAGATGAGCAACAACATGAGCTTAGCTTAAAGAGCAAAGCCCTTCAGCAAGCACTTATTGCAGCATCCAGTATGGGGCACACACAGGTCAGCTAACACACACACACACGCACAATATGAGACATCATTATGGGACACTGATTTAGTGGTAACTCCTAAAACACACAGTTTTCCATACTCTATGTGGTGAGCATTTAGTAATACAGTTGCCACATTTTTAGTGATACAGTTGCCATGGGAGATTAGCCATGGCAACAGGCCACTGAGACTGCAGTGTGATAGATGTAATAGCATGCTTTATGTTTTGCGCTCTTTATAAAGGGGGCACGGCTCAACACATGACTGAAGAAAAGCAGCAGAGGTTAGATAATGAGGCAGAGGTACATGGAATATGGAGGGAAAAAAAACAAAAAATAACTCCTTAATGTTATGTTTTGGGAGTGAGAACCAAATAGAACCTTTACGAAAGAAACAAACATAGTGAGTGTAATGGGTAAGTAGGCTTTAGTGAGAAAGTCTGTGGACGTGGTACAGTGTATAAATGTGGTTTGGGAAGAGTATTTGATCCGATCACATTCAGAAGGCTCAGTGTTTGGATATTAAGGTTAAGAGAGCACCTCACTGAAGTACCTCGCTTCCCATTTCTCTGCCTGTGCACTTCACTTCTGCTAATGGATCACCTCAGACAGATTCTAACCCTCTGTGACACTGTATTGATCACCTGAAGGCTTTTCATCTTTAATATAGCTCTCTCACCTGCACTTCTCCTGCTGTCTGAAGCTACACTGTTGTCATATAAATAGTTGCTTATGTTGTATATTCCCTTTGTTTATATTGCAGTAATGTTTAATAAAGCTTGTTGTTTGCAGGTGGTGAGAGAGTTACTAGCCTTTGATAATGAGGTGGCCGTACAGATCGATGCTCATGATACACTATGGGGAGAAACAGGTATGTTTAGCTTTTCTCTCTCTCTCTCTCTCTCTCTCTCTCTCTCCCTCTATGGGATATATAACCTCCACTTACCTGTGCCCAGATTTAATATCACTTGGATGAATGAAAAACTATTTGTTCTCTTTTTTAGCTCAAATAATCACATCCATAAACACAACTGTCATTCAACATTTGGTACAAAATGTTTTTTCTTCTGTTTCCTTGGAAATGGACAGCTCTTGGCCCATGTTCATTGAGCATATCTAGCATGTTCTGGAATTTGGCTGAATTGTTTGGCAAATTTAAACAGTACTTTGGGTTACTTCTATAAGAAAGGGATTAAACACATTATGTTCTTTTTCATAATGAAGATGTTGTACAATATAGAAAATAGATATTACCCATGTCTACAGTAGTCAAAATAATCAAATGTAACCAGTCTTTAGTTTTTAATATTGTTAATATAGTTAATATAGTAATAATATAGTTTTTCATTCTTCTCTGTGGGAATATTTTGGCACTGTGTCAAACAGATGTCACTATGTCATGAAAGGTAACAGGCTGGAGGTCACATCAGGAGGTCCATGTCCTTGTAGGTACAGACAAAATATGAAGATAGGGCTCAGAAAAAGGTCTGAGTGACAGGTAGCAAATAAAAGCCCTTTTGTTGTTCCCTGGTGACTCACAACTCACTTATTTCAGCTTCTGTTCTGTGCTGCTTTGCATAAATCCTCTTGAGACAATCCACACCTGCACACCTTCTCATACTGCAGAGTGATTATATACATACAGTCATGGGGAAGGAAAGTACTGCTCTTAAAACAGACTCAATTCTTTGTCACATGGATTCCAAAAGGTGCTGATAACATTCCTTTGAGATTCTGGTATGGATGAGCGATTAAATGATTATGATAATTAGTACACTTCACGTCCCGTACAAAATCCGGCGCCGGACATTATTTAGTATTGCTGGAAAAATGTTCGGACAGGTCCGGAAATCGATGATGGATCGATGATGGGTAGGTCATAATTTTCCAACTTCCCTCCTGTCCAGCCCGTTCCCGTCTGAGTGGTTGGTCGAAAATGAAGCAGCAGAGGGGCATGAAGTAATGTCCGATGAACAGATAGTGGCATCAGTGACGGGTGAGCTAAGTGAAAGTGAGGACAGTGACGATGAGTTGGAACCCACATTTAAAATGAATGTGATAAAAGAATGTGCTGATACGCTCCTTAAGTTTGTGGAAGCACAATATTGTGTATTGAGTGTCGCAAAAGTGTGTAAAAGTCCGGGACTGCTTCTCAATAATGGTGATTGCTGGACCGATTATGGTAAATATCCAGGAAAGGGTAGGGATTACTTTGAAATTATGTGATCAGATTGATTTGCTAAATTGGGAAATTTTCACAACATTAATCAACCACACAAATTCGCCGTAATCAATTAAAAATGAAAAAAAAAAATTTTAAAAAAACTTCTAAGTTTGCATTTCTTGTGTTCCTGGTGTTGTATATACTAATCCTATGGTGAATATCTTTAAATTGTCCGCAAGACAGATACAAAGGGACTATTAAATGATATTCCGCTCAAATAATTGCTTTTTATCATGACATAAGTTGCTGTAGTCATTAGAAATATAGCTAATGTGCAGTACATTTTTGATATAATTAATTTCCTTGCTTAGATGGGGAATGTTCCAGCTGTATGTTTTTTGAATGTTATGTGTTTTGTTCACTTTAATACAAGGAGTTTCTTCTTAACCTTGTGAGTGTGACTGTGTTATCACAGTTCCATAGAGAATTTCTGTTAAGATAAATTACATTGTTTCCATTCAAGTGTATGAGTTTAGATGAGGGCTGCTTTTGATCTGTAAATAGCCTTGTTACATCCTGCTCCAAAACAGTCCAACACACTTCCTAATTTTGCCTGAACTGTGATTATTATCTGTATGTTTGGTTGTGGCTTTAAGGTGACTATCTTCAAATGCACATTACCACAATGGGGTGCTTCTTACAGCAGGGCTGCTGATTATGGCAGAACACCATCTTGTGAATTAATTCTTGCACCAACCACTGCAAAACTCTAGAGATTTGTAACTGAGGTAGTTAGCAATGTCCCGGCTGTGTGAGTGGATTTTTTTATTATTATTATTTTAGTTATTAATATTATTGTTTAAAACACTTTTCAGCTTTGCAGATGGAGAAATCTGCAATGCTGTATCACTCTACAACAATTTTCCTATTACAATATTAATATTATTGAAGACATTTATTTTTACTCATGCATATTTTAATGTTGATTTTTTATACATTTATAGATGTTTTGAATCTTCTTTCTCAGATTTGTGGAATGTTTTGCTGCCTGGTAATTGTTTGTTATAGAAACACTGCTTCACAATGAGTATAGTTTGAGACGGATGTAGATGAAACACAGTCTTTATTTAAAGTCCAGGCAAACAAATCCAAAGCGCATTTCAAGATCAAGGTCAAGGGCAGATACAGGTCAACAATCGGGCGAACAGGATAGGCAAAGACGTAGTCAATGAGTCTGGGATCTAAACACTGGAAACAGGCTGTCAGTGGCTGGGCTAGAAGTCAAGACAAGAAAGCAGAAACACCCGTACAATGGATATCTAAACACTAGGAATAGACGGCTCGGCATTCACGAGCAACAGGTACACGGATATGATACTTCTTCAGAAAGTGTGCGTATTTATTGGACGTTTATATGCCGTGTGAGTGACTGCCAGTGAGTGAGGACAGGTGTGCTATGGGTCATGTGGTGCGTGTGTCAGGAATCAGGTGAGGTATGTGCAAAAGAGTGCTAAAGGGTGTTGTCCAAGGACTGACCTGAGTGCAAGGATGCTATGACCGTCATGTTCTGACTATAACTAATAGTTTGAAACCCCTGTCAACTGTCTGGTTTCTTCAGCTTTCACTGCGCAGCAGAAATGAGCCTTTAAATATGAAATAAACAATGATTTAACATTCATTAATATAATCATTTATATCAGTTGATGTAATTTTTTTTTTTTTTTTTTTTTTTCTTTTTTACATGATGACTTAATTAGCCATTTAAGGTCTTATACTGTTTATGCTGTACAAATTGACAGTAAATCTGAGGTAAGCGGAGGTCTCAGTGTTTAGTACAATGACATACCCTAGATGACCAGATGCCTGGCCTGCGCTGGCCCACTAGCATTAACCTACCTTAATCTTCGCAGATCAAAAAGATTGCCATCATAACGAAAACATACTTTTACGCTGTAGTCGGAGTTGATACTATTGTTCACTAACTGGAGTAGTTGACCATATAACTTAACAGCTTCCTGCGCTGGCCTACTGGCATTAACATACCTGGTATGACGTTAAAAAGTGTGTAACATGTGATCTGTATGCTGCTTTCATTTATTTTTATCTCATCCCACAGCATACACTTCAATTCTGATCTAAGCCGTAAAGCACATATAGACGTCAGAAGATGTGCATACTCTCTACAGCACATAGTTTTAGCCAGAATGAAAAGTCAGGGTGTCTAAGGTATGAGAATTGTCCAAAATAGAGTGGGGTCTGGGGGGCCCCAGCTGCTGCGCACCCTTTGTGATTGAGAGACATTTTTAGTGTGAGGTAATGGGTCATAAAAGGGAACAAAAATAAATTTTCTGGAAATTAAAACATGCGTATGGTAGAATGCATTGTTGTGGTGCATAAAAAAGCCTAATTTCTGCTAGATGAGAAAATGGTCTGCGATGGCCTGGCGAGCTGTCCAGGGTGTACCCCACCCTCGCCCAGACTCGGCTGAGATGGGCGCCAGCCTCCCCGCGACCCTAATTAGGATTAAGCGGTTCAGAAAATGAATGAATGAATGAATAAGAAAATGGTTATAATTAAGTCAATCTTATGTACTCCATGTACACTATGGAAAGTATTTCCTTTCCTTCACATGTCTCCACATTTTAGAAGTTAAACTGATCAAGCTGAAAGGTAAAATAAACTTTATGCAACACTTAATTTTAACAGTTTGTTATAAGGTATAATATATACACTGTATATATTTAAAAATATATATAAATGTAAATGTAAAGATATGAAAATATCAATAAAATAGTTTATTTGAATATAATGTAACCTCAAAACATCCAGTAAGAAAACAAAGGATCTAGTACATTATTATAATATTAAAAGCACTTTTAAAAAAATCGCTGCAATCGCTGATAAGTTAAATTGTATTTTCACCTATCAGGAGGTATTTTGATTGTATGGAGTGGTATTGTAGGGAAGTGATTGTGACTCCCAGTCAAGTAAATTATATCACAAATCATAGCATCCCAGTTAAATGCAAGGTGACAAACAGGCAGTGGTTTCTCTCATCTAAATGTAGGCACTTGAATCATTTGAATCTAAATGTAAACTATGAATTAACACATGTGGAATTATATACTTGACAAAAAAGTGTGAAACAACCGAAAATATGTCTTATATTCTAGGTTCTTCAAAGTAGCCACCTTTTGCTCTGATTACTGCTTCGCACACTCTTGGCAT
>JAQMYF010000012.1:30706563-30718791 GCA_030014195.1 Neosilurus mollespiculum | reverse complement strand
ACTCATCACATAATACTTATTATATACCACTCATCATGACTATAACACTCATTACATCAATCAGATCACACTTATCACATCATACTCATCACATCACACCCATCACATTCATGACATTACAATCATCACATTCATAACATCACACTCATCACATTCATCCGATTAATCACATTCAACACACTCATTACACTTTTCACATCACACTCAATACATTCATCACACTCAACACAGCCATCATACTCATCACCCTTTGACATCACACTCATAACACTTTTCACATCACTCACCACACTCATTCATGCATTACACCCTCATAAAGCTCAGTACATAAATAACAATAAATAATATGGTAATAAACTCCTCATGCAGATGGACTCTGGCTTTCAGAACACACAGTGTGTGACAGGGACCCATTTTCTGCTCTTTTTATTCACATTTCACTGTATGGATTTGTGGTGGTACTGAGTTTTTAAACATCTCAGTGTTTGGTTGAGAAAAATCCAACACATGAATGACAATATCCGTAAAGGAGTGGCTAACTTTACACTGATAGACAAGGTTACAGTGCGTAACACTGACCAAGTATGCATACAAAGTTACCTGTAATCACCAATGAGTGTAATTAATAAACTTAAAAAGTTTATAAGTATATATAGTTATGCTTACATGCGCGTGCGCACATACACACACACACACACACACACACACACACACACACACACACACACACACAATATGTTCAAAATTTGATGGACACTTGACCATCAGACCCATATGTATTTTCTTCTCAAAGCTGCTGCCATAAAGTTGAAAGTGTACAAAGGTGCAGAATGTCTTGGTCTGCTGTTGGGTTACAGCTCCCCTTTACTAGAATTAAGAGGCCTAAACCTGTTCTAGCATGACAGTCTCCCTGCACACACAGTGAACTCCATGAAGACATGACTTGCCAGGATTGGTTTGGGTAAACGTGAGTTGCTTGCACAGAGCACTGACCTCAACCCCACTGAACATGTTGAACATGGGATGAACTAGAATTCCAACTGCTTCAGGTGTCCCCGTCTGACATCAGTGCCTGACCTTAATAATGCTCTTGTGGATGAATGATTACAAATCCTCACGGCCACACATTATGATTAAGAAACACATATGAGTATCATGGTCAAGTGTAAATAAACTTGTTTGTGTATACACAGCAATAGACTCCATAATTCTGTAGTTGACTGTATATTCAATCTATAATTCATGATCACTAACGAGACTCTGTCTCTCTGTTGCACTAAGAAAGGAATTTCTGTCTTTGCTTATCTTTCACTTCTGCCCTGTTTACTTTTTCTCTTTCGTATCTGCTTTCACTAAAACTGTCATAAGGCTACAGAACGTCTCCTTATGATCGAACAGGTACAGTCTTTAGGTAACTTTACTGTGATACAGAGTAAAATCTGCTTTTTTTAACTTGGAGATTTAGTTAAGCAACCTGTTTCTCTCTATCCTTGACCGTAGGTAATGCAGCGTGGGCAATGGCCACATCAAAGCCTGACATCCTTATCATTCTACTGCAGAAACTCATGGAAGAAGGCAACCTGCTGTACAAGGTAAGAGCTAAAACAAATAATCCAAGTCAAGGGTGAAAAACAAAGCTTAAAGATGCATAAATATATTAGTCTTGCAACATAAAAAAAAATCCCTCTGACTGTAAGAGTGTGTTAGTGTTGTTGTTCATTTAACTGGCTATTGTTTCGGCAAAATCCTTTAAAAAGCTTATTTCCATGGTTCAAATAGTCATGAAAATCCTGGAAGAGTTATGGAATTTAGAAGTGATATTTTCCAGGCTGGGAAAACGTCCGGGGGAAATAAAAAATCAGAATGTTTTGGTAAAGTCATTTAGGTTTTAGAAAGTATTTGATGTTTAATCAGCATTTGCGAAATAATTTCTCCCTTGTGCAGTAACTCATCCTTCTCATGCGTGTACTCTAGCTCCTTTTCCTCTCACAATTTTTGCTCTGCTTTTTTCCAATTTCAACTGACGCATGCTCATGGTACAGAATTACTCCTCGTGAGGATGGTTTTTCACTCATGTGTACTGTTATGTGTGCTTTATCACTCACCTAATTAATCGACACATGAAAGCATGGTTAATCAGCCACGTAAAAAAATTATGGACATGGCATTTACATATTTTAATGGTAATAGTAAAGCAACCCCTGCAAGCTCCTGCACAACCAAAGCAATTTAACTATATACAAACCAATCATTTTAAATAAGCAACAAAAAACTAACACACAATTCAGAATATCCAGTTGTATACAGGCTAATTATTTTATTTATTTATTTATTTATTTTAGGATTTTTACATTTAAATTACAGACTATCAAGATAAAAGTGGCATGTCTCATACATTAAATAAAACAGCTTTTAATTATTATTATTACTATTATAAATCTAACCATAAATAAGTTTGCTCACCTCTGGATTTTTCCTATAAAATATAATAATATAATTGAGGCTTGACGCTGTTTTGTTTGATTAAATATTTTGGACAAATTTGTTGGATATTTTAAATTGGTATCAGTCCCACTCAGATCAGTACACAGTGACCTGCTCTATGCTCACAATAAGGATCCATTAAGGCCAATTTTTTATTCCTTGTTTGGCGTATTTCTATTATTTAAACCCGAGACAGGGGAAAAAATTTCATTTTAAGAAAAGGTATTTTATTTTTTCTTTAACAACAGAACAAGGATACAATAAAGGGTAAACAAAAATATTTTATTTTGCCCTTTCTTGTATTTTTAAAGAAGCCTGAACCAGTGCTTTGATTTAAACATTTAATAATTTTAATACAGTAGTCTGTCCTGAGCTGATGGTGTACATGTATTACTTTTCATACTGTGTATATTCTGTTGAAACTCCTGCTTTAAACAGACCAGTGACACATACTGTCACAACATTTTCCATTCAAAAAGGACTTTGCCCCAAAAATACTCATAAACCTCCCCTTTCACCTCGCCTTTGAGGGTGGTATTAAAAGTGATTGGACCCACAGGTAGCTTTTGATGTTGCGGCCATCAGCTCAGGATGGAGAATGTCCGCATGTAGAATCAAATCTGAAGTCTCTACTTTCAAAAATGAAAACAAACAAAACAAAAAAACCCGGTATTAAGCAGTTCTGTTACACATGGCGATAGTATCACTGCCGATAGTCTCTGGCGCTAGACGTTTGTTCGCCAACACACTGTGATTTGAAACAGCGGCTGTGCTTGGCGACACATCTGACAGCCAGGTGCGCATGTTCAGATGTAAATGATGTAGTTACAAGAGCTGCCGTGGGAGGGCGACAAAAGGACCAGCTTGGACCCAAAAAAAGTTTAGTTGTAAAATTAATTGTGCCATCGGCAAGTTAATGACAGGTATAAACAAAGTTTCCCCCAATTTTATTTATTTATTTATTTTAGCGATCGTTAATATTAACATTGGTGGATCTGCGAAACAAGCAATAAAGAATGTCCAAATTTTCATGTATAATTTTTAAGTAATTGTTCTTCATATCCATGATCTGTCAGTATAACTGTGCCAGGAGACTCCTTTTAATCCATTATAAAATGGATTTTAGAACAGTTTGTTTCTCCACGCAGTGCGTGTTTGTAATGCTGCCAGTAATGCAGTGATTATCACATAACTTAGTTTACTTTTCCTGAATGACTGGGGAAAAAAAACTTTCTTTGAATTGGCTTTAAGCGCACCTGTGTCACCTCACAGAAAAAAAGGTTCTGGGTTTGAACCTGCTAGTCCATCTTTGGGCTTTCCGTGCAGAGTCTGCATGTTCTCCCTGTGCATGTGTGGGTTTCCTCTGGGTGTTTCAGTTTCCTCCCACAGTCCAAAAACATACAGATTAGGTTAACTGGCCACTCTGAATTACTCTGGTTCGAATGTGAATGGAAAGTGTGAATCTTTCTATTTGCCCTGCGATAGACTGGTGACCATCTGGATTGGCTCCAGCTCACCTGCAAGCCGCAACAGAAAGTGAAATGAAGCTGGAAAATTTAGCCTGGAAAAAGTCCTGGAAAAATCATGGAAGTTTATGAAGATGTGAAGACAGAGGAAATGTACCATGATGTTGTAGTGCCATATCCCACTCTTATCTCCTGAACACTTATTAAAATAAAAATGACGATTTATTACCTTCAATTAACACATCAGATTTTCCCTCTAATCTATGAAAAACATAGTTTGAAAGATACCTGATAAGAATCATTTAATGATTGGAGTAAAATGAAAAGATGATGAAAACTGTGTGTGTGCGGTACACTGATTGTTGTGTGACATTTAAGAGATTGAGTTTTGTGTCAGAGAGAGAGAATGCGGCCAATCCTGAATCGAGTGACTGATGCAAGATGAGTGTCTGAGCTGCTCTGTATGACTGATGAGTATCTGATTGCTCTTTCCAGTCCTCCTTCTGTGCCTTTCCTGGCTACCCATTCACTCTCTTTTTATCTTTCTGTTCTCACCCAACCTCTCTCTTCCTTTCTCCCTCTGTCTGTGTTTCAGAGAGGGAAGATGAAAGAGGCAGCTCAGAGGTATCAGTATGCACTGAGGAAGTTTCCCAGAGAAGGCTTTGGTGAAGAGCTGAAGGCGTTTAGAGAGTTACGAGTCTCTCTTTTCCTCAACCTTTCACGCTGCCGTAGGAAAACTAATGTAAGCATTAATACTAAATACACCTGTATTTCTATCTGAGATTTTGGGAAGTTTGCTGTTGAAAGAAAACAATTCTGCTTGATAGGATATTACAGGTGCTGTGTAATCACCAAGCATGTCATTTTATGGGTATTGCACTGCAAACTTCTGCGGTTCTTGGATAATTAAACAAATGTTATTTAAATGTTATATTTGTTATAAAGGACTCTTCCAAAACCAGAAGGACATCAATAATGTGACAGATATTATATGCAAAACACTGTAAAAGGGTGCCTTTCCAGTTAGATTTGTTGATTCATTTTTTTTTTTTATAGGTGAAATAGAAGTAGAAAAAGTACCCGGTTTTGAGGTCCAATTTTGTAACATCCCAAAGATGTCCGTATTCGACACCTAAACGCATTAATAGTTACAGCTGGGAACACAAAAACAGTGCTGCAGTATAAAGAATATATGAACAGACATTACAAAAAACTGGAAACTGTATTCACAGCAAGGCCTAATTGCAAGAGAAATTGATTTCAAATTACCCCATGTGTACGTTAGGACGTCTGCCAAACTCGTGTGGAAGTGTCATCGTTGACTTTTTATAGATTACACGGAAAACCTCTGAAGATACTGCATATATTAAGGCAACAAACATTTGCAGTTTAGATTTAAGGTTTTACAGAGCAGGTTTCAATTTGTTTTCGAAAAACTGAAGTTTAAAAACGCATACCATTATGTCTGTCAAACCTAATGTACACAAGGGGTGTGTACTGCAAGGTGAAATTTTGTTAATTGCTCAAGCACAGCTGTCTTTTGCTACATGTAGTACAAAAGATGTGGGTCATATCGAACATGTAAAGGGAGTAGAATCTAAAAATGACTACTTTTATTTTTTTGACTCCCATGTAACAAAATAAAATCCCTGTTTAGCATATTTTGAGTCATATATTACAATAGAAGAACTTAAAGTTGCTATTATTATCTCTGTTCATATG
The DNA here is from genome assembly GCA_030014195.1 of Neosilurus mollespiculum. NCBI lineage: Eukaryota > Metazoa > Chordata > Actinopteri > Siluriformes > Plotosidae > Neosilurus > Neosilurus mollespiculum. The sequence goes on along the minus strand of JAQMYF010000012.1, from coordinate 30,713,119 downwards.
AACTTTTTTTTAAATGTATTAATGTTTTTAATTATTTTAAATAAATGAGTTAATACTATAGTCACTATGACAAGAATCTTCCTTCTCATCTCCAGAGATAAACAACATGGCAATTAACATTGCAGAATAAGATGTGTTTTACCTTCACTAAATTTGGACATTCTTCACTGTCTTCTGTGTTTTATGCAGGACTTTGGCCTAGCTGAGGAATTTGCTACCAAGGCCCTGGAGCTGAAACCCAAGTCTTATGAAGCCTACTATGCTCGCGCTCGAGCCAAGAGGAGCAGCAGGTACAAGAAGCCAACTTAATTCATCTGCTATCAGAACATTCTAAATTATAGAAACCCAAGTTAACCATGTAAAAAACTCCTGTTTTTTCGTTGTTTTCCTATAACCTTTTCACCTTGTACACTTGAACTGTTTTAATATTTCCCCTGCCTCTTCCACTTACAGGCAGTTTACTGCTGCATTAGCTGACTTGCATGAAGCAACCAAGCTCTGCCCAAATAACCGTGAGATTCGTCGTCTCCTGGCCCGAGTAGAGGAGGAGTGTAAGCAAATGCAGAGGGCACAGAATAAACAGGGAGTGATCAGCCAAACCACTGTCTCTCAAGACTCTGACCATGAGCATGAAGAGGGGGAGGAAGAGGAAGATGTAACAGAGAACAGCTTAAGTAGGGAGCTTCATGAAGAGGAGGAGTCCTCCAAGATGGACACAAGAACTGAAGCCTGGTCTCAAAGCATTTACTCATTTAACCAGACACTGTCAGAGTCAAACTCTCCCCCTCTTCATAGGCAGCATCAGCGGCAACAGCAGCGGGAACCTATAACGCATAAGAGCCTGATTCTCCAGCCCACTAAACAGGCACAGATTGTCAAAACCAATCAGCACCTAAGTTCCACATGCCCAGTGGGCACTAAGACCCAATCACAGAACCATGGCTCCTCCAGCCCAGTCCCTAGCCGCCATACGCTGAAAGCAGGGCCTGGAATCGACATCAGCCCTCTGTCGCCTCCTAGTGAAATGGACAGGTGTCCTCTTTCTGTCGCATCACACCAAGACAATGAAGCACTCCTACTGCCTGAGGCATTTGTGTCTTGTAGCTCAAACAGGGCTCCAGAGAGACTTCTGGCCCACTCAGTGAGCTCCTTAGAGGGCCTGGCTCTGTCAGGAGGATATGGAGCTCAGGCGCAGGAGCAGAGGAAGGAGTCCACTCAGGGAGGGGGGTCAGGCTCTGGATCTCAGCCAGGCAGCATGAGAGTGTCAAGCTCCACCAGCAGCCTGGCATCCAGCAGCAGCCTGTCAGACAGTGGCAAGATGCATGGGCCAGACGTTCGCACCAAAACCAACGTGGACAAAAGCAAGTCTGCTAACCAAGAGTACAAACCCCGACCTTTCATGGGCGTTATGGACAAAACTGCCCGCTTTCAGCAGCATCACCATCAGCAGGGCCAGCAGCCAGGGTCCCGTGCCTGGCAGAGTCATTCAGACAGCCACAGCTTGTCATCAGCAGGAATGAACAGTGATCTCACTTTTGCCAAACCGGGCAGCATTTATCCTGAGCAGCTTAAATCCTCCTCTCAGGGTGTTGCTTTAGGGAGTCTGCACAATGGCAGTCTACACTGTACACCATTCAGTGACAAGTTCTCTCAGGCCGCCACCTCTTACAAAGAACCCAAGCCAGCGGTGGCCATGGCACATTCCTACACAGACAACAAGCCCAAACATCCCGGCATAAGCCGAGATAATCCTGCCATTCATGTAGCTTCAATGAAACCAAAGCGTTCCTTTATTGAATCCAACGTATAAAGCCCATTCATAATACAAACAGAAATCCATTGCTCTTCGCTCTTTCATTTCCTCTCCCATCTCGCTCTCTCTCTCTCACATACACACACAGCAAACGTCTTCAACATTAAATAAAGGGATTTTGTTTTTAGTCCTCTTTTTTTTTTTTTTAAAACACTGTATTAGGCCTTAAAACTAAATCCTATTTAACTTTTACTTAACAAAAAATAATTTTTTTGTACTTTTTTTGTATATCCTGTAAGGCCAAAAGTATGTGCTAATGGGCTGCTGTCATGTCATGCTTCAGCCACACTGGAAATCAACCACTGCAAAGGGATGCACATAAACCCACACACAGCACTTTAGAAACCATTACTGCAAATCTGTCAAAAGTGCTCATAACACACACAGTACGTTTATCTGATGACACTACGTCACTGGTGCTGAAAAATAATGAATCAAATGTGGCGATTAAATCACTGAGAAAAAAAAAAAAAAAAAGAATAGAAGAGGTCAATCATGGGTCGACACTTTAACCACTAGAGCAGTGTATCTTTGATCCTATGAGAGAATAGCTGTTTATCTGTCGTGCTCTAACTCGCCTCTTTCAGCTAATCAGATTGAAGCCTCTTATGAGCTGAAGCAGGTGTGGAACGAGGAACACTACACTCTCTACTCCAGGACTGGATCTGACAAAACGCTTTCAGCTTTGTAAATAATACTTGTATTTTTCAAACCCTTTATTTTATGTGTCATTGTATTTGACTTCTTGGAAAACTGTATGTGTTAAGTTTGTGTTATTTCATGCACATTATTATTATTATTTTATTATTATTATTTTTAGTTAAGATGTTTGAGGTTGTTGAAAATAGACCTGTTTGTATGCTACATATAAATCTGCCCTATATTGTTAAAAGTTAAACTTCTCTCCGTCTGTGTACTTGTTGTTTTGCTGTCTGAGATAATTTATTCACAGCACCCATGGCTTGGTAATTGTAAAAGCAATATATTTTATATGGTTATTTTTGCACAGCTGCTAAAATATTTCAATAAGAAGCTCTACAGAGAAGACCTGGGTTGAGGTGCATGTGAGAGTCGCCATTTTTAATAAAGAGCAAATGCAGTATAAAAAGAGAGATATTAGGCGTGTAAGCATTTTGGGGGGGGGGTGTCAGAAATCTATTTTAATAAGTGTTTTATTTGCAATTGTTGCCATGTTTCGGTAATGTGAACTGTATTATTCTTTAATTACATGCTGTAAAGACGCATTACTGCCATTATTCCAGAGGAAATAATAAATCTCACTGATAAACAGCCACCCTGCATCGATGTTCTCTTTAGTGCAAGGTTACTTTCGGGTAGCTTGGTTCATTTTGCAGGTACATGTACATTTCACTGCAAAAGTACTGGAATGATGAGGCTAGTTATTGGTTTAGAAATACACTGAGAATATTTTGGTCTGAGATCAAAATATATATATATCAAACAATATGGCATAATAACTTAGTGAAGCATTTAAAATTTCATTTCTTGATACTTACACATATACATGTTGAATAACTTGAAAAAGAGGGGAAATTAACTGAACTGAAATGAAAAAAGTTTGTGAAACAACAGACATTGGACGGAAAAATTGTGAGAGCTGTGATGGCCAAAAACTACAGATTGTGACATCAGTAACCTCACCAGGGCAGGAGTTTTGGTGGTTTAAATTCATTCATTCATTTTCTGAACAGCTTAATCCTTTATTTATTGTCACGGGGAGGCTGGTGCCCATCTCAGCCAACTCGGTGAAGTCAGAGTACTCCCTGGACAGCTCGCCAGACCACTGCAGGGCCAATACACATACAGCTATTCACACTCACACCTAGGGGCGATTTGAAACAGCCAATTGGCCTACTGTGCATGTTTTTCAACTGTGGGAGGAAACTGGAGCACCCGGAGGAAACCCACGCAAACATGGGGAGAACATGTAAACTCCACACAGAATGGGTTTCTGTGTAGTTGAAATTCTATTAATTTATACGTCCTGATTCTGGTTTGTGAGGTTACAGACTAATAGTACCACCATCTAAAAATCTCTCTTCTCTATCTTGATGAGGTCAGGCAAAAAGCATTTATTTCTAAATGTATGGCTTCACCAAAAGTTTAAGTACCATTTACAGTACAACATTCTAGCTAAATATTTCTATGAAGTTCATTCATTAAAAATTTGTTCCTCGTGCAATGTTCACCTCATTCACCTAACCCTCATCCGTACTCATCCTCCTCATGAGTGGGTGATTTAGCAGCATGGGGCTTCTCGGAGATGATCACAAGGGCCGTTTTGATGGAATTGTGCCACTTTGAAACTGGACTGGTGAGAATGTGGGAGGTTGTCCTGTGACAGATGGAGACCCATTTCATTGTAGATGGTGCATTCAAGGATCACAATCGACAATTCAAAGAATAGAGGAATCAGAAAGCCAGATTAGAATTTGCAAAGAAATAAAGAGATGAGTAAGTGTGGAGAAAGCCCAATATTGCCATGATGTTCATGTCCACAGTGTCATTCATATTTTTGCATGTGAATTTCTGAGCACAGTTGTAGGTGCATGTATAATGTCTAGGACTATATTCTAATCTTTAATTATTGTCTCCTCAGTACAACTTCTAAACAGATTTGATTCAGTCTTGTTGTGTTGTGGACAGATCTGAAACATGGAGGGGATTTAAAATGAACACAGCTGAAAGCAGTGAGTAGCTCTATAGAACCCCATGGCCTCAGAAAGTGTGGGAAATAATGATGGTGGTGCTGAGCAGAAAGTTTATCACAGCTGGATCAGCACTGCCAATCATTCTCGTCCTCACAGTTTCCTCTCTCATAGAAGTAACCATCTATTTAGAGAACACAGCAGCTACACAAGCTCTGAAAAGATCAGGTTTTTGGCCATGCTTTAAAGTCAGAAATGTTCTACACTGAAAGCAAAGATGTAAAAAGGATGAAATGTTCCTTCTAAAGCATTTAGTTTAGAACTGAAGATCTGCACTGCGGCTTTTAGTACCGTATAAAGGATAATGCTTTTTAGTATAAACTAGCAGAATACAAACTGGATGCATCATTTAGCCTGAAGTCCTGCTGGGAGCTGAACAAGAAATGTCAGCATTTATTCCTGTGCCCTTCTATGATTCCTAGTTTTCAGCAACGGGCCAGTCTTCACTCATGTTCTTAAACATGTTTTTGTTAATATTGTTTGGACAAACTAAATGAAAAATAAATCAAATGGACAACTGTTTTTTTGTGTGAAAACAGAGATCCCAAAGTAAGGAATTAGAACAGCTTAGGAACATGAGTAACACTCACTAACACCAACACTCACAGTCCTACCTGTGGCTTTAACAAACTTCTAATGACCTCCTGCACACAGGAATTCCTCTGAGACAGCAGCACCAATCACAGACTACAGCTCCTTCATCCTCCTTTCAGCTTCCTTCAAGTCTCTGTAATTGTATAGGCAAAGCACAGCAAAGCAACCAGTACAATTTTTCTTTAATACCAGAGCTGTTAGAAATAAACACTTCCGAAAAACTGATTTGGCATCATGAAAAATACAGCAATGTCTACAAGTGGAAAAAAAAAATAGCTGTTTGGCTTATGGATGACCAGAAATGAATCTGGTACAGAACACAGCGCCATCTCCTCTGCAGTCTTATCTGTTAATAAAACATTTCATCACTTCAAATCAACCTTTTTAAATTTCATAGTGAGGCAGACAGGCGGCTCGTCTCTGTAGCATTCCCAGCATAAATGAAAACAAATGTAAAAAGCCTGAATCTGCATTCATTCTGCAACAAATGTAAATCAGGAAAGCACTTCAATTTGTGTGATTGTGTGTTTGTGAATGAGTTTCACTCCACTGAGGTCTTCTGAATGAGAATGACACATTGCTTGAATTTATTTTATTTTTTATTTTTTGGGGTGGGGGTTGGGGGGGGTGTGCTTAGCCCAGAGTGTTTAAATATTTCATTTTCAGACACTGAACTGCAAACACCAAGCACAACAGCACAGATTTCTCTCCACAGCAATCAGGTTTAGGGAAAGTAGTTTTACAGCTCTCTTAGAATGTGTAATGACTCTGTTATGAACCCAGAAAATAGCAGGCATGCAAAAAAAGCAGGCAATCGCTACAGTGCAGATATAGCATACAGGTAGCAAGATATTAATGCAACCACTGAAATAGAAACAGTGCAAATGTACCCAAAGCTCTAACAGTTCCTTGAGGTTCTGCTGGGTTTAAAAAATATAGGCCACTGATTTTACTAAGTAACTAAAGGGGCAATCTGAAATGGGCAAAAGAAATTTCTAAAAGTGATCAATGTTTTTAAGCTCTTGTTCTCATTCAGGGCTCCTAGTAGAGTCCAGAAAGATAGAAGACTATATTATGGGCTGTACTTTAAGAACTAAAATAAAACTAAATAACAGTAAAATTGCAGCAAAGCCAGATGAGAGACACCAGCTTAATAAAGTAAAGTGTAAAGGACATTAGAGACTGGATGCTTACTAACTTCCTCTTACTGAACTCTGATAAGACAGAAGTACTTGTACTCGGATCACAGGCAGCTAAAAATAAGGTTTCTGATTATGTAGTAAGCTTGGATGGTGTTTCAGTTCCGTCGTGTGTAGCAGTTAAGGACCTTGGAGTGATTATTTACCCTGGTCTTTCATTTGAAGCTCATGTAGATAATATTACTTGGATAGCCTTCTTTCATCTCAGAAATATTGCTAAA
>JAQMYF010000012.1:30667414-30690201 GCA_030014195.1 Neosilurus mollespiculum | reverse complement strand
GAGTCGTCTGAGATGGGCGCCAGCCTCCCCGCGACCCTAATTAGGATTAAGCGGTTCAGAAAATGACATGACATGACTTAACACCATATCGGCACCCTCATTTTAAACTTTAACACTTTAAAGATTTTATCCATCCTGTGTCTGCAGTTTACTAAAATATTGCAACTGCACCTTACTTTTGTATTTCGCACCACTCTGACTACCTCATTATCCTTTTCTCCATAATCTTTACTCTGCTGCTCTACAAGCCATGTCCTTCATGTTGCACTATTTTTTTTGTTAGCCTTATAATTGTTTAGTGTTTATTGTAACTGTCAGTTACTGTTATTCTCTGCGGCACCTGGAGCTCACAGAATTTAACATTTCGGTGTCCTACATGCTCTGTATGTGGATGAGTTAAACCCATGTTCAGTAGTACTCCGAACATACCTGCCATCAATAAAAGTGACACGAATTAAGCCCAAATTAAGTTTATTTGCTCTAGCAGGATTTTCCTGACATTAACTCTGCTGACATTAAGTGCTGTTCTTTTTTAAAACTTATCTTAAAACATATTTCTTCTCCCAGGCTTTTGGGACCTGGTTTCTTATTTCTGCACTTATTTATCTATTGTTTTTGTGTGTATTTAATTGTTTTTTTATGCTTTAGGCCTTTTTTCAGTTGGTGTTGTTCTTTATATAAAATAAATGTGGATTGGATCGGATTAACCCAGTTAAAATTTACAGCAAAAGCTACGGTCCGAAAAGAGCTTTTACAAAGCATCAACAGTATCTTATCGTTGAAAGATATTAGTCAGAAGAATGGTACTAACAAATTACAATTCCAAGCATTACATATAGCAGGGAACACAATGAGGACATTCATCAGCAGTTGAGAAATAATTGGCTTAATACAGTAATCTGGATGATCCTTTAAAACTGATGAAAAGACAAGGAAAAACCTGGTCCAGGATGCTGCTGAAATTTTGGGCAAGTGCTGGTTGTGCTCTACATATAAAAAAGAAAGAAGATCCACAGAAAAACATCCAAGCCCTCCTAAAGTTTGCAAAAACCTACATGATTTTACCAAGTCTCCCAAAAGCATGTAGGAAATTGTGTTATGGTCTGATAACAGTGCAATAACAAGACTGTACATCAACAAAAGGGCACTAAGCCCATGGTAAAGCACAGGGATTGCAGCATTATGCCTTGGGGCAGTTTATCCTCACCTGGTACTGGGGCTTTATTCAAGGTGGAGGAAATTATGAACAGTTCCAAATACCAGTCAATTTTGTCACAAAACCTTCAGGCCTCGGTTAAAAAGCTAAAGATGAAGAGGAAGCGCACCTTTCAGCATGATAAAGCATATCTCCAAATCAACAAAGGAATGGTCCCACCAGAAGAGGACTGAAAATGTCTTGATTGGCTCAGCCTGAGTCTAGACAAATCCAACTGAAAATCCGTGGGGTGCCCTGAAGATTTGGAGCTCTTTTTCACGGAAGAGTGGGCAAAGTCAAAACCTTCAATGCTGATAGACAATGACCCAAAAGAATAAATGCCACCATAAAATCAAAAGTTGCTTTGTGCAGGTTATAGGTCACACTAAAGGTGGAAAAGAATTTGAAACTATTTATTTTTATCTATTTTTTATTTTCTGAGATCACAGAAATCTGGCATTTTTATAGTGTGTGTAGATTTTATATCTCTTATAGAGTCTGAGTTAATATTGATCAACAATCAGCATGCCAGAGCAGACTTGATCACGGAGTATGATGAAAAGTGATGGGTTGACTGGACTAATGTAAAATCAGATGATATTCAGTCAGATGAGGCTGGACTTAGTTCATTCCTCAGGCCAGAACAGCATCACACACTGTGTTCATGGTTGTTTGGAAGGAGGCACCTGCTGTTGCATGCTGGAAAATCATCCATATACTCAGCTGGCTCTCCTGCCTTCCAGAATGCAATCAAAATCTTGTCACCTGGCTTTCTAAAATGTACAACCACACATACAGGGGTGCAGGAGAGATTTCTGAAGTGGGGGTCCAAACTGTGTGGCAAAAGGTCTTAATGTTTAAGCTGATATACTTATTATACAGTATACTGTACATTAATAATCACCCTAATAGTATTTTAAAAATCCTGACCTTATTTCTAGATACAAGGATAAAAAAAAAAAAAAAGTGAGTTCAAAAGATTTTAGCTTCTTAAGTTAATTATTTATAAATATTTGTTTTTCACACTATATTAAATTAAGTCTAATACTGCAAGCAAAAAAAAAAAATCCAAGGGTCCAATTTTCATTTCAGGTGTTGGCGGTGTTTGGTTATTTAATGCACTGTTTGCCTGCAGACATACAACTAGGGGCCACTTTTGCACATTTGATCACATGACAGCCAATACAGTAATGTAAATCAATAGGACAATTTTGCATTAAATTCGGACCAGGAAACAGCAAAACACTGAAAGAATAGTAATCTAAATGACAAATGTTTTAATAAACATATTTGAGACTTTTCCAAAAATAAAATCAGTTTATGAGTTATAATAGTGGTTTGTATGCCTGCCTCACAGCAGAAAGGTCCTGGGTTCAAGTCCCAGGCTCAGAGAGGACATTCCTATGTAGGGTTTTGTATTTATACTGTCCAAAGACAAGCACATTAAGCTAATTGGCTATTTCAAATTGCCCCTAAGTGTGAGTGTGTTGGCTCTGCAATGGACTAGCTAGCTGTTCAGGGTGTACGCCACCTTTGCCCCAAGTTGGCTGAGATTCCAGCCTCCCTGCAACCCTAATAGAATTAAGTGGTTCAGAAAATTAATGAATGATAAACCATAAAGTCATAGTGAACAGGAAATTCACTCACTTATAGAAGTGTAACAGTGGCAGAAGTTCTGCAGTGCAAAATACCATGTTGTATTATGTGAATGGCATAAAAGTATCCCAGTAACACAAGGACTGAATTTGACCACAAAATAAAAAATGCTTGTACTTTTCTGCACTGCAATTTCCCACAGATTCAAATAATTTAAAAAATGATAATAAATAACAGTAACAACAGTAAGCAATGCTTGAAACTTCCTACACTGTAATTTATCGGGTTGTATATATTTAATTGAAAAAATTCCAGCATTCAAAATTCAAATATGTAAAATACACTGACCTTTTTAACAACAAATGCAGTCTTCACAGGCAAAACCCAGGAACCAAACCAAGAGTAGGACTTCTGCCCTGTTAAACATTTCAATCAATCTAAGGGGCACACCTGGGTAACAAGAGATTCCCATCATTCACATGCTCCAATATTTTTGATCACTAATCAGATGATGGGTAGGTTCAAAAAAATGAGCTATGATATATAAGGCATTTAACACATCTTGATGCAAATATCAGGAAGGCAAGACATTGATTTATTCTCATCTTTTTGAACTCGAAGGTCGTCAGTCTACAGCAAACTAACAGTAGTTCTCAGCTGTGATTAAGTTTATTTTTGAGGTATCACTGAAGTCTCATCCTTCATAGTGAGAGTCACAATGACTGTAATGAACATGGCTAAACTTGGAAAATGCAGGGGTTAATGAATGATATGTGCGTAGACATCAGACTCGTGGAATCAATTTGATCATTATTTTAAGAACAAGCATAATGCACATTCCTAATCATTTCCGAAGCTTTTTGCCTTTTGGAGCTTGTGCAAGAGCTCTTTTCCGTTTTTTTTTTTAATCCAGTGAAAACAGCAAATTCTGACCCAGAGAAAACAGGAAGTGGAAAGTCAATATTGATCTGCTCTTGGCAAAACATCACATCCATAAGCCTGACAAGTGAAAAAATACAAGCTAAGCAATGCTAAGACAGTGTAATGTCTTCTCTGAATCACAAGAAGTCAGCCAAACTTCTGGTCATGCATTTCTGAACAGAAGAGCAGACCTGGAGAGGAACACTAACAGCAATATTCTGTGTCCATGAGTTAAAGGATAACCAGCCTTTCCACCCAAACAGCAAAAACAATAACATTTAAAGACTCCTGGCCACAGATGACAACATACTTATTTTAAAAACTGGTTGTTTTGGTTGACACCTGTTAACTGAGTCACTTTGCTGAAGAGTGCTATCGTACATGTATACGTTCTAACTCCAGAGTAAAAAACATTATTCCAAGTGGTGTCATGGTAGCATCATTGTTAGCACTTAGACTTCACAGCAAGGTCTTGGGTTCAAGCCCTCTGTGTTTCTGTGTGGAGTTCTATGTTCCCCCAGTGTTTGTGAGGGTTTTCTTTGGGGGGTCCAGTTTCCTCCCACAGTCCAAACACATGCACAATAGGCTAATAGGATATTTTCAATTGCACCTCAGTGTAAATATGAAGGGCTTAAAAATGAAAACAGTAAATGATAAAATATTTTTTTTTGTATTTCCAATAGTAAAAGTGCTAATAAGTGTACTTTTCTTACTTTCATTTTTAACTTCCCTAATTTAGTCAAAACCAGTGTTAATTCCTACCATGCACCCAGCAATACAGGAAAAGTTATTGGACATGGAACTCTGTGGTAAACTCCATGTCTGTGCTGTTGCACCAGCTCTCTCATGTAATCATCAGACTTGTTGATTGTGGCTTGGTATGTTGCGGAGGTCTCAGCAAGTCCTAGGATTTGAGGATGTTTTACAGTGTTATGGAGTGACTTTTTATTCACACTTGCATCCCTAGGCATACCGGAGTCCCTACCTGGACAGTGACAACACTAGAGCATTCATGATTTGATTCTGTAAATCTTCGTTGTTGTAAATGGATACCCATGCAGTTCCCAAGCTCTCGAATATCTGCTGCAGCGAAGTCACCTGAATTCTTTACTGACAAACTTTCCAAAAACTGCTGCCATGACTTATTACCACAATCACCCTGATATTCGTACTTCTTGCATTTTCTCTTCTCAAATAATCAAAATCATACTATCCAGGGTTGTCCAGAAGAGCATATTTTTTAACTCGAGGTCCCGAATTTATTCCCCATCCTACTGTCCCACTACCTAATACTTAAGAGCTGCCAGATGTATACCTGGATTTCCGTAAGGCTGTTCTGTTACAGTGTCTATTATTAAGTGCTACATCTTGTGTCAACATTATGCAACAATTTCAAATGAACTAAACCTGATTGCTGCACTTCAACTCTAATGTCATGATATGCCTTAATGCTACACTCTCAGTCTTGCACCATGTCTAAATGTGAACTATTCTTTACAACCTCACAGTACACCACTAAAGCTGAACAATATACACAATGCATAATGTTTCAATTCTTTTGAAAACATTTTCATGTGAGCATATTTTGGCATTTCGATTTAGCCCCAGTATGATCTCCTTCTTTCTTATTTTCTTGATGAACTTAACACTTTAAATTTAAACTACTGAAAGATGATAAAAAACATGTTTGCAAAAGTACATACATACATAATGTTAGACATGTAGACACTATACACACACACGTCTCTGTTCTTGAATGGTCAAAACCTTTTTTTTTTTTTTTTGCTAATTCAGTTTTACAGCAATACTGTGATGTGTTTCCTGGCACCATTAAAGCACCGAACAGTGTAAACATTTTTAAATATATGTATATATTTCAGTAAAAATGCTAATGCATTTTTAAATAGTTCTTTCTTTTCATAGAAAAAGAATACCAAATTAATTATAAATAAAAAAAAAATAAATAGAATACATTCACTATAATAGTAAAGTTTATATAAAAAAAGAGAGACATCAAGTATGTTTTTACGGAAAGGAAAGCTCTAGTTAGTCCCAGCTGCAACGTTCTGTAAAGAAAATGAATATGTATTGCACGAGAAATGTTCTATAATATACCAAATTCTCAGGATTAATAGTCTCATATGACGCAGTATCAACATGATGGCTCGCTGACTTGCTCGTATTTGGCTGATGATAAAACCCAGTGAAGTGAGTGGGTAAAGGATATGTTTGAAGATGAGTGCTTGCTTGTTCACAGATTGAAAGCAGCAGTATTCAATCCTATTACTCTGAGGATTTTCAGCCAGTTTTAGTTTACTTGTTTCAAGAGCTCAGTCCATCTCCGCTGGAAAAATCTCCTCATACTGTGCCCTGCACGTCCAATGTCAGAATCATCCTCATTGAACTTTTCACAGTTCTCAAACACCAAGTTAACATCAATGATAAAGGTCTCCAGATTCAGGTATCTGAAAATGAAAATACATGCCCAATTAAAATAGATTACTTTTAGAACTTCCGTGAACAGGCCCTGTGTACAGTATCGGCTTTCCTACCAAGCTTATTTTATTTATATATTTTTAAAAAAGGGCAAACAAACAAAAAAACAATAGAAATAGCAGTGATTGACAAACTGCTGAAGACATCGTTCAAGTGGCACTCATGGAGTGCAGGATACCTCCACCATGGACTGCCACGTGGATAATGTAGCAAATAGGCCCTATACGGGAACTGGATTTAATTACCCATATGCAAGTCTTATGATATGTTCTATAGTACGTGAATGTGAACAAATTAGCAATAAATAAATAAATTTTTTTTTTTAATATATCTCGGTTCAGGGATTCTTGGAGTTTTACCTTTAAGGTCACGCAAGGTTAGAAGTAATTTTCTCATTTGAAAAAGGATTCCTATTCATGTTCCATAGTAACCGCATGTCTAACAGCAGTTGATTCAAAACCTTCGTGACCTTGCTCTGACCTTCACCTTTGACCATGCCATCCCAATATCAAATCTCTGGGATTCAGGTATGTCCCATGAAAGTTTGTGAAATCCTTACATGGCTGTGGTTGGAACTTTGTTCAAAAATATAGTGATAGACAAACATCAGTGATTATAATACGAGTTGTGGTTTAAGAAACCAATTGGATGTTGATATTCTCAAAATCGATTAGGCATCCAAAAAAGGCAAAAAAACCAAAACAATTCTAACAGGGCCATTCTCTGAAACTGGGTCAAATTTAGTGATTTACACATTGGATGTAATATTTTGTAAAAACTATAAATTAGTAAAGGAGCAACCCTGGCCAAAACATACCACACGGACACACACAACATGACAAAATAATTTGGATACATCCAGCAAAGAAAAAAAAAAAAAAAAAGGTTGTGTGTGGATGAAAATTGTGACTTTTTAAATAATTAAAATAAATAAAGACCTGGCATTAAAATTTATATCTAAAGTAGAAATTCCTCGTTTTTTTTTACTTTGTGGACTGAGAATCGCAAATCAGTTTATGGTTTCGTATGTAACCAGTGGTGTTCATGCCAGTTACATACGAAACCGACCCAGTTTTCCTGTGAGGGGTGAGGTTCCATGTTACGACTTTCAACGTACAATTGAGTTCCTCCTGAAGTGTATTTATTTTACATGTATTCAAGCTGTGATTTATTTATTCACCAAAAACAAATGGTATAAATTTCGTGTCCATATGTGAATGAATCTGAATATAAATTTTGTGTTGCATACAGATTTATTCCTGTTTGTTACTAATAAAAGTGCAGTTATGTGCATGAAGTAGTTCTCGCACTGTCTTTGCAATAATGTTTCATGAATTTACAGTTAATACAGAGGGAAATAAGATGGACTACACTGAAATGTGGGGATTGTAAATTTCACACCTTATGGTACCAGTATCAGAGAATAACCCAACTACACTTCATCATTCAACAAACCTCTTAAGTGCTTTAAAGACCATGTAAAAGCTCTTGCCCATCGTCAACCACACACAAACCTACACAATTCTGACAAAAACTATATACAGATAAATATTCTCTTTATTACATTATAAAGTGCTAAAACCTTATAACATGAAGGTTGTTTCCAGGCCACCACACACGTATTACTTTTACACACGCGTCTTTCTTTTCATATTAACATTTAAAGCATTTGGCAGATGCCCTTATCCAGAGCAACTTACATAACTGCTTTGAAGTCTCTATCAGTGAATGCATTCTGATAATGGTTCCCTAGGACACGGGCTAAGTGTACCATCAGTCAGAACTCTGTATTTATTTTTAATAAGGCTAAATAAGGCTGCTGTTTGTGCAGAGATACATACTGACTGCTGGAAAGTTTCTCCTGAATGGTAGAGAAGTCCATGGGTTTCTTGATGACTTTGCGGTATCCAGGGACTGATTTGGGATTGACAGGTGTCATAAATGGCCAGGCATCCTGATGAGTTTGTAGCTCTGCCAAAAGCAATCTGTACAGTAATAATAAATACACACGTGTATTTTTAGACTATCAAAAAAATACAAAATCCAACCAGGATACCTATGCAAACATGTTAATTATATAGTAACTCTGAGTTTACACCAGGGCATGATGTTCACAATCTCCATGATTTGAGAGAATCATGATGAGTGAGTGTGTTTGGGGGGTGGTGTCATGGGATCGAATTGTGATAATCTTAAGGGAACTTGGTGGAATTGTGATGATTGCACTGATCATGGCAAAATTTTTGACTGTCAAAAATTTTGCAATGATTATTACAATGTATTATGATTTGTCACCAACCGTGATAGAATGTGGGAATCAAAGTAGAGCGTAGTAGAGCTTAACAGACCTTAACAGAGTGCAACAGACCTTGATGTGCAATTGTTGGGAATCTTGATGATCTTGGCAACACGATTCCTGCAAGTTTCATCTCTTGGATGCACCCTGCCTCCTTTTTATACCCCAATCGTGCTCCAAGCATGGTCATAATTTGTGGAGCGCCACGCTTTTTTTTTTAGATTGCAGACATTGTGCCCCAGTGTAAACACAGGATAAGCAAATTTGGCTAATACAGCACAGTAAAAACAACATCTTTACCTATCAGATATACTGCTCATGTGTGTTCACTTTGAGTGAAATGTCTGATACCTGCAGAGATCCAGGTCTTTACTGTTGTCTCGGGTTGTCTGAGAATTTTTAATAGCCTGTGTTGCACTCTCCTGCTTAGTAGTGTTGCTACAAAAGCTGTCCTCCATTTTTCTCTTCTTTATTTCCTTTCCTCCTTTCTTGGGTGTGCTGGTGGTACTGGTGCTGGCTGTGTCATTCTCCGAACCTTCTCCTTTTTTGCTGCGTTTGGCTCCCTCTCCACTGTTCCGACTGACCTGCTTCTTACTCTTCTGAGGTGAATCACTTGTCTGCAGAAAAAAGGTGAGGGGGAGGATATATTATATTCAAAGGAAAAAACAAGGTGCCCAGGTGTCTTTGGGAAAGAACACATTGCTGAAAACATGACATTTGTGTTTCAGGTCAGCAATAGTTTATGGTTTGTGTAACTCCGTGTTTAAAGAGAATATCTTGACCTACATCACATTAACAATGAGAACAAAAATTGTTTTTTTTCTTCTTATTTTAACTCAAAGAATTTCCCTAAACTTGGCTATGCATGCAGGGCAGAACCAATCTCCTGCAGGAATAGTAGTGATTTGGGGATTATGGCAGTACATGTGGCCTCCTTTATCACAACAATCACACAAGAGCAGCAGGTCTTCATTGTCCCCCCTCTGGTATAACTGGCAGTACTGACAGAAACACAACACAGCACTGACACTCAGCATTTTCAAGGGACAAAGCACAACTTCTCCTGCCTTTTATAAATCCTCATTATGATGCCACAACTGCCCTTATCTACTGTTTACATAGGAAGAATTGCCAATTGAAAAATTATTTTTTATTCATAACTACTCTGGACTGTTCCTGTGTGTATGCATTGTCCTCACCACTTTCATGATGGATCTCTCCCATGCAATCGAACGCTGTAACTGTTGTAGACAGAGTGAAAGCTGGGCACCACTACGCACTCCATGCAATGCTTTCCTCCACAGCTTCATCCCTGGGGCCACATCTTCTCCACCTCTGCAAGAGACAAACAAAGAGTTTAAGGCTTACTGGGCAGAGGACATCCACAGCCATACTCATGTGGGTGTGGATTTTACTGCCCCTAGAAAAATTCCCAAAAATGAAGTGTGTGCATCTATTTAAGCAAAACATTATTTTTGGGTACACTTGGTCAATTAAGGCCAAAATGGACAAAAATGCTGACAATGAAACAAAAAAAAAGTAGAGAACACCAATTAAATATGCCCTTATAACATATTTGTGTCAATTTTCTGAACTTAAATTTTTATCCTTTGGGTAGCAGGGAGGTTGGGCAAAGGCGTGGTACACACTGAATAAACTGCCAGACCATCACAGATGTAACACACACACCTAGGGGCAACTTAGAATTCTGTGAAAAGATCTGACCACAGGCCATTCATGAGCTTCATATTATAAACTTTTACTTCCCACACAATAACAGTATATGTGCAGTGCTCTTGTGAAGGAAGAACACCCCAAATCACACATCTTTTAAAACAAAGGCTCAAGTGAGAATTATCCTACTCTGAATACCTTGCTCAATGCTGTAGCTAAACTATTAAAAAAATGTTGTTTTCCTGTCATAAAAGTGGTGCACGAAGCACAGAGAGCTAGTGAGTGTGTATATGGCAAGCTGTTGATTGATGTGACCAGCCATGTTTATCCTATACCAATGTGATGCGAGCAAATATAATGCACAAGTCATCCACTGTGTAACTGCAAGCCATATATGCAGATTTGTGTGAGGAGAGAAGGTGACAAGTGACAGGTGGAAGAACTAAGACCAGCCAGGATGAGTGACAGGGTCCTAAGAGAAAGAGGAGTGTGGTGGAAGGGTAGAATGATGGAGGCAACCCAGATGATGGATGACCTACCTATCACACTCGGCATTAGTTGTTGTTGCAGGAGCCGGTATGCTAACCATACCCCGGTTATCCAGGGTGATTTGGATGGCGGTGCCTAAGGGACTCTTCAGGTACCGTCTCTCGATGTTCCGCTCCAGTTCGAACAGGTGTGCCACTGCAATGTCCAGTGGGTTATTGGCGTGCCGCACAATGTCTGTGCTATTATTCATGCCCAGAGCCTTGTGCTCATAATAAAGCAGATCTTCCCTCTCCGACTGTGGCTCTGAAGGCATCCAGCCCTGATTAACAGTAAAGACAGGAAATTTGGTATATGTTACCTATGCACCAAAGTGTTCATTTGAAAAACTGGCAGCAGCAGGACTTACTTTTACATGCAGGCTGGAGGAGACAACCCTGCGCTCCAATTCTTCCACCCGTTGCAGCACAGCAATGTCCATATCCAGGGCGTGCTCCTCAACACACCATCCCTGCACCGTCTCCTCACATACCTGGTTATGCTTTAGCTCACATGCATCAATCACTGCAGCTACACACAGAGATTAAACACCGGAGTTAGTCTACAAACTGCTTAAAAATGGATATGTTTCATGTAGAAAGAAGATAAAATATTGCAGCTGTCATTTTATACAGCTGTTGAGTTACTGTTCAACAAAAAGAGGCTAATTTAAATTACTGAACTTAAATTTTTTTTAAAAAAACAAACAAACAGAACAATCAAATGTGCCAGATCCAGTAGCATGGCAATGCTGCAAATAAGAGTTGCTTCAAAATTATGAAACTAATATTTTAGCAGGTTTAGAAACTCTTTTAAACATCACAATGTGCATCTTTAATTATCAGTAAGGTATAGGGTTTACCATCTTTGTTCTTGGCACAGACTTGAGTGAGGTACTCCATGTGTTTCTGGAGTTGTTTCTGTAGGATTCTCTCTCTGGTCCCACGAGGGTGACAGGCACTCACTATATGTTTTAACACCTCAGAGCTGGAGACCTTCCACCACCCTGTGAGCATTTCTGCGACATGCACACACGGTACGTGTAAGCTAGCATTCAATGCATAGAAGCAAATTTTTGAGATTTTAAAAAATACATGTGAATGTAGTAGTCATAGGTGCTCTCCTACCTTGTGGAATTGGCTGTGGGGAGGGGAAATCATGACTTTTGGCCATTTCTAGAGGCGGTGCCGGGGACTCACTCTTACCAGTGGCTGCACTGGAGGACAGGAGGGAGTCCCCTTGTGCAGGGGAAAAGGACATTCCCTTAAAGGTCATGTTTGGGCTGATCTTTTCAGACTGCCAGAGATTCAATGGCAGGCCCATTATGTGCTTTATCTACAATAAAAAACAAAAAAACTATTTTCAAACCTATAATTCCTTGAGGTAGCGATAAAAAAAAATATCATAAACACATTCATATACACACAGCTAATTTGCAAAGAATTGAAAAAGCCTCTCAATTCTCATACAGTCTCCTTTTTCTTCTTTCACTTGTTTGTGTCACTTACTCGAGTAAATGTAGGATAAGCAGCAAACATACCTGAATTCCTTCGATTAAAAAGTTTGTGACTGGTGCAGTAGAAGAGCTGAAGTTCTGGCTGTTGCCAGAGGACAGAGCGGAGGTGGACTGGGTCTTGCTGTTGCTACTGGCAGGTGATGAGGCTTCGGCACTGCAGGATGATGGATTTGTAGGACTGGTTGTTAAAGAAAGCTCATCACATGGTGAACGTGGCAGCACACTGAACCAATGAGCCTGTTTCTCTGCTATAGTCCTATAGAGTTGGTCACTATATAGATGATGTTGCAAATTGCCAATGTAGTCAGGGTTGGATTGAAGAGTGCTGACCTCAGATTTAATTTCCTGGTTTAAGTTAGTAGCGAAGTTGTTGGGTAACATTGTTGAAGCGTTTGTAGGTAAGTGGGGAACAGCAGAAATGACGCCTTGAGGATCACTGATGGATTTCTTTGCAACCTCTAGCAGTTTGCTGAGTTTGGAAAAAGAACTTGGCTTCTGCAGGAACAGATTGAAAGAGCCATTCTCTTGCTGTACATCCAGACAGGAATGTTCATGCTTTGGCTGTAGGTTGTCACAAGGTTTCTTAGCTGGTACATCTGTGGGTTCCTCCTTCACTGAAATCCACTGAGCACTCTGTAACCTCTCAGACTCTTGAAACTCTTGTGGATCTGGGAAAAAAAAAAAATCATCTTACTTCATACAAATGAAGCTTCAATTACAATGTCAGCACATAGTAAAATATTTATATATTTCAACTGCCAATGATATGAAATGACAAAGAAGTTTTCTTCTTACCCTCTCTGCTCATTGTACTCTCAACAAACACTCCTCCGCACTGAGGAAGAGCCCAGTAGCGCCTCTTATAGCGATCCTGCCCTAACATTATCGAATGCAGCGACTGCGAGGACTCGAATAGCTTGCGGCGGATTAGAAGCTGTTGCTACAGAGGACAAGTATGCCATTAAAAATGATACTACATCATTTATCAATCACCTAAAATGAATCACTATAATAATGCAATTATAAGTATAAATGGCCAACAATACGTATATTTATTTCCATATATTTACCTTGGTTAATCTCTCTATCTGTTTCTCTAGCTCCTCCACACTGGCTGCTTGATCCTCATCCTCCTGGAATAAACAAGCAGATATTCATAAGAAACAGATAGCAGTCTAATGTTTGCATCAAGCAAATCATTACAGAAGTATTTATTAAAAAAATCTTGTTTAGCTGAAAGACTTGTTTTTTTGTCACAATTTGTTTTCAGAGCCACTTGACTAATATACTCCTACATACCTCTTCCTCACAAGTCTCAGGTTTCTTGCGTTTCTTCACTCCATCTTCCTCTTCATCCTCGTCCTCCTCTCCCTGATCATTACTGTCATCATCCTCATCATCTTCTTCCTCAATGCTGCCCACCTTTCTCTTGCGCTTGTGACCAGAGGTGGGCGTTCCCAAAGCCTGGCACTCATCGCCTCCTACACTGCTATCACGCTTCCCAGTCCGCTTAGCATAGATACTTCTCAGTCTACATGTACAATGTTATCACAGTGATCTTCATGTGAGCTGATAACTATTATACACTGTATTTATATATAGCTAGTCATTAAAAATGTTATAATTTGTGTATTACTTACTTGCGAAGGCTACTCTCATTAACACATTTCTCTCTCCGCAGGTTTGTCATATTGTCAATATTTTTGTCAATTTCCCTGCAAACCAAAAGAAAAAAAATTAACATCACAGTAATTACATTAATATTGTTTTTTCCCTGGCATAGATGAGGGAGAGATATTAAAGTGCTTACGCAACAACACTCCTGCTGCTGGACAGCTCATTGACCAAGAACGCCATCATGGAGGCTTTCTGTGTGGGGGTGTGGGCCTGAAATCCTTTGGTCTTTAAACTGTCTACCAAGGGTGAGAGCTCCGTATGACTGCAGTGAGCTGCCATGTAGATCCGCAAAACCTCGGACATGTTCTCCCGGTTTATTTCCACAGTGGAAACATGCTCACCAAGAGCTGTTTTAACCTACCATACAACATACAGAAATTAAAGTGATTCAAGTATAGAAAACAAAAAGTGACAATAGGTATCATACTTTCTCAAACTGGTTATTAAAGCTTAGAATATTGAGAGATCCAAAATTGTTCTTGTCAGGGTTCATATTGAGGAAGTGTTTTATAAGAGCTAAAGCACACAGTAAAACGTTGCAGCACAAATAAAGATTTTTTGGATTTAATGGATGAAAGCCTTTACTTAGCATATCATAGCTAATTACAACCCAACACAGTGTAATCAAGCTTCCTACAACTATTATTTGGCTGATGCCATGGCAGGGTCAATAATCCAACACAGTATTTACTCAAATGATGTTCCCAACATTATTTGTCATACTGATTGCTTACAGTATGATGCTGAAGTTAAGCAATGGCATGCTTCCAAATATTGATGTGGTCATCAAGTAATGTGAGGTACACCAGGTGGTTTCTCTGTAAGGTCATAGGTGGTATACAGTTGATCAAATTTCTAATCGCCCAAATAATCCCCATACAAATCCTCATTATGATTGAATTTCAACTCATGTATTCACATATATAGTCTGTCCAATGCTGAGAAGATTTCAGAGCAGAGCTGCCAATTCACACATGTGGCACTCACATGGAAATGTTCAGTCAGATGCATTCTCATATCCTTGAAATATTCTATTTGGTGTAGGTGAGCTGTCGGGCCTGGGTAAAGCATGTAGTAGCGAGCTACGGGTCAATGTGGGTTTTGACCAGTTTACTAGAAAAAAGTGTTGCAGGCAGGGCGGATCAAATTGTTTGTCCGATTACTTTTGAGCCTGGAATGACTACTAGCCCACCTTACACTCTCTCCCTTTCACACAGACACAAGACAATGTGTACAATATGCTCAAGAGTTCAGTGCATGCATGCAGTCTACAGTTCTAACATTGAAAAGTTTCTAACACAGCAAAGTTCAACCTTTGAACCAAATCATGCATGTTCAAAGGTAAACAAACTATACCTTAAAAATTACACTCAATACCAAGTAGGTGCAACTTCCACCCTCCAAAAATCAAACGAAAGGGCACATTTTAATAGTTAATCATGAGATTTAATGTTGTGGTACATCTGAATACATCTTTATGTTAAACCTGTGTTTGACTGAGTCTTTCCGTCCCATCCTCTCTCGCTTAAAAAGACGACCCTCCCTTTAACCAAGAGAGCAGAAACTGTAAACCCCTCTTTTCTGAAAACTTTCCTGAGCAGCAAATTCTGAACCATTACAAAGCTTTACTACTGAAACTCCTTCCATAACAGTTAATCAGATTTAATAAACATCACAGTATCAGTAAGTAGAATTGTTTTTACTTATTAAACAACGCTCATGTGAAACACACAAATCAGAATCAGAATACTTGATTGTATTGTTAAATGTACAAAGAAAATAAAGTAAAATTAGACACTGAGGTAAACAGAGAGAGGAAAAGAGAGAGAGGGAAAGAGGGGGGTGGGGTGGGGGCGAGTCACCTTCATGATCTGATATATGTCACCTGTGAGTGATTCACACAACACACACTGAACAAGCCCAGAGGAGACATGTGAAACTGAAATACAAGTGTGTTTCTTTGTTATTGTGTTTACATTAAACAATACAAATGACAGTAAATGCCACGATACTGTTTCTATATTACACTCACTTCACACTTTTCAAGTTAAGTTTCATCCTACGTGATTATGGTGTAGATGAAATTCAGGGGAGTGCCAGTTTGAAACTAGCTAATGGCTCTTTATTTGAACTTGGACAAATTTGCAAATGTAATACAAAAATCTAAAATTAAAAAATGTTTCTTTTTTTATTTTAATCATGCTAAAATTGCCGATTTTCTGGCATGAAAGTCGGCCATAAATGAATAAAACACAGGTGAAAGGTCTGTGAAACCAACTACATGCTATGTTCATTTATAAATTGTCAGTGAAAAAACCCTGAAGCCAAGACGAGTCTCATGAATATTTATTACTTCTGGACATGCTCAGTGGATGCTTTTCCGACTTCCTTGATTTTAGCCACAGGTGACGTGATGTGTCCGTCAATGTCACGTGACATTAATTTAAAGTGGCTTTAAAATTTATTCTGTGGATAATATCTTTTAATGAACATTACTGTTTTTGTCCTAACTTTGTAAACTGGGAAGAATTTTGATTGCTTTTATGGTTTTAAAAATTGTAATAAATGTCCCCTAGAATGTACCCAAGACCAAATAATGAGCCTACTCCAAACACAAGGTTAAGATGGACTTCATAACAATACTTATGAACATATGCTCTTGCTGGTGCAACCAGCTGCTGAACTCTTAATGCCCCTGCTGCTTTCTTTTCCCTGACAATGATCACCAGGTGCAGGTCTTACTGCAGTATGTGCAACAATCTATTATGCCTTTATGCCCTGGCATATTACAAATTACACACTGTACTCAAATGATTTTAATACTCTCCATACCAATATTTCCATACTGTAATGTAACAGTGTATAGTGTGCGTGTTCCTCACCACTGATCCTGGAGGAAAGCCTGGATCACACACTGCAGCTGACAGCAGCCCAATGAGCAGATCCTGCAGCTGAGTGACACTGGGGCTCAGGTTGAGGAGTCCTGCCTGCAGCATGTGAAGGGTGGGTAGCTTAGTGCTGCGGTCCAAATGCAGCACCTTCCCAAAGCAGCGCAGGAACTGCATCACCATCAGGCAGTCCCCAAAACAGTTATCCGGTAGCAGAAGACCTTCTAAACGGGACAGCTCTGGCAAAGCCTACAGGAGATGATGAGATGAAAGGAAGATAAGAACTATTTAAGTGGGAGCACCCACATGCTCACCTACAGTGTGTGCAGCTTTTAATACTACCTAATACAGAGCTTGCTCTGCACGGGCATCTTTCCCCACCTTTTAATCCTACTATAAGGGTCAAAGGGAGGCTGAAGCCTATCTCAGCCAATACTGGGTGAAGTCAGAGTACACCCTGAATATATTGTCATTCACTCATTCACTCATATCCACACCTAGACGAACTTTGGAACAGCCAATTAGCTTAATGAGCATGCCTTTGGACTGTGTGAGTGCCCTGAGGAAACCCACGCAAGCAAAGGGGAGAACATGCAAACTCCACACAGAAATGCCCAAGCCTGGGTATCAACAAATATTGCCAGACCTAATTATGTAAAGGTCATCAATTGAGCTGTAATATGTTCTACAGCCACTAGATGGCAATGCAGTCATCCAAATCACACGGAATCATATAGATGGTACAAGACTTTGACCAGGTATAAGGATGCAAATGAAGAATCAAAGCAGATGGATGAGTCATTAAACCTCCGCACTGATTATCATTATTTTTTCTAAATAAATGCAAGATAATCAACTGTAAATCTTTGGACAACTGAGGAGTGGGGATTGATGATGACACAAATACCTTGTGATCCGCCAGACACAGGTCTTCATTGGGTTTGTTCAGCTCTTTAACCATCTCTAGCTCCAAACGCCTGAGCTCCAGTTTGCGCTCTTTGTTAAGGCGTTTCTCATCTCTCTTCTCCTGTTTAAGACGCTCTCGCTCCTGTAGCCAGTACACAGAAGAGTGAATAGCATGTAAACAGATGTCATTATTCAACCTGGTGCTTTGCTACGATTATAAATAGCGATTTACAAACAAGAGACAGACTGAGTGACAGACAGATATGAGGTAAAGGTGAAGAAAAAGGGTTACTCGTATGTTATCTTTGCACAAACTTGAACAGAAAGGAAAAGAGCTGCTTCACATTTCTCATGTTGAACAACATGCATGTTATTTCAGGAAGAAAGGCAGTAATCATTGTGCAATGCCTTACACACCTCAGCTCTCTTCCGAGCCTCCATGACTTTTAACAACATCATGTGCTGCTTTCGTCTCTCTCGCTCCTACAACACCACAAACATACCAGTTACCATTTCACGCATGGAAGTTAAGCTGTGTAGAGCATGACCTTAGCAATAAAGTTCGAAAAGATCTATGAAAATGAAAACAAGGCTTTTTGGATTAGCTCAAGCACAGGAAAGCTAAATCAAGTGGAACAAATGAAAACGAACAAGGCAACAGGTAGATGCTAGACAAACAGTGCAGTGCATGGAGGCAGCATTTGCTAAGATCTATAAATAAAGCAAACCTGAAAAGGCATTACTGATCAGATCTGCCACCAAAATGTAGAAACCATCTTTGGTTTAGAGAAGTGTTATTCATTAAACTGAAGGTTTCTACATGCTGCCCTTTCGAGCAGTCAGCTGAACAAGGGAGGGAGATGTGGGAGAATCCTTCACAATAACTACTGTGTCCTTCCTCCCAGTTGTTTAACAAAACGAGTCAGTCAAACAAGTCAGACATTAAACTGAATTGATAGTGAATTTCTCTACACAGATATGTGAAACTTGTCAGTGCTGCATGATTTCATGAGCCCGCAGTACAGCTGGTTTAAACTTGTAAGACTTGAAAGAAGATAACAGGGAAAAAACAAAACTGCGAGGGTTTTTTTTATACCTAAGACCATAAACATTCTGACAAGCAAATCACATTACTTCACAAAAGCAAATAAAATCAATGTTTTTGGATTTCATTATTGGACTGATTTTACAGATCAGTGGAAATCACCGTCTTGCTAATGCTACTTGATCACTCAGTGAGAGTATACACACTATTTCTCTCTCCCTGGCACAGCCGGAAAATATACAGTATGTAACATGAGAGCCATGCAAAGGAAATGTAGGCACGACAACAGCCTGCTTATGCATTATAATGGGCAACCACATCACAAATAAGTCACAACATAGTGGGAGATGTACAAAAGTAAACATACCCATACCATTTCTAGTCTATGCC
Organism: Neosilurus mollespiculum; assembly: GCA_030014195.1. Taxonomy (NCBI): domain Eukaryota; kingdom Metazoa; phylum Chordata; class Actinopteri; order Siluriformes; family Plotosidae; genus Neosilurus; species Neosilurus mollespiculum. The sequence continues at coordinate 30,671,076 of JAQMYF010000012.1, read as the reverse complement.
TCTCCAACTCCTGCCAGAAAGAGTTGGCAAAGAATTAAGAAAGAGAGACAAAATGACATTTAACCACCTTCATGAGCAGTTCCCAAAGTGGGCGGTATCCCAAATGCCACGAGAACGTTAAAAGAATGAGCATTGAAACATGGGATATATCCAAGGGAGAGCCATAGAACAATGTTTTTGATTAAGTTGCCATTTATAGCAGATGCAAGCTGAAAGACCTGTTACTGCATACCTGCTGTTTCAGAATAAATGCCTGTTGTCTCCGCAGTTCCTTCTCCTGAACAAATACAGCATGTGCACACACACACACACACACACCAGGAGTTTTTGACAAAACTATAGAGACTCTAAGAGTCATTTGGTTTCTTTTAAAATTTATATAAACAAGCCTTGAAAAAGTATGTTAACTTTGTTAGCTCAGTGTGGCAGCTTCAGATTGTGTGTATGTGTAAGTGTGTCCAAGTGTAGTGAAGTGGAAAGACAGAATTTGCTCAGACAGAGGCTCAGTCTGTGCTGTTATTAATTTAGAACAGGTCTGCTTGTCATATCTGAGAAATACATCTGAAGCCACACAAACATAGACCAACTGAGTGTATTAGTGTACACACACACACACACACACACACACACACACACACACACATAGTGACTATAATCACTGTCACCTTTATTCGCTTCTCAGCTTCTAGTGTTTTTGCATTGATGGCCTCCTCCTTCCTTTTCCTTTTTGCCTGAAAAAGAAAACAAGGAGCTTTATCCCTTAAACTAAATAGCTAAAAGTAATTGTACATTCTAAGACTACTGGAGCCTGAAAAACAGCCATGACACACTAGTTTCTTATTTAATACTAATCACTGCTGAGTTGAGCCACAACAAAGCCAACACCATGGAATACATCAATAGTGAAAATTAATTAATCCAGATTCTTTTTTCAACAAACAAAGTGCAAAATTAAATATTACGCAAAATGGAGTATTATACAGTAGCCAAGGTGTCTTTTTGTTTTTTCTCTAACAAATATTTAAATTGTACATTTTTCATTAAATCTCTAATCATAGAGAAACACATGAGGAAAGACACCTCTAGTTTTGGGTAAAATGCCTGCTGTTTTACTCTCACGAGTGTGCAAAATCGCAAGAATAGAACGTGAATCTGTCAGTTCATAAGTTTGATGAAGTCAAATCATAAGTCAGTTAAGTTTGAAACATAAGTCAAGGTAATGACAAAAATAACCATATACAGACATTAAATTAACAAGTGAAATAAAAACTAGTGAACTTCTGAAAAAAATAAAACTAGGCACAGTTTATTTCCATATTTACCGTCGACTATACATGAATCACATGCGACTATTCACAGTACAATGTCATCCCATGTGCGGATTAAAAATTTTTTTTTTCTTCACAAAGAAGCTTGTAATAACAATAGGGCGTTTTGATGTGTAAAAACGTATACAATGTATGCAAGCTACTATAAACCTTATTACGTTTGGGTTTAATTTCCCTTTAGGCGAGGTTTCCTTTCCAATAAACACAAGAAAAAGAATATCCATGGCCTACATTTAGGTTACTCAGTAGGAGTCAGGAGTGTTAGGTACACAAGAATGAAGCAATTTCATAGTGATATAATGACCAGTTGATTTTAATGTAATGATGCAGAAATATTTAAAATGATAGAGCCTTGTATTTGGAACTTCCTAGTTGACATCATATTATATAACATTTACTGGAAGCTGCTTGATGTTTTTCCAATGTTACAGCCAAAATAGTGAAATACTTATTATTAGGGGCTATGTCCGGATTTAAAAAGGCCTGTAAAATACAGTTTTGTCTTCATGTAGTCAATAAGTACAGAGAGAACAATGAACATACTTCAGCTGAATCTTAAAAATGTTTACTTTCATGTGTCATTATTAAAATTAATCATTTCTTTACATACACATGTAATTTATATAAATTGAAACAGAGAGATTAAGTCAACAAAGTTAATAAAAACAACAGTTTGCTATACACTAGGTATGGTTGGCTTGTAATATAACTGCTCCCTCCTCACATAGTTCTGGGTCGGAGTACAAATAGCTCATCACAATGCAACTTCTTAGTTTGAAGAAAATTGTTCTCACATAGCACAATGTAGTCATTTTGAGCATGGTGGCACCCGACAAAGTGTGGAATGTATTGGGCAGAAGGTGAACAGGCAGTTCTTGAATTTAATGAGTTAAAATCAGGAAAAATGAGCAAGCGAACGGATCTGAGTGACTTTGACAAGGGCCACCCTGTGATGCTAAACAACTTGGTATACTTGGTTTAGGTTTTCAGTTTTTTCATTTCTAAGGATTAGTCTATTTTATAACATGACACTGTAGTGGAGTTCCTGTGTGGAGCCCCATAAATGGGCCCATGACAACAGGCATGACAATGACTGTCTATTAAAAAAATAATAAAAATAATAATTATTATTCATAAGAAAAATGATACCCCATACACCACTGCTCAGACTTTCTCAAAATAAAAAACACACACACAATATAAAAAAAACTAAGACAGGTAGGCAGACAAACTTTCACCGAACAAAACGCCAAACAATAACAGGAGTACGGAACATGAACTTGTTCAACAGATAATTCAACTAACAAGTCAAGGGATCCAAACAAATGCAGAAACCAGCAGTGAAATGTTTGCTTTGGCTCCAGAAAGTAGTCATAACAGGCAGGGGAAAATTATTTATTTCCTCCACGGCTGAAGTTGATTCAGCCCTTAAAGGAGCCGCGCTACTTCCAGCCTCGAAACCTATCAGAGTTATCTATTTTACGCAGTGCCTAAACCTACATATTAGTTCTGAGCTGAGTCACAGTTCAGCTTCACTACAGATGTGTATCTTCTTACCTCGAGTATCTGCTGAGCTCGATGCTCCTTCTCAACCCGAATTTGTTCAAGTCTCCTGATCTTCTCCTGTTAGGAAAAGATTAAAAATGAAAATAAAAAAGGAGATTAAAAAAAGAACAAGACCAGGCAGCTGATCTCAACTTTATTTATGCCTTTATACCATGTGTTATTCAATACAGTCTGGAGGGGAAAAAAATTAATACAACATGAAAAATCCCAGAATGTGCATGTACCCCAAAAAATATTTGGAACAGAAATGAAATACCAACAATATCTGACATTATCAGTCTGTATTTACATTGATGGTATTTGGCAGACACCCTTACCCAGAGAGACATTTTTATCTCACTTATACAACTGAGGGTTAGCCTTAACCTCTGAGCCACCACTGCCACCAGTTCAACATGAAATCTGAACAGAAAGTTTGACCAGAAAGTTCCTAAAGGCTGGCTGTATGTTGCGAGTGCAAGAGTAGTGGAAATGTAGAATTTAATCTGAGAGGATGCGCTGCACAATTTGTCTTCATTAGTGTAAAGGAAAACAACAAGAAAAAAACTAGAAATGCAATTTCTGAAGAAATTGCTGTGTGAATGCTGAAATCTGAAAGGCTTATGCTAAACTGGATAGCTTAAGTTGAATGAAACCTGAAATTAATGGAAAATGCGGAATATTTGAAGATTTGTTGAATAAAAGGCTTACATGAAACTGGATAGCTGAGAAAAATGTTGAACAACTCCTGAAATGTTTGAAGTATGTGGAATATTTGTTGAATGAAAG
>JAQMYF010000012.1:30654369-30665769 GCA_030014195.1 Neosilurus mollespiculum | reverse complement strand
GTGGGCGGAATAATAATAATAAAGAATTTTTTTGTAGAAGAACATAGGTTTGAATGCTTTCAGCATTCACACCAATACAGGAGTGAAGCCTCTACCTGCTGCTTTAGAATCTTCAGCTGTTCTTTTTGCTTGCGCTTCTCCTCTGCTGCCAGCAGGGCTGAAAACACACAACACATGTTAGTTCCTGTGCCGTAGAAGTTGTGATTGAGCCCGGATTTACAGATTTATTTTGACATTAAAGTTTTTCTAAATCACACCTCAGCATAGTGAAAGATGTGTCACAGTGACTGGAGATTGGGATTTAAATTTAGAAATGAGTGATGTGCGCAGGGACACCTAGCTTTAACTGATCAGTAAGAATTTAGGCAATCACATATAGGTTTCATAAACAAACTGCATGCTTATGAAATACATCCAAGCTGTACAATGTATGATGGCTTTACCTTTTTGCCTTTTGGCCTCCTTTGCAGCTTGTGCCAGAGCTGTTTTTTCCAGCTTTCGCATCATTTTTATCTGAGCAGCCTGCCGTGCAATCTCTGACCCACAGAAAAAACAGGAAGTAGAGCGTGAATGTCCATTTGCTCTTGGCCCAACATAATGCTCAAAAAGCTAATAAGTAGCCAAAAATACAGGACACATGCTGCTTTTGCCTCACATGCTTAACAATGACAATAGAATAATCTTTTATGAAACATCAATGGCTGTGACTTTGGCTAATCCACCTTTAGTTTACACATTACATTTCGACAGCTCATATTACACATTACAGATCAATATGTTACATTCCAAATATCATTTATCTTTGCAGTTCATCTATTGAGCAGAATAATCGCAATAATTCAGAATCCTGGGAGCCACAGAACAACTTGAAATCTTACCCTGCGCCTCCAGTTTCCGCTGTAGTTTAATCAATGCAGCATTAGCCACATCAGTCTCACCCACCCCAGGGGGTTTTCTTTTCCTCTGGCTGGAAGGCAAGGAATCATCAGTAGACTGGGGGTCCAGACTCTTAGGACGACCTCGATGTGGCTCCATTGCCAAGATACAGGGAACAATCTCATCGTCTTTCAGCAAGCACCACTGCAAACCCTAGAAACCAGCAGGGAATAAAACATAAATAACTCATTATTGCTGTATGAGCAACACTGTTTTTAGAAAATATGTGTTGGCTCCTGAATGGCGCATCGACAAGGTGTGTGACTATCAACCCGGAGCTCGCAATTTCGAATCCAGGTTTATGCCACAGCCATCCGTGACCGGGAGTCCATGGGAGCTAATTGGCCGAGCTCTCACGGGAGGGAGGGACAGCATACGTCACTTACAGTGATCACTAGCCAATCATGGGCGTCTGTGAGCTCATTCGTACGAGGGGGCGGATAGAGATTTCCCTCCGAATGTGTTAGGTCGCCTCCAAATATGCATAGGCAGTAGTTCAAAAAGAGGCGGGTGGCGGCATTGCATGTCACGGAGATGGCATGTGCATGCTTATGCCCCTCCTTGGTGGGTGGTGGTCGTGTGATAGGGAAGGCAATACAAGACGGGTGGGAATTGGATACAACTAAAATTAGGGGAGAAAATGTGGGGAGGGGAAGAAAATATGTGTGTCAGACATTCAAAAAGGTGTTTACGTCATCATAGTATCAATTATAATTGAATATTAAAAAATATATATTTTTCCCTCCTACCAGAATTCTGAATAGTAGATTATTACATTATTAGTGCTATATTAAATGTCCACAATCCTTTTAATAACTAATTTTGGTTGTAATTCTTACTGTTTGTAATAACTAGTACCTAATATCCTACCACAAGAGATAACAATATTAATTACAACAACAAAAATAATAATTTAATACTAATAGTGCTAATAAAGGCTGTTATCTGGAAGGAAAACCTTGACCTTTCATTGGCCTGTTGAGTTCAGTGGCTGTTTCATATTATTACAGAAAACAGTGCTTCCTGTTTTGTTCTGCTATTTTGCAAAATGTTGCATAATTCACATTTAACTGTCAATGTTGTAAAAGTTTTCACACATGCAAGATTGCAAAAGGATGCTTCCCATTAAATCAGGCCAACGAAGATTCCTTATTAACAATTTAAGACAGGCAACAAATAAAATAAATGGAAAATCACCTCTGGTCCTTCTCGAGCTTCGTAGAAGTTGCCAACCCTTATTTTAGCACTGAAGCTAAAATGGTCACGCGTGATCTCATTTATTCCATTTCTTGTTAGGTACTAAAATTGTACAGGAGAGAGACAGTATAAGGAAAAACACATTGAAATTCCTAATTTCATAACATATACTATAATATACATAAAGTTTGTCATCATCCCATTACAAAGCTGGACTCAAGCGCATGAGGGTATTTTATCAGTTTATATGACAGTTCTGTTGAATCACAAATTTGATCGTCCATAATGTGTTGATTTATTCTCTGTTACATGAGCTCTGCCAGCTATAATTGTAATCATAAGCTTATATATCAGGAACGTGTATACACATCATCTAAGCCTCAAATATAAAAAAGTGAAATATTTACAATACGAAACGTAATCACTGATATGATGAAACTTTCTTTGGATTGTTGTTTAACATTTATGAATGAAGTCCCTGCTGTCAGGGCTTTGTAATGGTCAGTATGTGTTCTGCCATGGACGAGGTTTTAGGACAGAGGTCTTTATCTTATTAAGAGGCAATTTTTATCACCCAGTAAAATATGTAATTGTAAAAACAGAAATCACATTTTTTTATCTTTGAAACCCTTCAGAAAAAAATGTACAGCCCTCTTAAGGGTAGGGGTCCGAGGGCCAAAATTCCAAAAACCTAAATAATTGGTTTTTGACTGATTATCTCTGTGCATCTTCATTCAGCCTGTGTGATTTCATGGTATATAAATGTATCAAGTAGAGCCTTTCAAAAATGTTGGTATTTTCGAGGTTAAATGAGGGCGCCATCTCTATATCTCTATTTTCTATGATTATAATATCAAAAAGGCTTTTTGTATCATTAACCCTTTACGAGCCAGCATTCCAGGTGAAGGACGTCTTCACATTATCATAGAAAGTAGAGATATTGAGGAACATAATATAAGTAGTTATATTCACCCCTATACAAAAATGCCCAAACTAAGCACTTTTCCAAAGAGTTTCAGAGATTAAAAAAAACAAAACAAAAAAAAAAACCAACGTGATCTTTGTCAGTTTTAGCAATATATCTACCCCCCCCCAAAAAAAATTGTTTTTATATCAATCGGACAGGGTAATGTATCACGCCCTGGGTGATCCTTAGAAAAAAGATATGCGGGGTTCCGCTGTTAAGGGAATAGCAGTTTATAGCTCTGATAACACAAGTGTAAGAGGAGCTAGCTTATCTTCCTGAAATTCCACAAAATTAAGTGTAGATATTAACAAACTGCTGCGGTATAAGTAAAACGTGTTGATATTGCTGTTAATAAAATCAGGACTTAGGAAGTGTAAATATTGGGATCCCGAAAAACTATAAACAAATCATTCTCTGGCAAAACTGATTCTTACCTTCATCACGTCTGGGTACTGTTTGAGTTTCTTGCCACAGGGAGCATAGTAGGTCACTTCTCCCTGCACACGCCCACAAATATTCCTGATGCGAGTCTCTCTTTCCCACCTGCAAGGTTTTGAATTGGTTCAGAATTGTACCAATGACACTACTCACATATTCATACACACTGACTAAGTAATCACAATAAGTTGTGGTGTTCCACCTGCCCAAACTGTCTTAGTGAAGGTGTCTGACTCACTCACTACACAAGCCAGGTACAACTCAGACCAGTTATTCAAATGAGGTGCGGCAGGCTTGGCCAGCTGTGAGTTACACACCGGAACACTCCAGAGACCTGTAGTCACTGTGTCTGAGTGCCAACAGAGTCCATCATGGGAGGAAGCATGGATGGAAGGACAGAAGCCAGAAACAATGGGGCTTTCTTCTTTTCTCCTCTGGACAGGTGCCATGACTTTAGTCAAGCAAGTCTGAACCTGACTTAAGTGGAGCATGGGCAAAGACTTCAACCCTTGGCAAAAAGTATGGAATCACCACTCTTGGGAGATGTTTATTCAATTGTTTAATTGTGTAGAAAAAAAAAATCAATTACAGACATGCCACAAAACTATTTTTATTTAACATTCCATACAGGTGGATCGGATACTGGTGTTTGTTTTAGAAATGCAAAGTACACGGTGAATCCATAATATTTTCCTCAGAATTGAGTGATTCCTTTAACCTTTGTTTGATCTGTAAAAACAGTTGCATTTGACTACCATTTTCTTTCTTTTTCATTTTTGTAAGTGTTTTATAAAGCCAGAAGGTTGGAATGTTAAATGAAAATAGTTTTGTGACATGTCTGTGATTGGCTTTTTTTTCTACACAATTAAACAATTGAATGAACATCTTCCAAGAGTGGTGGTACCATACTTTTTGCCAGGGGTTGTATACTCTTTTCTTTTTCTTATCGGTAGCTTGGTTGTCTCTACCACGCACACAACTTTTTGATCATTTTATTAACTTTCTTTTTCTCTTTTAGGCAAATGCTCTTTGATGTCAAGTGTATATTTTTCCTGCATTACAGTTCTTTTACAGTGACTACATATCTTACCCGTGTTCAAGAGGTTTACGAAGTGCCTGCTCGTCTGTCACTCGTCTTCTTTTTGCTGTAAATGGAAAACAGCGAGCAATGCATGCTTACAAACAAATTAAGTCTATATCTAATTTCATATTTTCCAGCTGTAGTAAGTGAAAAAAGACTACAGATTTAGGATAAGGTCTACAAAGAGTGGTTTTTATAGGGACTCTAAAAAACACCATTTTATTACCTGGGGGTGTGGCCACACACGATGAGCTAGGAGCATTGTGATAGGTCAGAGCCCATGATTTGTTCATAGTTTGCAAAATCTTTGCAGGTGTATGGATTTGCAGGTTAAGTGAACTGGAGCTGTTGATCTTGCCAGAAGGGTCTGTCGAAGAGGTTTCAATTTTAGTGAGTTCAGGTGGTGTGCTTTCTGTGTTAGTATCAGTTTCTTCATCTTTAATATCCTCATCATTATCTGAGTCAGTGTCCAGGTTACTGCCGGAGCCTACAGAGCATGAAAATGTAAAATGTAAGAGAAGATTCATGATCACATGTGACACATCTAAGCAGTGTTAATAACAGATTATAAACTATATAGACACACATTCACACTAAAGTAGCACATTTTAACTATACTTACCTGACAGACTGTCACTTAAATCCTCGTCGTCATCATCATCATCCTCATATTCCCCTGAATCATCAGAGTCTTTGCTGCTGGGGATGTCAGACTCCATTTCCCTGAACAGTTTTCCCTGGAGCAGTGATCCTGCACTCGCCCTGCAGGACTCTCGCTGTGTGGAGGCTCGGTCTGATGCAGGAGGTCCAGAGTAAGACTGTCTGGCTCCAGTACTCAGGTTGATGGGGGCATCAAAGCAGGGACTGCTAGCTTCTGCTAAAGGCTTATCTGGGATTTTAGAGCTGTCAGAGCGAGGTTTGGTAATAAGTGCCAGGGGAGCATCCTGCATAGTACTCTGAACAACTCCATTCAGGTGGGGAGAGTTCTTCAGCAAGGTGGAGAAAAGGTTGGAGTGCTGGTGATTGGGGTGTTTGATCTTTGGACTACTCCGAGGTGATGGTGACGAGGATGTCACACTTTTCTTCAGAAATGAATTGGTTTCTTGGTCTTCCTTTTCCTGTGGAGGCAAACAATGTATATAAAGGATTTAATGACAAAACAAGCAGTTTAATTAATTACTTTCATTTGATTTTAATTATGGAAGCAGTGATGCAAAAGAACCTGTTGGTACAAAGTTAATCGTATAGCATGACCACAAACCGAACAGAATAACTACTGTCAGTTATAGAAGTAGTAAGACGGGTAACTACGCTGCAACTACAATGTTTTAATGCTCCATATCTCACTTAAGAGACTGGGGGGAAATCAACAACTATTATTTAATAAATCTGTAATTAAAATGTATTTAAACTAATAAAACATTAATGAGATGGCAGACCTGGATATTAACCAGCAACAGTATTTTTACATTATAATTGTACCCTTTTCAGCAACTCTCATGTGAGTAACCCTCTATTATTCCATGTACATGTGTATAAGTGTCATGTTCAACATAGATCCATTACACCGCTGAGGTACCAGCACCTGTCTGCATTCACCGCCCTCAGCACAGGTTGTACAAATACCACCTACATAACACTTCATATCTAGATAACCTGCAACATGGGAGGCAGACATGACTCTTCTTGTCTGTGTTTTAGATTGGTGAATTCTTTTCCTAATTCTTTTAGAGTCATATAGTTTGGAATTAGGAAATGCCAAGGATACAAGCACAGCTGACTAGCAATGAGCAGTCAACTCCTCTGGCACAAGTAAGCCTACAACCTGCCCATTAGAAAACCCTAGTATTATGTCCTTTGCTAACCACAGTAGTCAGCTGAGGAATTACCATGGCTGGAGATCTGCAACCCCTGTATTTCCTAGACCTACTGGGAAATTCTAACTTGGTCACACAGATGCAAGGATTGTGGCTTCAGGCTCCATTGCTTGAGTTCTTCACAGCAGGCTCAGGGGGGTAGAAATTCTTATGGAGTACAACAGCCTGGCCTAAAATCCTTAAGAGCTAAGCTACAGAACTTCTTCGTCATTGCTCATCGGACTGTGCCACTGACCTCCTCCCCGGGGATACTCTGCCATCCTTCTGAGTCAGCTCTAATCTAACACGGAAACTGCTGCTATGTCGGAGTAAATCAGTGAGGCCCTACAGCAGGGGTTCATCCAATACTTATCCTCCCACCACAATGGAATGACTGCACCAAATTATTACTGAATTTGTATAATTATCTGAGAAGTGCATATAATCATTCTCTGGAGTTGTTGGATAAGAAATCTTGCTTGAGTCAAACATCAGATAAACAATCTTAAAACAACAACAACAACAACAACAAACCTTAAGATTGTTCTTCTGCCAAAACAGTTATGATTCTTAAATAATTTAAATATAGGATATATAAAAAACAAAGATAGAATAGAAACATACGCTGTGAAGCATAAGTCAGATAGTCTGGTCTTCTGCCTGATCAAAGGTCTTTCCCTTTCTGTTATTTTCAAAGGAAATACCTCCATGTCTGACCCACATTTGTCTCAGAAACATACACATTCACTGGCCTTTTCAAGGCTGTATTTCACCAACCAAGTGACTTAAGAATAAACTAAAAAACAATATAAATAAAACATAGTATCATGGTAAGATAGACAGGGGGACCTTAGGCAATAACCAGTCCTCCTAAACTTACACTCAAGCTTTGCATACATCATTATAATATCACCTATTGTCTCAACATAAAGTGATGATATATTATAACTGTACAGTGGTGCGTAAATGTTTGTGTACCCTTTAAACTTTATATCTTTCTGCTTAAATATGAAATTAATCATCGGATGTTCATACAAGTCCTAAAAGTTGATAAAGACAACTCAATTAAACAAATGCTTATTGTGCCACTGTATATGCTGATTCTGATCTGCAATTCAGTGCTAGAGATGTGAATGCCTGATGGATAAGAGCACACAGCAGTGAAAAAGAGGAAGACTGTTACCTGCTTGTGTTGATTAAAATCATTAAGGTGCACGAGGGACTCATCTGGAGAACTCCTGGCTTTCATTAATGAGTGTTTGGGTGAGGAGATGATGTTGGAGGTGCTGGGAAAGGAGGACAGAGAGATTGGTTTTGGACAGCGAGCATGAGGAAGTGGTTTTGGAGGGGCACAGACCGAGTGATGTTTTGGAGATGAGGACACAGTGAGAGGTTTGGGAGATGATGATAGTGTGGAAGGTTTGGGGGATAAGGCGAGACACAAAGGTTTGGACAAGGTGTCTCGGTTGGGCTGTGGAGGGAGAGAGAATGTCTTGCTACTGCCTGCTATTCCTGTGGCCTGGATGACACTGGTTTGTTTTCTGTGCTTTTCTCTGGTTTCTGAGCTGATGAAGTGTGATGGAGTTGCTTGGGAAGATGTTGGGTCCATGGAGCACATTTCTAATCTGCTAGAAAAGCAACTTTTAGCTTGGTCCATCTGTGAAGAGTCCTGGTGGAAAGAGGGCAGAAATGGGTCAACAAGAGCCACCCAATTAATAGTCATTTTAAACTCCCAAATAAAATCCCCAGCCAGCACACATGCACGCACGCACCTCTCAAACAGAGAAAACTGACTCACTAAGAGTGTTTTTGTGGTTCTGTCTCCTGCACAGGTGCACTTTTGCTTTATCTAATACTTCTACTCACACCAGCTCTGCAAGTTGCAGATTTGTAAAAGCACAGTCACCTTTAATAATTGGATTTGCGGGGGGGGGGGGGGGGTTTAAAAAAAAAAAAAAAAGCCCTATGAAATCCTTTCATTGCAGCTTTATAAAATTGGAAGCTGTATTTAAAATACTAATTTACTTTATGATGGAACAGGCTGTAGCTACAGAGCAAAGTGTAATAATCATTACTCAAACCTAGGGCTAGGAACTAATAATTATTTGCCAAGGGTGAAGTGGATGTTACTGAATAAACCCCGCGATATAACACTGAAGGAACTGTTCACTGATATCGACCAAGCCCAAGATGCATAAATATTTTATTATATTCCACACAGGAACATAAAAAAAAAACTAAATAAAATAAGATTTTTTATAGTTCACGTTTCCCATAAATGTGACAAATTTGTAAAATGATTCAAGCATTCTCCTGCAAAAACAAACCAATCAGATTGTGCCATTCTTCTACAGTATATATGCAGCAATATATTAAACCTAATCCAGCATAATACGGATTAAGTAAGAAATTTGACATACTGAGACATTCATATATTTAATATGCTTCAAAATGAGGTGTAATACATGATTATAGCATGAACATTGACTGAGTTACATCACTTTACATAAAACAGCAATTGCAGTACCAGAACCAGTTTCTGAATTTCCACATTTGAAACTCTCTAGCATCCATAAACTAAATGAATTTGGCTCTCGACCAATAAGCGCGATCTTCCTAGCAACCGATGAGTTATATTTACACAGAGTCTGCTTTCAGGCTTCTCACTGGTTTACCGTTATATGATCCTGTAAGTAAGTAGCGTATTCTGGTGCCTAATATGGATAATAAGAAAATACCCTGAGCAATCACAAATCGGCATAATCAGTGGATATTTCTATTGTTTTACAACAACTTGGACATGGAAACATCAAACAAGATTATGCTTTGAAGGATGTATTTTTGTAGACAACACATTTTCGTCCAAGAAAGGCATTTTCAACTTACTTTAGCTATTGCAAAAAACACTACAGTAGTTGTTATAACACACCTTAACTTTCCTGTTCACTCTCTGAAAATCTGAGTCTACACTGCATACACTCAGATTCTCATCATCTTCTTCATTCTCCAAGTCGACAGAGCCCAAACTGCTGAGTGTGTCACTAGAGCTGTCAGAACTGGATCCTGATTGGCTATCACTGTTGCTGGAAATCTCTGCCACTGTTGTACAGAGCTTCTGTCATGGAAAGACGAGACATATCAAATCATATATACAGTCCCCACACATAGACAACTTGATTTCTTGCTCTCCCCCCACCCAAACACACATGTATCTTATCTAATAATCTGAACCATCCTTCCAGCAACCATATCAAATTTCTCCTCCATAAAAAGAACCACTTGCAGATTTTTCCAACCATGAAAACCTGATCCACCCAGAACCGTAACCACAGCAGTACTCACATACTCAAAAGACACATTCTTATAATTACACTTTCTAATAAGTTATTTTAACATTACTATAAGTATGTATTTTTGTACAATTAAAGCAACAACGGAGAAACTGGGATGATCATACCTCTATTGATTCATGGCTGTTTTTCTTTTGAGCTTGATCTGTCTTGATCTTCTGCTTCCTACTCCAGTTTGGAGGCCTGTTGGATGACTGTTCGGTTTTGCAGTGGTTGAGGATGGTCTTGGTGGCCTTGCTCTGAGTGTTCAGACCTGATTTGAGAGTATTGGTCTGTTCAGAGGCTGTATACACCAGTGAGGGTGAGGAGGAGGTAGAGCTTGCTTCAGGGGAAGCAGATTTTATTTTGCCATTGCCACTGACTGCACCATTCAATCCTTTATGATGGACAAATGCACACATGGACCATGTGGATTACATCAGTTTCATTACACTGTGGCACTATATTACTTATTTTCATTATTCTGCTTGCAGTAAACTATACAAGCACTCCGGGTTTAGCAAAGCTACAGACCAGCATGCTGTTTATAATTTGGGGCTACAAATGGCTTACAGCCTCTGACCTCTAAAACAGCAGCAATCCCCAAGTAGTTGCAATCACCCAAATTTAAAGTTTAGATATCCCATTTTTGCCACTCCTGGCTACGTAATTTATAATCATGCTTGGACTAGATGTAATCATTTATAAGCACTGTCACCATAACTGGCACATTCAAGCCTGCAAAAATGTACATCTTCCACAAAAAATAAAAAAGGATAGATAAACCTGAGAAAAAAATGCCTCCAGGTTACCTTTAGCAGAAGCACGTGTGCTCTTCTTGGGAGGGTGTGGCTGGCTCAGTGATGGAGGGGTGAATACTGGGGGTAGGCCCAAGAGAGGAGGAAAGAGCGCAGCAGCTCCATGAACTTGTGCATCGGATGCCCGCCACCAGTCTAAATTACAGTAAAATTTGTATGTTAACAGAAATGAGACTAAGAAATAACCAAAAAACAGCCTGCATGTTCCATCTACTTTTGTTGCAGAACAGAAAAAGCTTTTAATCTCACAACAGTCAGTGCCATCAAAATGCTTGCTAGCTGTAAAAACAACTTATTTAACAATGCACTTTAGTGCAAATAGTAAACTCAGACTAACAGAACACAGAATAGAAGCATAAAAGGCCAGGGACACAAATTATGCAACAGGCCTGCAAGGAGTAAAACCTGCAATTTTTTTAAGCAGAGCAAGATCCAATCCAAAAGAGCACATTTACTCTTTGTAGTGAACCCTAAAATGTTTAGGACCTCAATAAATCAAAGCGACAATGTGCAAGAGAAAGTGTGGCATGTCCCATTTAAAAAAAAGTTTGTAGATACACAAGGTGAGGTCCAAGCACTTGACCCCAAAAAGCTAGCCTGCTATAAATGTCAAGCCCTGAAAGCACTACTCTAGCTCAAAGGGAAATACAGTAAAAGATGATGTGCCACATCCATGGGAAATGGTATATACATAAACACACACACACACACACACACACACACACACACACACACACACACACACACACACATATCTATATATATATATATATATATA
>JAQMYF010000012.1:30619131-30643672 GCA_030014195.1 Neosilurus mollespiculum | reverse complement strand
ATATTTTTTTTTTTATTTACTTCTTTTTAGAGCAAAAAGAAGGTTGCACAACTCGCCTGGGATCTGCACCTGCTCTCTGAACAAACCCCAAGGGTTTTAGCACTTGGCCACTGTGCTCATCTCTGCAGAACCCATGTGCTTTCTCAGACTCCTCACACTGGGGGGTTCATCTGGGTGGCGCTGTTTCAACTGGAATCACGTTTCGTTCTGGAAGTTTCCGCAGCGGGTCCTTGACCTTGCATGAATTGCAAACTGCATACGCGTTATGTGTTTCACCGTGAGCGAAGACTTTCACACTGACGGATTAATCCGGCTTTAAGAGTGCGCGCGCCTGTGACGTATCTGCTTGCGCGCGCCTGTGACGTAATTGCGTGCGCCGGAAACATGCGGACCACAAACAAACACGTGGAGGGGCACGAGCTAGCGGACAAGCATGCGCAGGAGGCAACTAAAAGGAAAGATATAAACGTGACGGTAAGTTAGAGTAAAAGGATAAAAGCAGACAGGTTAAAGGAAGGGCAGGAGGCGTGGAACAGGGAAAATACAGGGAGAAAGCGGAAAACACTCGGGAAAAAAAACAGGAAGACGTAAATCTCAGGGATGAAGTCTGGAAACACTGGTCGCACCAGCACGCTTAGAATAATCGGTAAACATGCAGCAACAGCCTGGAAACACTCGAACATGTCATTATTCATGTCATAAGAACCAGCAGGACAGACAAATACTTATTACGACTTGAGACTAAAAACGAGACCATGTTAAAGTGGAGGTTAAGGGGCTGCTACAGTTGAATTCAGGGCGTGTGGGGTACAAATCTTTACTTTCTTTTTTGGTTAAAACTGCACCTAGTAGGAGATTACAGGAACAAATGCAACCTTGATCCAATATAAAGGAAGGAAAATTTCATGGACCGGCTCATCCTTCTAATATATAAATAAACAAAACCTCCACAGTATCCTGTAAATCGTTATTGTTTTGCTGGAACAGACAACTTTTCAAAATGTCTTGCGCTAATTTCTTTCTTGGCTCAATGGGAACACTGGTGTCATGTATCCAGGAATTGTGTTCAGTGCCTCAATTTGGATGAATTTGAATGAAGGAAAGCTAAATGGTAGCCAAATAACAAGTCCCGTACTATGAAAAGGAAGGGACAGAGAAACGAAAAGTGCTTTCCTGTCATAATGTCTTCCATCAGGATCAAACACTAATTAATCAGCTTCTCACACCACCCAGGTCATTAAGCCCGATGAGACTGGGAGAGAAAAAAAAGTTGTGAACAATAAAAACGGAGACAGAGCTGAAGAGTGCTCTTTAGATAACACAATAGGCTTTAGAGATATGTGTAAAAACAGAACCCGGCGTCTTCATCTAACATTATCAGCCAAGGCACTAATGAAATCACATAATGGATGTGGGAGCTGAAACACATGGACGTGAAGCATCTGAAAAAAAAATATCTAATCAAGAGCTTCTCTTCAATAAATCTGTGTCAGATCTAAAGGCAGCTCGAACCTTGAAACAAAGCAGCTTAATGTCAAATTCTATAATCCAATAAACCATGCTCGGTTTAAGCATAATGGCTGCCACAATAACGTGACATTGCCTTTTCCTTTAACTCACCTTAGATGTTTACCTTCTGTGGGATTTTGATTGTTATTTGTACACAGCCGAACAGCTTATTAGTAAAATAGGATGATTTTCACAAGGTTAACTTTACTAGTGTAGTTTGAGTGCTTCACCATAATGCATCTGTTTATGCAGAGGTTTCATAAAAGGTGCAGTGTGTATTTGAGCAATACGTATTTATCAGCACAGAGAAGAAACAGAGATAGAAACAGATAAGCTGTATCAGGAAAAGATCCCAAAAGAAAGCAAGGATAATACATAATACCTAACACAAATACAATAACACATGCAATACATTCAATTGTTCATTCAGTTGCCAAACCACTTAATCCTACTAGGGTCGTGGGGAGGCTGGAGCCCATCTCAGCCAATACTGATACATGCTGAACAGCTCGCCAATCCATCGCACGGCCAACACACACACACACACACAACTATTCACACTCACTCCTAGGTGCAATTTGGAACAGCCAATTAGCTTAGTGTGCATGTCTTTGGACTGTGAGAGGAAACTCAAGTACCCAGCAGAAACCCACACAACGACAGGGGTACTACTCAAACTTCACACATAAACGCCCTTATCAAGCCCGAGACTCAAAACCAGGACCTTCTTGCTGTGAGGCAGATTTGCTAACCACCCACTTTGCCACCATGCCGCCTCATTCAATACATATTCCGCGTAATACTTGTCGCTATGGCTTCCTTTACTGCACATGTGCAGCCTTAATGGTGTGGAGCACATAAAAGTGTGCCATTTTGAACAATATAGGAGGTAAATCATCTCAAGCTGTCAGTCCAATTGTGAGGTTTCAACTGCAGTCTTAAAAGTTTATAAAAACTTACTAGCTGGTTACTGTTTAAAAAGCCAACCACAACACAAAAATGTATGACTGATTTTTCCATCTCTCAAGATTTTTGCTCCGCTTGCTCTACAGCCATGGATGGAACCTTTAAGATTTAATTTCAGATTCTGAACAGAGTTAAATAACTTTTACACAATTTCTCATCAGTAAACATGGCAACTGTAGACTTGGGGTGCGTTAATACACTCAGCTATGAAATGCATTACTGCCATGAAGAAAGCACTTATGAGACAATAACTCATCACTGCTGTAAATGATACAAATGCTCATCTCTCCCATCTTGTTCTAAATTGTTCCAGAAATTGTTTTTCTAATGCTGTTGACACTGGCATGGTAATCTATTGCTGATGAACTACACAGATGAAATATCCACATAAGGGCCATGAAACAGGAGCACAAACAGTCAATTTCATTTTAATCAGAAGCCACAGACAGACAATTCTACATCTCCATAGAGCTGAACAAACTCAGCACTAATACGCTTTTCACTGCATACCTGGTTTGGTCAGGGCTGTCAATATTGAAGTTCATCCAATGGTTGAAGCACCATAAAGTGACATGGTATTAAGCATGAAAACTCATATGTAAATAAACAACTCATGTTTGTGGTCGAGAGCCGTAATCCTGAACAATGTGCAATATGGCTTGAGAGATGACTACATATAGTCAAACCAAATAGAAACTAAGAAAACTCTAGGAACGAAAAAAATAAGGGAAGCAGACCATGTGAAAAATGACCACATTAAATACCGTCAAAAACGGGAGATTTTCCACCATAACACAATAAACCAGCTACTTTCACAAACACAGTACAAAGCCTTTATCTCTATTCCTTGGCCAATAACCTGGTTTTTGCTTCTGGAAAAAAAATCAGGTACAGCTGGATAATTAAAATGTTATAGAAGACTGCACTTTTCATTAGCAAAGAGCTTTTGTTATAAAGATAGCCAGGTCCATACGTATTTGTACAGTGACAGTTTTCATAATATTGCTTCTGTACATCATCACAATGGAAATAAATAAATAAAGCAATGTGTCCAATGTTTAGACTTTCAAATTTACTTCAAGGATTAACAGAAACAGTGCACTAATTATATCAGAATTACAGCCCTTTTCTCGTCATAGTTCCAACACTTATACAGGCTTAAAAGTATTTAGACAATTGCAGTATTGACAAATTGTTTCATGGCCAGATGTGGAGTTCCCTTAATATTACATGCAAGTTAAGAAGATAAAAGGAATGGTGTTGATTCCAAATTAATGCAAACATCTTTAGGCTTAAAAAAAAGAAAGAAAAAAAAAAAAGAAAGAAAAAACAGACCAGTCAGAAACGTCAGGAATGGCCAAATCAATAATTTGGTACACTCATAAAAAGAAGGAATACAATGATGAACTCAAGCAACACCTAAAGGCCTGGAAGACCACATGGAAGACAACTCAAGTTTATGAGTGTAGAACTCTTTCCTTGGTGAGGAGAAACCGTCCACACCATCTGGCCAAAACAAGAACACTCTCGCTGAGATAAGCATATGATTGTTAAAGTCCACAAATGCATTAGTGAAGAAAAGCATTCAGGAAAATAAATAATTCTTTTGAGGGTTTACCTCAAGATGCAAATGATCCGAAGGATACCACACTGTCAAACAGGGTGGACATGGGCATACAGATGTACCAGTGTAAATGGGTCACTTGTTTGCTGAGGTAACTGCTGATGAATTTTAAAAAAAAAAAAAAAACAGGATAAATACTGAAGTGTTCAGGGCTATAATTTCTGCTCAGCTTCAGTCAAATCCTGCAGAACTAATAGAAATAAACTTCACAGTATAGATGGATAATGTTTCAACATATCCTGTGAAATTGGGAAAACAATAATCCTCTGAAAATTATTCAGTCAACCAATTGTGCATTCTTTTTACTTACTGAAGGAAAAACTGAAGGAGGAAAGAACTTAGGGCTGCAGTAAAGGTCTGTCAAAATATCACTCGGGAGGAAACGACATTTAGTGACAGCCACGATTTCCCCTCATGTGACATGGACTTGAGGTGGTTATTGGCCAAGTATTAAATATGATTCCTGTTTTTATAATTATTCTAGTTTGTACAAATACTGTCAAGCCTGAGCAAATCTAGGCACTATATAATAAATGGCTGTAATTCCTAAACAGCCAATGTCATTAACAGCTAATGTCAAACAAACAAACATAAAAAACCTTTAAATTAAAGTTGAAAGTCCACATTTCAATAATATCTTCATGGCTCCATTTCAAATCCACTGTAAGGGTGCACAGTGGCAAAATTATGAAAACTGTGACACTGCCCAAAAACCTATAGACCTGACTGCATCTTAAGAATGCAGCCATACAGAATTGTAAGCACAGTTTCTCTGGTAGAATGGTGCAGATAGAATTATTTTGTCTTAGTGTAAAACCAAAACGATTTAAGACAAGCCAGTGAATAGATTAAAATGAAAAAAAAATGTAGAGGTGGCTTAAGACAAGTCATAAGCACATCACCATATTTTAACTACATGTGAATGGGTAGACAACTCTGTCAAAATCACCAACATTTCCCAAATTGCAAAATAGATATTACACAGTTGCTCACCACTAACATTTTGTTTAAAAAAACAGCAATAACAACAACAACAAACAAACAAACAAATAATAAAATAGCAAAAATAAAGCAATCCTTATCAACAAAGAGAAAATTCAGGGTCTATAATCAGCTATAAGAACATGTTCTCTACAAATTTTTGCAACTCAACTAACACACAGTAAGCTGTAGTATGTGGATAAATTATGTTATTAATATGATCATACCCTGAGATCACCTTTATGACATTCATAATTAAATTTTTTATTATTCTTAACAGCCAAGTCACAGCACTGTGCAATAAAACTGCATATTGGCAACAACTGTAATGGTTCTGTGTAGATGACCAACAGAGCCTAAAATAACTGTGCACATAAATATGCTCCCAGTGTACATAAGTTGGTATTAATTTTAAGCTGGCAATTACATTAAATGGTACGTGTGACCTAAACATAACCCACACCCAAAATGTATTTCTGCATTAACGATTAGTGCAGCACTGGGTTTATTCAATAATAAAGAAGCATCACATTACACTTAACATCTCGAAAACACAACGTAACCATGATGAACGAAGTGCTGTCTTTTTGTGCTCTTAAAAGGATTTAAATAATAATAAAAAAAAAAATTCTAAAAATAAATCTCTCGCATGGTAAACCTTTCCCTTGTTCCCCCCAGAATATATGGACTGTGCATTCACACTAATGAGGACTTCAGCCCTGGGGACACTGTTCATATACAATAATAATAAAATAAATAAATAAAACTTCATAGTACAGGGTGTTTTTAATTTGTACTTAGTAAAGAGCACTCCGATGGCAAAAAAAAAAAAATACTGAAAAAAATTTGATAGTGGGGAAATGTGTCTTTAAAAAAAGAACTTGTTCATTTGTAGGTCACCTTTAAGGCTTAAACACACGTCTTCCAATTTCATTCAAACTGAATTTATAGAACAACTCTGGAAGGCTGGAATTTGTGTGCATATACACACGATCACAGAAGAATAAACAAACAAACCAAGTACTTTCAGGAGTAATTCCAGGAGTCGATCCTGCGATTGACATTTTAATTTAACATATTCTCAAATGGTCATGGAACAAATATCAATTCAGAACTAGACAGTGTGAAATCAAACTAAAATAACATGCTCTAAATCTGTTTTTAATTTGTGCATCATTATTTGTTACAAAAATCCATGAAATAACAGAGAAGACGATAAGGTCAGTAGCAATAGGAAAAAAATAAACAAAAAAGAATCTCAGATAAAGCTAAATTAAATCAGAAATAGATGTGATTGAATGAAAACAAATAAAGAAAGAAAATAAAGTACAAATAACCAGAAATAGATTCAGATGAAAATGAAATGGGATAGTGCTGTGAGTCTTAACAAAAAAAACGTGATTCTTTTTTCGCCTTTAATCAGACGAGATCACCAAGATTTTAAGAACTGATCTGCAAAGTTTCAGGAAAGTCTAATCCCAGAGACCTCTCTAACGAAACCATCTGAAATCAGGCCTGATAAACATTATTCATTAAAAAAAATTAAGAAACCATACATTTAACAATATAGAGATTAGACTATAATTAAAGAAGAAATATGTTATAGCAAACCGCTAATTTAAACTGGATCGCTCCATGCAGAATATTTCAGTATTATTAATCTTTAAGATAGAAAAAAAACCTACACGCCTGCCCTGAGGTGAATTCATGAAGACACTTTTGCTCCAAGTCTTCTTAACCTTTTTTTGTTACAGTAATCACTGAATGGTTTACAAATACTGATGTTTGTTTAATAGATGCATTCCCCGTTATTCCTGCAAAAATGGACAATGTTGTATTTGTAAAGGCACAGTGAGCCCATTTCAATTCAGAATACAGTATCAGGTTTCCAAACGTTGCTCAGGTAATATATAGGAGAAACAGGTGAAACTCTGCTTTCTTGAGAATTACAGCAAATACTTTATAACACACCTGGCAGGCAGTACTTATGTTCCTAGTAGACTACTGTAGAGAACAGAAAAGAAACCTACTGAACCTCAAAAGATGCACGTTTCTCTCTAACCCGGTCCGCGGCACTCAGAGCAACATCTGGAACACACAGCCTTCAAATGTGAAAAGACCACACACTGGCCGGAAGCAGATGTTAAGTATAAATAAAATTTCCCCTCTGCCATACTTTGAAATCTTTGGTAGAACACTCATGCCTAAAAAAGCCAACAGAACACAAAGAAGATATCAAGAAGATAAAAATCAACCACAGTTTTCTTCCTTGTCATCATAAACTTTACATCATATCTACTGATATATCAGCTACTGACTCGATTTATTTCGGGCTGTGGTGTGACCAAGACATGCCCGAAGATGTAGAGACTTGTACAGCACAGAAGGCATGCTGAACATACTCAAGTAATGCAGGAGAGTGGTCACACCTTATTTAGAGCCACTTCCTTTATTTATTCCCCTCAATATGTTAAATAGACTTCTGAAGGTGCACTGTTTGTGGCCCCTTGCTCAAAACCCAAACAAACGGGTTGTCCAATCTAATTCTGCACTGAAAACATTCAACCTCTGCCTGCTAAAACCAAGCCTACACTTCCTTGTGCATGGAATATTAAAAAAAAATAAATTTGGAAAATTAATTTTCTAAAAATTAATCCTAAGCACTGCCAGGCTTGACAAATACTTTCCTGTGAAAATACCTTGAAACAGAAAAACATGACATGAAAAATTAAATTTCACTACCGTCCTTTTCTACAAAATAAATAAATAAATACTACTACTGAGATAAGTAAATAAATGCCCTTTGAAATGCGTACATCCACATTCGAAACCAGAGATATTGCAAACTGCAAAGATACAGTCTTCTTAATTTTTAAATCATGAATCCGGACACTCTCAACCATCTTACTTGAACATGAATTCATTTATAAAACACTGGAAAGAGCAGAGCTTCTTCCTCACCAGTAATTAATCCTAACAGCTTATTAGCTTTAATACACCATATAAATGAAGATAACATTTTATTGGTTCATGTTACACAAGCCTAGGTCAAATGAGCAACTTTTATTCATATATTGTGCTTATATTAATAACACAGTAAACCAAACTATTTTCCTTTTATTCTGCATGCCCATGACAACACCACTAGCCTATCGGGGGGTGTCTGAAAGCTCATGCATTACAAAATGAGCAGATAGCACTTTCCTCCAAGAGTGTTACACCACACCGTAACACAGCAGCATAAGCAACAGTACAAAACGATGTGGTTGGAGAGCTTCACTCAGGGAAATCATGTGATATCCTTCCACCTCCAAGAGTGGTAGCTGTTTTATGATAGTGACGATGTAACTAGTGGATGGTAACTGGTCAACAATAAATTAGAGAGAAAATCAGGGGAATATTATTTTCAATAACCACTTTATTCAGGTCAGGCTCACGGTGGATCGCCTATATCCCAGGTGCAGGGCAGGAATCGAACACATTGCTGACACATGTGCACGCACACCTTTGTACCTAGGGTCAATGTTAAGCAGTCAATCCACCCTCTCTTCCTCTTGGGAAGAAACTAGTGAACCTGGTGGAAACCTATATGAACATGAAAAGAACCTGCATACAGACAGTAACACAGTCTCAGGGTCAGAGCTGGGACCCTACACACTTCCCCACCGTGACGTCCCAGTTAATGGTTATATAAATCTTCTTTAAAAGATCAAGTGTTCAAGATCAAGAGTCAAACTGTTACACAGGACAGGCACTAAGAAAACCTTTCACGATAATTGGAACGAAAAGAGGTTCTAATGCAAAGCAATCACATCTGTAAGATGGAAAAAAAAAAATAAATAAATCAATCACCCTTGATCACTAAGGTTTTGCAGGATGGCAAGAAAACCAGAATGACATGCATTTGCTTTCCTCTCATGGAGGACACACAGCAACAGTGTCTTCACATAAATCCTTTTAGACAGGCTCAACACCACAGAGCGAGCAGGTGAAGCTGATAAAACACACAACACTCCACATTACATGGATTTTTATTCAATGGGAAACCTGGACATTATAAAGCAAACACGTACAACAACCTTTAAAATCATAACGTTTGTGGAATTCCAGACATTAAAATCACCACCAACTCGGACCCCCATCCATGTATACCACTAGCATGTCTGCAACACGCCATTTTGAGCTTTCCACATTTCGTAAAAACAATGCAGGCAGAGTAATTGATCAAAGTGCATAGACAGAATCGCCACACGAGCAAAGGAAGGTCACAGGCTGCGAGCATAGAGGGTCGGTGGGGGGAGAAAACAGCAGCCACATTCCCTGGCTGCCATTTTTCTTGCCATTTTCTCCCTGACAAAGACTCCATCTGCCACGGAGCCATTTGCAGCCGGCAAGTCAGAATATCAATGATTTCCAACCAAGTGTGCCTTCACCTTGATGTCACCTCTATCAGTGCAAGGAAGAGCTGACGGCAGGGATATATTCTCGATCCCCCCTCCCTCATCCAGCTAAGTGGCATTTACTCTGCTCCTTAAAAGGGTGGCACTTTTATCAGCCCTGATATTACTGAAGCCATTTTTGGATGTGCTTTATTAAGGTGGATGAATTCTGCTAGACATGATTCAGGTGCAGGCTGTGTCTGTTTAAAGCATTATCTGTGTGCAGGATGTGGCCTTTGAGTGTGTCGGAGGCCGGAGTCAGCATGGAGAGAAGAGGAGGACTTGGCTTTTACAGTGGGGGGCAGACAGGCAGCTGGGCATAACAACCAAACAACACTAAAGTCAGTTTCCGTTCTTACCATCTGCACACTGAAAAAACAGGAAAAAATATACAGGCACCTCTGAACTGGTCAGTCAAACTATGCTCACACAAGCCTCATACTGAGTAACAAGTCACAAACTACACCTACACACAAGCGTTTTTTTTTTTCTTTCCTAAGGAAAGATTGTTAAAAAAAAGGAAAAAAGTAATAATAATAATAATAAATAACTAATTTCAAAGACGGTTTTCCTCGTCTGGACCAGGCACACACATACAGACACCATGGAGTTCCTTTATCAGATAACTCTGACCCTAACAAAGAATTACATCAGACTTAACTGAGAAGTCGTCCTGTTTCTTTCTGATTTATCGTGAGTAAATTAACATAAGGGTGCACAGCTGGGTGTCTTATTACCCAGTCTGTAATTAGTGCCCTGAGGCCTGCAGTCAAACCCTCAGTCCCACTCTTCACCAAAACAAAGCATGTATAAAAAGAACCTGCACCAAACTAAAGAGATTATCCAGAAGGATCAGGAAAGTCCCTACTTCACTTCTTAGCACACTACAAACAAATGCATGGATGCAGTTTTTTCAGGATCACCAAGACTTCTACTCAACAGAAGATAAATACGTTATATATATGTATATATGTTGCATTCAACGTTCTACACACTGTGTGATTCTAACAATCTGTCAAGATCAGTACAAATCACAGTGTGCAGCACTGATCTGACAAACTTCTGTATCAAGGTATGTAGACTGTATACCTATTGAAATCATAGGCTACAATATTAGTTAGTAAAAAAACATCAGTGTACTCTAGCAGTAAATGTGATCAGTATGCAAGACCTCTGTGGCCACAGCTACACAAGAGTTCCTTCTTTATTGGTACAACACATACTGTATGTCATGTTGCATTTTTATCCACCACAACTGTTTCACGTTGGTCGTCTTTCATCTGGTACCGCCCCAAGTCATACATTCTATACTAGGTTTTACATAAACTAGTTCCACATTGCTCTGAGAGTGGGGTGTGAACTCAAGCATCAGGCAATTTATTACTGCCTCTATGATAATACCTTGTACACTAATGTGCCTGTAATAAACCAGTGCTCAGTTATATGCCTTATCTTTTTAGTATATTAAACCTAGTTCTGTTGCTAATATACAAACTAATTTCAAAACAAAGCTGTCTGGGCATAAATAAAGAAATACATCCCCTAATGACTCAAATTTCCTAATCATATACATGTATATATAATCATATGTGTATAATGTGCATCAGTTTTCTTTAAGACAAGAGGGTTGAAAGATTTATTCAATAAATAAATAAATAAATAAATAGCACTTTGTACAAAACAAGCTTCATAAAAATACACTGCGCTCTCACAGAGGTCACTTCTCTTTTGTGTAAGTCACAGTCTCATTAGGCGTCAACAGGGATTGGGTTCAGTGGAGCAGCAGGCTTGAAGTTACCCTTAAAAAAAAAAAAAAAAAAAAAAAAGACAAAAGACATGGAAAACCCCAGAGAGACCAAAAGACAAAGACATGAAAAGAAAAAGAGTGAGACAGAGGATGGATGGAGAGTTGCAAGTGTATATTGGGAGGCCTTCCCCAACAGACAGGAGCTTTCACAGGCAGCGTGTTATCGAAATGGCTGTGTGTGTGTGTGTGTATGTGAGAGAGAGAGAGAGTGAGTGTGTAATGTGTGTGTGGGAAGATGATCGTGCTGTATTTGCATGTACATTACGTTTGTATCGTGTGTGTGTGTGTGAGAGAGAGAGAGAGAGTGTGTGAGTATCTGTGTATGTAGTGAGTATGAGTGTGCAGTATTTGCATGTACATTAAATTTGTATCATTTGTGTGTGAGTGTCACTGTACAAAACAGACTACAAGACTTTAGACCAGTGACGTCTGACTCCAGGTACATATACCTATATATCCGATAGGTCAGAAAGAGCTGAATCCCAACACCAACACTTCTGTCTGTAAATCAAGTCACAGGTTTATATTCATTTGATATGTTATCATTTATAAAGTAACAGCTGATTCACAGGGACTTGCAGGAAAGATGGAAATTTAATTCTGTTAACAATCCTAAATTAATAAAACACAGTTATTTAACAAATTTAAAAAAACAAACCTTATGTTAAAACACGCTGACGCTTTCTGTTAGGAAATGTTTATTTAATATTTTTTGAAGAAGTCTCGGGTGTCAGCACTCTGTAATGTTTCATCTTAGGGAGTGTCTTGGGGACAAAGAAAACTTTGTGCGTTCCGGTTTCTCAGTAACATGGCAGGCTGCATTTTGTCTTATTAACTTCCAAAGGGGGAAAAAAAAGGCTGGTAAGTGGATGACTCTAACAGATACAATGTAAAGACAGAGCAGGAACTGACTTGATTCAAGGATGTTACACAACACTAAAGCTATAAAGTGATTTAAAAAAAGACAGTGTGGCTTTTATTTTATTAAATATAAATAATTGTTGACAAAATTATAACTTACAACCCACCAAAAATAATTGCTTTCCTGTACACCTGGTCATGTTTCTTCCTTAAAGCATGAAGGGGTTATCAGTGTTTACAGTGTTTACAAAGGGAAAAGCATGACACTTGTTTTATCTAAACATCCCAATGACAAAGAGTAACTCTTCAACACCTTGATCTGCCCTAAAAGCTTAATGGATGAAGAGATCCTACCTCCCCAACATGCCATCCACGATCTGACCCTGGGTTAACACTGGGGCACGAAGTCTGCAATCTCTGCGATTCAAAAAAGCATGGAGATCCATGATTTATGAGCACGCTTGGAGCACGCTTGGGGTATAAAAAGGAGGCAGGGTGCATCCAGGAGATGAAACTTGAAGGAATCGTGTTGCCAAGTTCATCAAGATCCTCTACGATGGCACAACAGGGTCTGTTAAGGTCTGTTAAGCTCTACTGCACTCTACTACAATTCCCACGCTCTACCATGATTGGCGTCAAATGGTAGTACCCCATAATAACCACGGCAAAATGTTCTGACAGTCAAAAATTTTGCCACGATCAGCGAAATCATCATGAAACCACCAAGTTCCCTCGAGATCATCATGATTCGATCCCCCGATCCCCCACGCTCATCACGATTCTCTCAAATCACAGAGATCATTGTGCCCCAGTGTAAACCCAGGGTGAGATGAAGAGAATCTAGCAACGCTATGAACCATTACAACTCTGCCTAGTAAATTACTTTCAACTTAAAACATGTATATCAGTGAAGAGGATAATATGGATCTATTTATAGGTGCAGTGGATGGAAATCTGTAATGACAGTGTACATGTGTGTACTGCAGAAGAAAGGAGAGGAAATTAGGGGTGTCTAAAATAAGACAGAAAGAAATGACCAGAGAAAATAAGACATTTAAATAAATAAATAAATCCCACCCTGCCAAGCTGATGCAATCCACTTTGAAAAGTGTTCCTGTAATGCCACCCACTGTTTTCGACCTTCTCAATCCATTTTATTCTTTTCACACATTCAGGCAATATAATGTGTTTCACATTAAAAGCACCATGCTCTGCCAATCTAATGAAGCTTCAGCTCAGGTCAGTATATGCACTGTTTTATAAATAGGTTCCTTTAGACCATGTCATTCGTGTCACACACACACGGACAAACTGCTGGCTTATTTTGTTTTTACTTTACCCTGAATAAAACTTCACTTTCCTGAGTTAAACAATGCTGTCAGAGTTGTAGCAAACTTAAATTAGCCAAGATAATAACTGTTTCTAATCAGTTACCTTTTTGCTTTTCTCTCTTACAGCGTAGGAAGCTACTATATTCACAACCCCATTAGATTACACATGACGGCGTGGAGACAAGCTGTTAATAAGCCAGGCTCAGTGTGGTGCACACACATCTAAAATATATATATATGTACGCACACCTTCACACTAAAATGGCTCAGTGTAACATTTAAAAGATTCACTGCTAACTGAAAAAAAAAAAAAAACCAAAAAAAAACACCACACACACACACACACACACACACACACAAAAGGATTTTATACAAAAGGAGAAACTGCAAGTCCTCTGTTACTCTTATAAGGCACAGGAGAAGTGCTGAGGTCTTTCGATTGGCCAAAGAGACTTTTCAATTTAGGAGAGTTCTGCTCCAGCAGTTTGGATAGGTCAGGCTTAACCTACTGCTGATTTAAACTCAAAAAAGAAATCATTCATCACTTTACGTCGAGATCTCCCTCAACCTCCTACTGTCTCACTCACTGTATTAACGTCCATGCTTAATGTCCACGCTTCAACACTCTTTAAATCTGTTTTTAGCCAAATATAAAATACAAGCACCATATTTATTATCTCTTAAGTATTACTGTAGTTTAATATACAATTATTTGAAGACCAATCAGAAAGCATTATTCCCATGTGGTATATACTAAATTTTTTTTATCTAGCCGGAGATAGTGAACCAATCAGATTCTTCCATTTCTGTGTCATGTATATACAAAAATTATGAGTATAAACCACACGGAAATAATGCTATCTGATTGGCCTTCAAATAATTGTATATTAAATTACAGTAATGCTTAAGAGATAATAACAGATTTAAAAACAGATTTAAATTGATATACAATTATTTGAAGGCCAATCAGATAACACTATTCCCATGTGGTATATACTCAATTAATCACAGAAGACAAAATGGATGTCGATGAATGGTCAATGAGATGAAACGTCATTTAAATTCAGCGACCCTGAAGTGCATAACTGTTTTAATATACACTACACAGGAACATATGCAAAAAAAAAAAAAAAAAGCAAAAAACAAACAAACACAGAAACGGTTTATATTTTAAATCATAACAGACGCAGCTGTCCTCTTATGAACTGGTTCATGAGAGATGTGTAGTGGCAGCTCTTAAAGCCCCTAGATTTTTATAGTTTAACGGTGTCTTACAGAGTTTAGTACATATTACACAAAGTGTAAGTAAACCGTGATCTGTAATGGTATGTTTTTACACTTAAATCTTTACTATATACACTATGTGAAAACAAGAGAAACAAACTAAAACAAGACTTTTATTTTTCCATTTTAAAATGAAACGAATATTTGGTGGCTTTCCACCAATCAGAAATGAGAATTCTTTTGATTGTACAATAATTAACATTATTTAATACCTTGACAGATAACAACCCCTCGACCAAATAATCCTCTCTATCATATTTCCCCTTATGCAATAATTGCTTGTTTTCACATGAGGTAAAATATGATAGAAAGATAAACTCGGGATAGCCCTTTATCTAACTATTTTATAAAAATACTAATCATGAGTATTTTGGCCATTGGGTAAATTGAGTACATATCAAAAAGTACTGCTACTCTTTATTCCCTAATGAAATCTCAGGAATAATGAAAAGCCATACAGCTACTGCTGAAAGCTACAAAGTACAGAAATCCCTTCATGTTCCGTCACCCATTTATTACCTTTTGGGAGGCGAAACTTAAATCTAGCAAAGCTGTGTTGTCTTCCTCAAGTCCTCATCAGAAAAGTCAGTATTAAAATAGCACAAAGACAGGCCGACTGACATTCCGTGAATTGCCTGGCAGACAGATAGGGATGGCAGTGATGCATCAACTTTAAAATTCAAGTGAGTAAATCAAATAATTACCGTGTAGAAAAGAACAACAGAAATAAAAACACCAACCCACCAACAAGCCACTTAAAAGAAAGAAAAAAAGAAAGGAAAAAAAAAAAAAGTCATGTTCTATTATTAAACAAGGACCAGTTGTTTCCTGAGTAGCACATGTGTCTAACAGTGGAGCACAAAATCAGCAGTACACAACCACAGCGAGCAGACACTTACTGATTAATATGAAGTCAACTTCAGTGTAGTGACATGAGTAATCCACAACCTGAAAAACACACACACGATCATCTGATCTGAGTTATTCATTCATTTTCTTCCCCCCTAAAGGACTGAAAAAGATCAAAGCATACAGAAATGAACCATATCCGAGTAAAGGAGAACTATAATTATAAATTAAGTTTTAAGACAATAAAGACAATAGGCTTGGTATGATAGGAACAAGTACAAATATTCAAGAACACGCAAGACACAAGATCAAGTTACAGGGACACCACATTTTAAAAGCAACAGATGTTCTGGGAATACATTCAGCATATCGTTCATAGGAACTATTTGATTGTTATGGCATGGGGGGGGTTGGTTTGGTTAATTCTCTCACTTAGGATTACTTATTATTAAAAAAAAAAAAAAAATAGCACCGTGCAATAATATCTGATCGGTGCCAAGATTTTCTGGACAGAGATCAAACCTGTCCCAAGATTAAAGCACATCTTCAGTGGTGAATACCCACTGAGAGAATAATTTTGTTCCTTCTCAGCTTTCTCCAACTCTAGGTGAGGCGGGAGGTTATCAGCACGACTGCCAGCTTGTCCTCCATTTCTGACACATTCTGGTGAGCCAGCAGCTTTGCCTTATTTTCATTAAACACAGATCCATCTGGGTGTGCTTCCACACTGATGGGGTGTATTTATACCCTCCCGTGAGTGCCATTACACCTTATTTACACACACAGACAACCTATAGTAGCTGTAGGTATCAGACTGTGCTATTTGTGGTTGCATTAACAGCAATGCCTTAATTGTGACTCCGCCTTTCCTTAGAGCCTCACACGTCTACAAAAACCCACAAATCCAGCTTTAACAATTACAAATCTATAATTAGATTCAAAAATCTGCAGTTGGGTTTCTACACTACATTTTATACTATGACGAATCACAATTCATCCATTTTATTTCATTCAACATGTACAAATTACTGGTTACAATACCAGATCACATAATTACAGCTGCAGGGCTTTGACTGAAATGCCTCACTATTACGATACTTTGAGAGCCATGGTCTAATAATCTATTGTATTCAATATTTGTTTTAATAATTCTGCACTATATTGTTCTCAAGTCTTGATCATTAATTACTGCAGTCTGCACCTCAGATCAGGATACTTATAACATACAACAACATCAATAAAAATTATAATAAAGAAATTATGCCCAGATAAAAGGCTCACATGCTCTACTGAGTGATACCCATCAACCCCAGGAAGCATTCAAAGACTAATGTATCACTTCTGGGGGGGGGGGGGGGGACACCCCACCGGTGATGCCAGCACACAAAAGCCGCTTGCTTTATTTAGATCTAAATATGTGCCTTGTGTCAGGGAGCCACAGGAGACTGGAGGTGCTCAAGAGATTTCCATCAATAGCAGGTTCAATAAAGAACAGAGGAAACGTCTCCCATTAAAATGCTCTTCTACATGACAGCCCTTTCCTGCCAATTCGCCTCAGCCAGTCTACAGGGAGTGAGAATGAAATAATGCAGGAGTCTGAATTCTGGTCTGTTCTGTTCTGTTCAGCCTTTTCAGTTTTGGTGCCATGGGGAGCACAGGTCACCACTGGGCCTCTGAGTAAAAGGTCTTTGAAGTGTCATGCAGGCAAACACGGCTAATGTTACATCCACAGGACTTAGCTCAGGTCCTGCTCAAACACAACTACTAATTATCTGATTAGTTGAACTAGATGTGTTAAGCCTAGGAAACTACAGTGTTGGCCAGGAGTACTACAGGACCAGGGTTAAGAAGCTGTGATTTAAGTGAAATGACAAATGTGGTTCACGAGAATTACAATAAACATAACCTCATCTTTCCATCCATGTCTATTCCAACATTTAATAAATGAATGAAGCAGATTTGATGCAGAGATCTCTTTGATTAGAGAGCAGGCGGCACAATGGCGCAGTGGTTAGCAGGTCCACCCCACAGCAAGAAGGTCCTGGGTTTGATTCCTGGGCTCAGGCATTTTTGTGTGGAGTTTGCATGTTCTCCCCGTGCTTGCATGGGTTTCCTCTGGGTACTCCAGTTTCCTCCCACAGTCCAAAAACATGCACAGTAGGTTAATTGGCTGTTCCAAATTGCCCCTAGGTGTGAGAGTGAGTGTGAATGGTTGTGTGGGTGTGTGTGTGTTGGCCATGCGATGGCCTGGCGAGCTGTTTAGGGTGTACTCCGCCTTCACCCAGTGTCGGCTGAGATGGGCACCAGCCTCGCCGCAACCCTAATTAGGATAAAGTGGCTTAGAAAATGAATGAATGAATGATTAGACAACAAAATCACATGCAAAAAATTTCAGTGAACTGGCCCTTTAAGCACATTCCTCGTGCATTGATAGATGGCGTAGAGGCTGTATAGCACAACAGGGTCTACGATCAGTCATTAAATGCCTAAAAACTTCATTATTGTTACTAATAATCTGACAGTGTGTAAAGTGTGCATATTACATTCTGCAAGTGGGTCAAGTATTTCTGCTCATTGCTTCATACTCATTCAAGGACAAACTTTCTTCATACCCTTCCTGGCTTGTTTCATATTGCGTTAGGAGAAAAAAAAAAAATCACTTGTCTGCAGCAGCAGCTGCAAACACAGCTAAAATGGAGACGCCCTGTGGCAGCAGTGACCAGATTTTAAATGCAGAGAGATCAATAAATAAGACTTGGAGAAGCACTGGCGCTCTGTGTGTGTATGTGTGTGTGTGTGTGTATAATGGTTTATGATAACTAGTGAGATGCTGGGCTTCCAGTGATAGCAGCTGTCCCTTGGCTATGAATATGCAAGACCTTACTCAACACCCTGCCCTTTCTCTCTCTTCCCCGTCAGCTCTTCTGAGTACAGCACACACACACTCTTCAGCTCTAGGATGC
Organism: Neosilurus mollespiculum; assembly: GCA_030014195.1. Lineage (NCBI taxonomy): Eukaryota > Metazoa > Chordata > Actinopteri > Siluriformes > Plotosidae > Neosilurus > Neosilurus mollespiculum. The sequence goes on along the minus strand of JAQMYF010000012.1, from coordinate 30,625,058 downwards.
TAATGGAGGGTAGCAGGCAGGCAAAACAGCCCTAACCTCATCCCAATTTACACAGTAAAGCAGATCTTCACATCAGCATCCCTACTTCAGTTCCCAAAACATCACAGCCAATTATAAGGATAGAAAGGCAGATTGATAGGCAGGTCAACAGATTTTTATGGTGGTTTCCTGCTTAGCTCCTTCAAAAAAGTTATTTAAAAAAAAAATCTCTGTAAAGCTGTCACCTCATGTACTAAACAAAAGAGTGTACACCCTGAAGTCAAACCACACACACTGGTGTTACAAGCCAAAATCTATTTTCCCTGTGTCTGCATATCAATATTAAACAGTAGTTCGTGAAAATCCTCACCCTGGAAGGAGTTCTGATAAAAAGTCTGTTTCTCATGTCCAAAAACATGCACATGGACCAAAAAAAAAAAAAAAAAAAAAAAAAAAAGGCCAAAAAATATACACTTTCAACAATACCAGTGTAGGCCTGAGAGAGAGCAAGAGAGATGAGAATGAAAAGATGAAAGAACAAAAAGAAAAAGAAAAGAACCTCCCCACTACATTTCCAATACATCAACTATAATACCCTCTTATACCACTCTATAATACCTCTTCTGCTAAAATCAATCAGAATGTGTCGAGCATCTCTGACCTAGAAACAGACGTGTGCCAAATCTCTACTGATCACAAACATCAACCTAAAAAAATAAAAAATAAAAATCAGCAGTTAATTATTTACTTCTGGGCTTTGCTTGTTTTTGTGCCACCCTAAAACTCCATGTTAATGACTCTGATTAATGAGAACATGCTTCTATAATTACTGATGGGTTGAACTCAATTTTAAAACAAGCCCATCACTTGTTTTATAATCCACCCAGTGATGGAAGAAACCTGAAAGGAAAATAATGACACACCACCACCACCACCACCTCTCCTTAGACTCATTATCTGATCCCAGATTTCAAGATGGCTGTGACTCATTCATCAACACTCAGGATATCTATATAAAAACAATCATGTTTCCTTTTAAAAGGCCATAAATTCTTAAAAGGTTCTGCACCAGGCTCCAACTAAATTGCTTTCTCATTGCAAGTAATCGCCATTCACTTCAAGGCAAACTCTGAGTGTGGTCTTAGTCACAAACTACAAACATTTAAACACCAGTAACAGCCATCCTGAACACGGCGGCCAGCTTTTTTTTTTTTTTTTTTTTTTTTTTACCATTGACAAGATTTAGCTTGAATATGGAAAAATTTAGTTATTTTCCTTATCTAAATAGGAACAGGCTCAGGAAAGCAGTTCTCTCTGTGTGGTATTCTGAGGTTACCAGGACTCAGGGAGTGTACCATGCTCAAACACCGTGGTGTTATTTTTCATCATTTTAAATACTGAGCAGAGTCACTGAATCCACAGTAGAGCTTTACTGTCTCCTTATTCCAAAAGCATCCTCAATAAAGACACTGTTGAATAAACATGAGGTAATATGATGACCTTTCACGCTGTGCATCTCGTTGATTCTTCTGCATTTATAACATCCATCTGCACCACTGCTCTGTCAGGTTGAGTAAATAATAAACTAGATTCCAAAGTGAATCTTCATCACTATGAATAAACTAACAGCAAATTGCTTTTACTTTCATCACAGCGTTCTGGGGGGGGGGTGTCCTGTTTCTTACTGACCGGAATGTTTTCTATAATAAATATCTTCTTCTACTTATTATTATTTTTAAACATTATCAACTTCAAGACACTGAAAAGAATCACCAGATTACTTTTTTTAGCAGTTAAAATCCAAATGATATCAGGTACTAATTTGACTCACAGACATTCAACAACATTAACTGAAAGTCAAGCATAATTGCTAAATTCCTAATTATATAGGAGGAGTAGAACGCTTCAGGACGTGCTGTAATGAGAAAGTAATCAACTCTGGGATATAGTAGCAGCTCTCCACTTTGCATTACGCCATCTTTCTGTTGATTCTTTTCTTATTCGGTATGGTACATTACTTTTAATTTTACTGATGGGCAATATCAATAAATGACTATTGTGGTAGGACTATTCATATTTTCATCTAACTGAATATCATGAGTATAGTGACATGGCAGAAATATCAACTCTGTTCCAGAAACGCATGCAGCTGCAGTGTTTTCACCCCATGAATCCATCAACGAAGTGTCTGTACAATATAGATGATACACAGAACTAGCTTAATAAATATGAGGCCCGTTATATTACAATCTCACTGTGGGAAGTAATGGGAGATGGAGGAGCAGATACCCAGTGACTTGTGGAGAAGGGGAGGGGGAAAAACAAAACAAAACCACAAATAAACTGGCCTTTATTGACTCAAAACGTCTGCAAACAGCAGGAAAAAATCTTCAAAAAAGGTAAAAACATAAGGAACCAAAATAAAGCAAGAACATTGATCGTGTGCTGGATCAAAGGGCAAAACTAAAAACATGGGAGAGCAGCACTGGAGCTCATGAAGCACTGTCCTGTGTTGGGAACAGCACAGCTTTTATGACAGGTGTCTGATGAGCCCAAACTGACCGCAGGTGTCTGCATTCATGCATTGAACATTATTATTATTATTATTATTATTATAGATATAATGCTGACTATTGTTATTGTAAAAAGGTCAGAAAATATCACAATGTAATTTTTTAGGTCATATCACCCAGCCCTAGAGAAAACTACTCTCTAGTAGAAATGATTCAGCTGAATTGTTTTCATGAGGCTGTAAAAGAGCAGTGGTTAAAAGGTGGCACTGTGTGAAAGGAAATTGGCCTTGGTTGATCCGACATTCTTTAGGCCGTATCCAACAGTCAACCTGCCATGGACTGTCAACTACACGTGTTTATATTTAATAGCTTGGTTTTGAAATCCTTACTTGTCTGGAAAACTACTGAATAAATTCCTTGGGAAACATTTCAAACACAAAACAAGCCCCGACAGCTCTACTCTTCTCTCCTTCACTCTCTTTAGCTGAGATACTACAACAAGTATATCAAGACCTTGTTTTGTGTTCAGCTGCTCTACCGCTAAAAAAGCAACAATGGCCATTTGTTTGCACTACAATTTGAGAGAGTGAGTGTGGGTGCGTGTGCCTAGTGAGCCTCTGAATAAGAAAGAGAGACAGAGAGAGAGAGAGAGAGAGAGAGAGGGGGGGGGGGGGAAAAAAAGAAGAAAGCAGGGGGAGGTTGCAATTCATTTCCACTAATGGTTTCCAAGCATCTCCACAGAATCAAGCAGCTGTCAACTGAATGCCTCAGAGTGGCGAGCTGCATTTCCCAGAAGAGACAAGCAGCACATCAGAACGCTCAGCAGAACAGATGCTTCATTCCTTATATTAGCCTCTCCATACAAAACAAACAGCAAACAATAGAGCTGTGGATGTTGCCACAAAGTATAACAACTCAGTCAAGAAAGATTCAGTCTTAAATAAAACAGGACAACATTTATATTGTACTGTAGTTTATGGACTTGGGCTGTGTCAGCAGAGTGGCGTTTTCTGTGTAACGCGAGTTGTGCAATTTGCTGAGGAGCACAAAGCCTCTGAGCTGTGTCCATTGATGAGAAATACCCTCTTCAGTAGAGAAAGACCTGGGGCATTTACAACTCCAGCCTCTGTCACACACAAGAATGCCTGTTAGCGCAGGCTAAAAAGACACGGTTAAATTGAGCCTGTTTCAAGCCTCAGCCTCAGCTCATGCTACACATCACTTCAGCTTTAAAAGGTAGGAGAGAGAAAATCCTCTGTTTTACAACTTAATAGTTCAGTGAATGACACATTTAAATATATTTAATTATTACTGACTGATCTAGTTATACAGGTGATGCCTGCTGAGATCTGTTCAACAAGGGAACCAGGAACGAGGAGTCTCAAGCAGCAACAGACGGAACAAGTAAACGGATTGTTTAAATGTCTTTCCCCTCCTCCAGTCCTTATGGATGTCACAGTATCTATCTCCATTCAACCGCGCCGTAATCACAACCGTGTTGGCCATGTAACACAGTCGATCACACACACACAACACACTTCTTACCCCAGGCTTAAGATCACGTACAATAAAGTCAGTAGCATAAGAATTTCTTACAGGAGTAGTATTTAGGATGTTTACTGCTTGAGATTAGAATATTATATAAAACCTAAAAAGGGTATTGCCTTTTTTCAGTCTAGGTACTAATATCAAGGCATGAAGGTAGCACTGTACCACATACTTTTCCCTGCAAATCAAAAAATAAAAAATTTGAAAGATCCACAAGTTAAACTTGTTTAGTGTAATGATCTATTTGAATTAAGCAAATTCAAATCAATCTCAAATCAACACACAACCCTTTCCCACCCTCTTCACCAGGATTCATCACTTAACCTGTCTACTGTGAAGGTTTAAAAGAGGAAAAAGAAGAGAAAAAGGCAAGAAAAGTGAAAAATTTGAAGTGTTCGAAAGTGTTACAAGATCAGTAAAGGTGAAGGCTGAAGGTAACAAAGAATTCAAATGAGCGGAGGAAGAGAATCCGCAGAGGGGTTTGCAATACATGCCAAAAACAAAAAAAAAACAAAAACAAATGTAAACAAGCTCTCCTTTCAGGAATGCTTTCATTAAAAGCTGCACATAATAGTACTTGCTCATATGTAAAATAGATATACAGATATACAGCTATATAAACAGATAGATAGATAGACAGACAGATAGATAGATATATATATATATATACAGGTATATAGATATATAGACAGACAGATAGATAGATAGATAGATAGATAGATATATAGAGACAGATAGATAGATATTCTCTAGGGTTTATTAATAATGCACTCAATCAAGAAGTACACACATAATATACACATAATTTTGCTCAATGTATTTAAAAAAAAAGTTGCTGATCAACTAAAAAACTGCACAAAACTTCTCTAAAATAAATATTTGGGCTTTCTTCCTCATGTAGCTGTAAACACACCGGTGTATTTCTTGCCCAGTTGTTTCTGAGCTCATGAAAGAAGTGTGGAGTTGAGAGACAAAAGAGGTGAATCTGAGTGTGAGTGTGAGATTAGCCAGCCTTGTTAGCATGTTCATTTCACTACAAATCACACGCTCGCCTGCAAACAAACGACATTTAAAACAAAAAAAACCACAGAAACAGTTGAACAAGTTTGAAGAAAAGGCTTGCCTGGTTTGCTGGCAGGTACCTGGAGCTTTATCTTTAAGAAACTTAAACCCAGAAGTCATCGTGCCGTGTGTATCTGGGGATATTGTATATTTTATGGGAGTTCGGTTTAGAGACTGAGAGCTGATCAGCACTGCGAGAAGTAAACAATCCTCATAAACATCCCCACTGCAACACCACTGGTTTATGTACAGAGAAAAGACACACGCTGTGTTTAAAAACCCTGCGAGAACAGGGGATGTGTCTTCCTTACAAATATGATGATTTAAAAAAAACACACACACATTTAAAAATCTTACCTGTTTGTTTTCAGCTTTAGTTTAGTGTTTAAGCCGCAGCTTCCACCTTCATACAGATCAGTGTTTCTTCCTGATTTATAAAAAGCGACGCGCCAGTGAGCAGATGTCAGACCCGGAGACTGGAGAGTGTGTGTGTGTGTGAGTGTGTGTGAGTGTGAGTGTGTGTGTGTGTGTGTGCAGATAAAAGAGAGGCTCTTCACACAGTGTTCACTTCTGCTCCGTTTCAGCCAACAGCTGTGACGTCACACTTTCCGTCTGAACGCCTGCATTTATTCAAAATACAAAAAACTCCCAAACTTCTAGCATAACAGGTTACTCTCTCTCTCTGTCTCTCTCTCTCTCTCTTTCTCTCTCTCTCTCTCTCTCTCTGTCCTACCTGCAAAGTCATGACATTTAGTAAATAGTGGCTTTCATGGCCATTGTTCTTGAACAGAACATGCAAAAAAAAAAAAAAAAAAAAAAAAAAAA
>JAQMYF010000012.1:30599233-30609614 GCA_030014195.1 Neosilurus mollespiculum | reverse complement strand
GTGATTTTTTTATACTAAATGAGGCTGGCTTCATACTGATGTGCTACTTCTAACTTTATTTGTAATGATAATATACAGTATCTGACATTCAAATCAGACTTTGTTATACTGTAGGCCAGAAGAGTCTAACAGTCTACATTGTGCCATCGGTTAATAATGACCTTTTCAACTTGAAGTGATGGCTACAAGCTATAATCTCGCTCTAATCACCATGACATCTAATTAACATATTTACATGATCTTTATTGTCGCAGAGGTCACGTCAAGGTCAGAAGACCAGAATCGCAGAAGTTTAATGAATAGACAGCATGATTTCTGTGAATCTACTTGAGCATGTTGTACTTTATTAGTAAACAGTATACGGGTATGTTTTAATAAGGTTTGTAATAGATTGCAGTACACTGACATTACAGTGCAGACAAGAAAAACAGCAGATTGTTGGAACAGCATTGCCGAAAGCCTCCTTGTCATGTGGTACATAAAAAGTAAACCTATATTAATGTTTCTGGTAAGATCTCACTTTGGCAGCTTTGCTTCAAATAAACACAGCATTCATAATCAGGATGATGTTTTGTGACAGGACTGGAGTCATCTTCACCTTTAAGCTGTGATATGAATAAAGAGTCGTGTTGATGTGGGAAGACAAATAAATGTAAGCACACCCTTTCCTTTATTATCCTTCTCTGACAGCCAGATTAATTCTATTTTGTTTTTGCTGCATTAATTGGGTCAGGGTTAAAGACAATCGGGGAGCAGATAGGACAGGGATCCTGCATGAGACACAGATGGAAGAAAGCTGCACAATTGCAAGAAAGAAAAATAATGAAGTGTCAGAAAACAAAGACATGACTGTTGGTTTGCAGTGTAGTAAAATGTCTTTGTTCTATAAATGTATCATTATCAGAATTAATACTACAACACTGGATTTGTGTAAAAACAGTTTAGACTGAATTATTTCATTAAAGCTTTTAAAACTATATAAATATAACAGAGAACATCAAATAGGCCAATCTGTGAAACAAATAATATGATGTGAACAGCAGTTATAATAACCGATCTTGCAATCATGCCTCCATGCCAGCTGTCATGATATGGCATGCCGTATTAATGTTCACCACTGTCCGTTTTAATTAGCGATTTCAGGTCAGCTCTAGCGCCTTTAGGCAGCAGCACAAAGCAGGGATGTGTGAATGAGATTCCTTTTGCATTATTTGATCAAAAATAGGCCATTACTAGCATAATCATAATGGTGACAAGCCTAGTGTGATGCATGCTCCCTACAAACCATCCATCTTGAGGGGAACAGGCCACAGCAGGCAAGAGAGAGAGAGAGAGAGAGAGAGACAGAGAGAGAGAGAGAGAGAGAGAGCATACAGAGGAAAGATAAGACAAAAGCTGAAAGCTGTCAAAGAAAAAAAAGCACCATGCCACGCAGGCCAAGGTAATTAGAATGAAAGCTTGGGCCATCGTTCTCATGCATAGAAAGAGGACGTGTTTTTTTTCTTTCCAGTTATACCAAGAATTCCATTAATTAAGTTAATAACCTCTACGCATGATTAGAAACATGCAATTTAAGAAAACCGATGTAAGAGCACAGTGTTGAAGACACACAATTTGCTCATTTCTTAATCAGGGGATATTAGCTATTGTCCAGTCCATTATTTTTATTAATGACTCAAATGTTATAGTTAAAGTAAAGAAATGTAAATATGCTGTACTGCACTCTTTTTTTTTTTTTTTTTTTATGTATACTGCATCAGTGCAAGACTTGCATTTAATCAAGCTGACAACACTAGAGCAGGGAGCCTACTACTGCATGATCATGATTTTTCCAAACAGCACTGCCACTGTCTTTCTCCCAGAGATTACTGTTTGCATGCTGGCTTGTAAAATAAAACTGCCAGCATATAAAAACTGTTTCATTTCTCCTATCATTACTTCAATTTCTTCCTTTTCTTAGGCAGCAACTGTACTTCTTTCCAATATAAATTAGGCAGTTGTTGCATTTGGCTATCTCTTCTCTGTTGTCTGGATGTAAGAGGTTGCAATGGTGTCTTGACCCCTGGGTAAGTGACAACAAAGAAAGGGGGCACAATGTCAGAAAGTATTCGTGTCTTTGAAGACATCTGCACAGAAGAAATGGAGAAGGAGAGGAAAATCGTGGGGGAAGTTGGAAGGGGTACATTTCTTAACTTATAAAAACCATTTAACTTAGCTCTCATTTGACATTGTAGAATCAGGAAGTCATACCTCCGGAAGGCATGTGTGCAGAGTTTGAGACACAGTTTGACCTAACAGCTATTCTGCTGATGATTCACTCCGAATGCAGATAAGACTGCACACGCACACACACACACCAACCATGACTGAGTTGCTATTTCAAAGAGTATGATTATGAGAAATCGCAGGACACAATGTTCCATGACTCTTGTTACTCCAAACCCTGTCAACCTCAGACAGATATTCACATGTGATATAAAGGAGAAATGGTGGGAGTGGGTCAGCTGGCAATAAGCAGACATACTATGAAATGCCTATCAGTGCACATCGCACATTACTCGTGCATACCTGTGCTCATCAGAAAAAAACTTATTTTTTCTATTCTTCTAAGCAGCACATTCAAAGTGGTTTACATGCATACTTCCATAGGCAGCATTGTAAGATCCAGTTTCAGCTGCATCTCAAAGGCAGTTCAGAGTGAGACAGGAAATATGTGTGTCATAACAACATCAAGCTGTTTCTGTGAACATGCTGACCTCCACTTAGCCAAGTGGACTTTGGAGTAGCTATTATAATGACAGAAAGTGAGTGTTGTTCATAGCATTCTGCAGTTCAAAGCCACAAGTCTCAACAGCTGAAAATGTATAAATACAGGCTAACCCTACAGAAAAATCTGGCTTGGACTGGCCAGATACCAGCAACCAAAACACAAGTGGATGGTCAAACCAGTTTTGCCAGCTGATAAATGTTGAGAGGTGGAACAGTTTTCTGAGTTACTACCATTCATTCACCATCATGGATAGTGATACTTGTGAGAAAATAACTCTATCGTAAAGCAAAAAAAACCCAAACCTTCCACTGACTAATTTGGTCAAGTAAGAAAGGAAGCTAGCAAAGTGCCCAGCCCCATGTACCCCACACACTATGTTCCCAGGTCCTTATTAAATTAATGGATCTTCAAAGTAACAACTTATGGAATATTTGTGATTTCACATTTTCAATGTTAATAGGGTTAGGGAACATAGGTAGTGCAGAACATAGGTACATTACATACATTATCACATTTTGGCAGATGCTCTTGTCCAGAGTGACTTACAATTATTATTTCCTCCTTTATTTCAAAGATTAATACATTTTATAAAGGGTTATAGATGATCAAATTATATAAGCACATGAAACTTCATTTAATGTGGTTTTTATTCATCATTACTTGTTCACATATAGCAATAATAATTCATCCTTAACCTTTTTTTAAATTACCTTTGAAATGTGGGAGATTTTAATTTTACATGAGACACAGCGCACTCTAGTGGTCATTATATAACTTCACATTCTTAACAAACGAGTGTAAAATAAATGCTTTCGAACACACCATAATAAACACCATGGCAGATTTGTCAGTCTCAGAATAAGTTATTTGCCATACATTTACAGTACTAGGCATTCCTGACCATGCAGTATATTCTAGATATTGTCACAGGCTGCAGTTCCTTATGCAATAGTAGTAGAACCATAAGCCTTGAACTCAAGCAGGCTAGGCCTTGTCTAATAGCTCTCACTTCACTCAGGTACGATAAGACAGCACATGCTACATTACAAAAAATGGTGGGACTCAATATGCACATGACATTAATACAGGTAACACAGGAAGTCACTCCCTACACTTAGAATCAATGGAGAGGAAGCAAGAGTGAACTTGTTTCCTATGGGCTGCGTCTATGAAGCATTTTGATTGAAGTAAGGGCATATCTTACATTCATGGATTAAGCTGCATGAAAATGTCCCAGTTTCAGAATAAAAATACAAATCTATATAACTGCAGTTATATTCTATATTAGTTCCATCCTTCCCAAACTAATCACAAATAATAAAGCATTTACTGACATCGGGTGAAGGCAGGGTACACCCTAACAGTTTGCCAAAGGCAACACATACACAACAATTCATACTCCCACTCACACCTACGGTCAATATGGAACAGCCAGTTAGCCTAATATACATGTCTTTGGACTGCTGTAGAAAACCGGAGTACCCGGAGGAAATCCATGCAAGCATGGGGAGACCATGCAAACTACGCACAAAAACATCCTATCCCAGGAATCGAACCCAGGACGTTCTTGCTGTGATGCGGACATGCTAACCTCTATTAGACACTAGCAAGAAGAATTTATTTTTCACATATTCATTACATCCAGCTTGTTAGGAAGTTGGGGTGAGCCATGATATAGCACCCATCGAGCAGGGAGAGACCCGTACAATGACGGTGCTGGGGCTCGAACTCCCACTATTCTGATCAGTAATCCAAAAACTGAACTGTTTAGCCACCACTAAAGCTCTTTAGCAAACAAAACTGTCTGCATGCACAAATATTACACTGCATGTACTGCCTTACATTAAATGACCTCTGACACAAAAATACAGGGGGAAAATTAATTCCAGCAAAAGATTAAAACTTAAATCTTTATTAAACATCAACATTAATTTTTAAGTAACTTTCAATGCTAGTAATCAACAGGACTGCAGTTAAAGGCACACAAAGTAGGGTGCATGTACACTAGAAAAGAAATCTGCAACTGAACAGTTTAATTAATCTCTTAGAATCAAGCAGAAAATCTACAAGAACGTGGTTCACGAGGTTTTTCAGTCACTACATGAACAATTACCAAACAAAAGTGCAATCCTGAATAGAACACTAATGCTAATGCTAAAATAGAAACACTAATGCTCATTACACTATAAAGATTTGATGATTACTTCATTCACATTCCTTTCTAAGGCACTTCACTTTTAGATTATATAATTACATAACACTGCTAATATTAGAAATTCATCATACAAACTGCATGGGGGTGGGAGGTATGGAGTCAAGAAAACAATAGAAATCCCTTTATCATATCAGACAGACATTCAGTATAAAACCAGACGGCCTCCAAAAGTCAGTTTTCTTGAAGCCCAACATGTTTGTTAAACACCTTTGAAATCTCTAGGCCATTCTGTGCTGTTTAAAAAAAAAAACCAAACAAACAAACAAAAAAAAACCCCATCAAACAGTCTAAAATATTGGAACACTACTATGAAAAAGGAGGCATCCAGAAAGTGCAAAGAGCAAGAACACAACAACTGTGACCTGAAAAATCAGCTTTACAAATACCTGGACAATCAGGACACTTGAGATTGAAGGAATTAAGGAAGGTGCTGTCATTATTTTTGCAACATCTAGAATTTAAATCACTCCTGCTGCCCAAATACTCATGGAAATTTGAGCCAAGAAATTATCATCCAGAATTACTTCACTCCTCTGCTTTCTGTGATACATTAACCACAGCACACAGACAATGGATCACTCACATGGACCCAAAGCTACTCACTAACTGCATATTCACTTCAGAGAACAGGAATATATAAAGAACAGCTGATTTTGTAATATGTAACTAATATTCCATAGTGTCACATTATTTCTCATGGACTGTAACTGAACCCACAATCATCAAGCCCCAAGGCTCAGGACGTTTCCTCGAGCTCTTCGGTCTCCACCAAGCACGTCTGATCAGCTGAGGGTGATCTAAATGGAGGATGGTACTCGAAGGAGGGGAACAGTGATGAGCCTGAGCTGTTCCTTTGGTGGAAAAACCACACAACTGTAGACACTCCCAGAATAGCAACCACACTCAGAATGACTAGTGCTGAGAGGAGAGGACTGCCATCTGAACAAAGGACAAAATAACTCGCGTTAAACCATATCCAGCCAAGCTCTGAGTATTTTAGAATGGGAGACAAACGAAAGGAAAAACCATTAAAAATATGCAATGCTAATGGGTACAGAGTCATCATGGAAAAGTTCACTCGTTTCACGACAGAAACATTTCATCACAGGATAAAGGTGAGCACTCAAAAGAACTTTGTACTGTTGTGCAGAAACTCTTTGGCCACAAACTATGACAGAAAAACATCTTGCTCTTTAGCTCAAATCACGAGTTTTTCATTTAATTTGTCACCCATGTTTATATCAAGACAAATCGAGGCAAAAAAAAAAAAAAAAAAAGCCAACACCATACTTACTCTTTTTCTCAATTACAACAGCCTCTGCAAATAAATAAACAAATAAATAAATAACCAAACAAACACTAAACATTTTCTACAATATGCAACACATTGTAATAATTCTCCAGAATGGAGCTGTTGGCTTACTCTGGGCTGTCTCACACACCACTCCATGCTCATTTTTCATAGAGCAGCTTACGTTCTCCCATTTGCCAGTGGTTGAGTGCAACACCACACATTTATCCATGATGGGAATGTCCCAATCAGGAGAGCCCCCTTCCACCCAGTTCGTAAAGCTCACAGGAGTGTCATCGTTCCATTTAAACTGATCATCTAGCACAGACAGACAACAAGATACATACACAATTAGCGTGAGAAATCAATGAATCTACAAGAACATAAACTACAAAATGAATGATTTCAGTGAAAGGGTTTCTACTGCACATCTTCTTTAACGTTAAGAACCAGGCATTAATAAATAAAACTGAAGACATGCCAGCACTGAATATACTATAGATAATTATCTGATATCAGAGACATGCATATGGGAATCTTATCTAGGTATGAATTACATGTTCATGGAGTCTTTTGTTTTCGCAGTTAACTACAGACAAATCTAAAAATAACAGGATGTTAACGATGTGAAGCGAGAGGAGGCTGTATTATTCCCCTTTAGACAGCACAGCTGGAGGTGTTTTTATGCAGTGATAAATTCCCTACATTATTTTATCACTGGTCTGATGCAGCATTAAAAAGTTTACAGATGCCTGTAAAGTGAGTCTGCTAAGAAATTCATTTGTTTATGGATGTTCTCTTTGACCCCTAACTCAGTTTTTCATTGAAGTCCAACAGTCTATCAAAAATAATTTTTACGGTTATTAATAAATGTAAAGTAAAAAAAAAAAAGTCACAGACAAACACTTTTGAGAACATTAAACACAAACTATCTGCAAACTAAATAACAAACAACACTAATCTTCAAGTCTGCTAAAGCGATTGTGTTCACATGAACTTTATGCTCAACGCACACATGAACTCTGCTCATGCCTTTCAGACAACAAATTCCTCCCTGAAGCCATATCCATTGAACTGATGTAAAACGACCTGTTTGACTGGTACACAGATTGAAATGACAAACATTAGGCCCTACCATCACTGTCATAATATAATCCTAGCCAGATGTTCACATTGTCTTTCCAGACGTTAGGGCTGTACTGCACGACAAAGCTGTTAACTGCGGCATTGCGCACCGTCAGAAGGGCTGATGAAGAAAATATGGAGAGAATGGATGGTTAGGAGATCATATTTATCATCGCCTATTTAGAAACAGCATGCAGAAAAGCCAAAGACTCGTACCAAAACCTTGGCACATATTCTTAGCTTTCACTATGGAGTAACTTTTGACAACATCCTCTTCGCCGTGGACAAAGTGATAGCAACTCCGACCAAAGGGCACCCATGTTCGCCCGTCAGCTGGACAATCTGTAGACACATATAGATAATGTGGGGAGTGAGTGTGAGCAGATTTTAGATAGCAATACTTAGAGAAATTAACATAGAATTAATCAGACGTTAAAGGAAAAATTCTATACGAGCACATAAAGAAACAGAATAAATAATGCTTTAGAAATGAATATGAATCGAGAAAATGGAAGCTTTTTATGCCCCAGGTAATAGTAACAGGGATATTAAATATTTAATGTTTTATTTAAAAATGTATTTTGGTTTAGGCCTGAGGATATGAATACTTGAAACACTATACTACAACTAATAGTGTCTGAGCTTTACACAGGAATCTGGGCTTACAGGGGACACCAGTGTAAAGAAACCAGACAGTTGCATTTCCGCTTGCAAAGCTGCTGCTTACTGGATGTTTTTTTTCCGTACAATTTTTGGTAAACTCTAGAGAGTGCTGAGTATGAAGATCTCCTGGGATTTTCATACTCAGCACTCTCTAGAGTTCACCAAAAATTGTACAAAAAACAAAAAAACAAAAAACAATGTTTCTGTATTATATTTCAAGCTGTTTAACTTACAGGTACAAGGGTATGACACTAGAATGGGGGTCAACAGGCAATGATGGCTAAGTGGTTAAGGCTCTGGGTTTGTGATCAGAAGGTCAGGTGTTCAAGTCCCATTACCACCAAGCTGCCACTGTTAGGCATTTAACCCTGCTGCTCAGTTGTATAAAGGAGATTAAAATGTAATTCACTCTGGATAAGGGCGCCTGACAAATGGCATCAAATGTAAAAATGTCAACAAGATCTAAACATGTACAAAGTTTAACATCTGTAAGGCAATGTCAAACAGAATAAAGGCACCTCGAATGTTGCAATACTGTCAGCTAATCCTGGCACATCTTTAGATCTTGTTGACCTCCACACTACAATCTCACGTAGGGTAACATTCTTAATTTTTTTATTTAAAAATAAATTATATATATCTCCTTAGTGCACTTCAGTGGAATCCACCATCACCAGATCTAAATCCAGTACAGCACCTCCTAAATGTGGTCCAAGGGATTTTTGCAGCACGGCCGACTAGCTGACCGACCTGCTGCAATTATTTTATTCAAATCATGTCTACATGGACCCAATTCTCACTGTACATGCTCTACAAAACAGAGTTCAACACTGCTAGATGATAGTTTCTAAATGACTACTAATGCAGCCTTGCAGACAAACATTTGTTGACCAGTTTGCTGAAGTAGTGACGCAGCCAGAAAAGAATGTGATGGTCCAGTTCAGGCCAGGTTGTGGAAGCTAGTTTGCTAAAACACCATTTTTCAGGAGGCTGGTCAACAAGTCCCCCCCCCCCCAAAAAACCTTACTGTTGTGTAAAGTTCCTCAGAATAATTTGGGAGCAAAGTTGCATTAGTAGCAATAACTCAGAAACTGTTTCTAATCAGGCATATCATTGTTTACAATACAAATCTCTCACTTTTAGAATATATATTTGCAAATACAGATATTTATGAATGCATAAATGTAGAAAGCGCGCGCACACACACACACACACACACACACACACAATCTTCCAGAACATAACTCGTGACAGAGCGGCGGTCAGCATTTGTTTTTCTTTTTTTTCTGTTTCACTGAAATACTTACTAGAAAACTCTATATTTTTCAACAATAGGAGACTAAAAGCACAAACAAAGCCTTGTGAGGTCATTGCACTGTGCATGTGTGAGGTACTGTGCTATATTTAAACATTGTATCGGCTCTGTTAGAGGAAGCAGATTTTGAAGCTGGGTAACTTTGTAGCGCCTCAGCTGCAACTAACAAACAATAAACACCACATTCCTCTGAAACAAACACACACGCTTCACAAAAAACACCTCGATAAAGAGACCTGAACCGAGATATTGCGACTTACCAGCATAAACCTGACGTAGCAAAAACACAAAAGAGCTCACAAGCCAGAAAACATAACAGAGTTTGGACTCCATATTTGTCAGTGCAGGACACTAAACATGGCTATTCTGAGGAAGCAGCCTTCCTTTAGGCTGTAAGTATGCGCGCGCACACGAGCATGCGCACTCAGTGATGGACTACTCAACACTATGGACTCATTTTCCATGAGGGAAGCCGTCTTTGCTTTAAGGCAAATTACTGGTTTCTCTCTCTCTCTCTCTCTCTCTCTCTCTCTCTCTCTCTCTCTCTCTCATATATCAAACAGCCTGTCTCAGCCAACACTGAGAGCGCAGGGTACACCCTGAATAGCTCGCCAGACTACTATCTCAGGGCAACACACACACACACACAAGCATTCACTCTCACACCTTGCAGCAATTTGAAACAGCCAGTTAGCCTAATGTGCATGTCTTAGGATTGTTGGAGGAAACTGGAGTACCCAGAGGGGCAGGAGTGGCCTAATGGTTAAAATGAAAAAAATGTGTGGTGGAGTGAGCTGCACCTTCCCTTCCTCCACCCTCATGGCTGAAGTGCCCTTGAGCAAGGCACCTGACTCCCAGCTGCTCTCCGGGAGCTGCAGTGTGTAGCAGGCCACTGCTCCGAGTGTGTGTGTGTGTGTGCACACATTGGATGGGTTAAATGCAGAAGTCAATATTTCCCTTGCAGAATGAATTACAAAAAATTGAATTAAAAATAAAAACATG
>JAQMYF010000012.1:30575449-30585451 GCA_030014195.1 Neosilurus mollespiculum | reverse complement strand
TATATTTATTAAATTACATTATTACATTTTTTGCAAAGTGCAAGTGCACTCAGTGCCAGTGGAGGTGTTGGTTCTGTGTCGATGTATCGTGTTGGGTTGCCTGGTTGGCCACATGGGCACAGACGTGATAACCAAATTAAGCCCATAGCTTTATGACATTTGCATAACGATTGAGCTCTGTGGAGCTCTGCTATTAATGCGTGGCCAGCCATTAGGAATTATGGACATGGGGACAACTATTTCCAAATGGAGACCTTATCTTCCCCCCATACTTGATCCTTTTTAAGGGTCAATCAAATACCTTTGCATGAATTCCTCTTCTCCGCAAGCCTTGGGCAAGAGTCATCCATACCCTTTGACCCCCTCTGATGGTAGACCTGACACGCGGTTGATCTTTTTTGACTCACTTCCCCAAAGTTTCACAGTCCAGCACCAATAATTATCACCTCTTGATCAGTGGCTTATTTATTTTAAATCTGTTACTACTACTGAATCAGATATACAGATGAGGCACATGTGCCTTTACATGGTGTATGTTAGATTATCTTGCGACCTGATGACCAGAGAATTATTGACTGTCCAAAACTCTGAGATGTGAAATGTACAAAACTAAAAAAGTGAGTAAGTGTTAAACAGAAGCAAAATGACAGTACATTCATTATATGCTCTCGGAGGGGGAGGGTGAGGAGTAAATGTGGCAGCATGATCATTAACACATGTCAGAAGAATGTGTTTCAGCAATAAAGAAATAAATAAAACCAAATCATTTTGAACCATATTGTTCCACCCACCATAAAAAAGAACAACTTTCATTTCACAGTGCCATGAGCCCACGTCTCTCTTTTTACTCATAGCCTTTTTATATCTGCAGTAGTGTTCCTTATGGTCAGCATTATGTGACATCTTTATGTTGAAATGATGTAATCAGCCAGTGTGTCAAGACTGTAGGGTTTGGCAGGTGGTTGAGAGCAGACAGCTGCAACCTGAATCTCAGTCTGGCCTTCTAGACCTCCTGTAGGGTGGCATAACACCACTACACACACATGCACTCTCTCTCTCTCTCTCTCTCTCTCTCTCTCTCTCTCTCTCTCTCTCACACTAACAGCTCCAGATCCTTGTCAGGCCCATCTGCTGATAGACTGTACCCCAATTTCCCCATCAGATATAAATAAAATCCTTCAAAATCTGCAGTCTAGCGCTTTTCACTTAAAAACAGTGTATTCCAAAAGTGTGTGTAATGGTCTCTCACGCCAACAAATACACTAGCAGTGAATTTTTTCCCCTGGTAAGAACAGTGGGGAAAGACAGAGTCAGCATTACTTGATAAAACTAAGCTAAGTATCTGTTTTTTTTTTTTGCTTAAACCTGAACCACTGTCAGACAGTGTCTTTAAGTCAGCCCACTGGTTTCAGTAGGTTTCTAAATAGGAGACTGAAATTGTGGCTGGACTGTTCTGTGTTTCTTTAACCATTTCTGTATTGATTTAGAGGTATTTCTGGTTTATCGTCTTACTAAAATCTCTGTGGAAAAGACCATGTCCTGGCAGAGATGAACACAATTTTGGCTGAAACTTTACAGAATTAAATATGATAAATTTTATGGTGCTTCAATCTTCATAAGAGCCCATGCAGAACCACCTGCTCCTAAACAGCCTCCAAGCATCACTATCACCATATTTTAGTGTTCTATCAGGTAAGAAAATATACAGGCCTCTTTTGTCACCAAACATGTTGATTTTATTCTCATCTAACCACCACACACATACAATATATGTTGTAGTTGTACTCTGTATCAGAACAGCTAGTTCCTATGAAATTTCTTTCTTTATCAGTTTAGTCTGAAACTTGACGCCCAAAAGAAAGTGTGCAATTCTGAAACTGTGATCTTTAAACTTTCTTTCACCTTGCAACTCCTGTGAAATGACAGCTGAAAAAAAAATATATACATACGTTTTATTTTAAATCTGAAAAATATTTTGGACAAGAACAGCAAGGCCAGTTCTTTTAAATTGTTTTTTTTCCAAGACAGGACTACATTCATGCATATCTGAATTTTACGTGCTATTCACATCCTCTTTTACTTGGTCGGTTCCATGTCATCTGAAGGAGAAACAGAACGCGGCTTAGTCTAGACTTACACGTCTCTCGGTCCGTACAGGCAGCTCGAATTTCCTCCTCAGTCATTAAGATGTCATTGGAACAGGACTAGCAATATGCTGCAAGTAGGCGGATTTCTGTTGCCATCTAGATGTGTTAAACAGGTTAGAATGTGACACAGTTGAGATACAACTATCCAAATTTAGAAAGTTTTTTTTAGAAATTTAGAAGGGTTTCTTTTTTTTTTAAAAGAAAATATAAAAATACTTAAAATCGAGCTGCGTATCTTTAACTTTTTTGCATTATTGCACGAGTCCAGAGATCCACTGACATCACCAAGCTGTTCTTCTGTTCTGTTGTTTTTGTCAATCTCCTCTTCAGGAAGTGAAATGCACGCTCAATTAGGTGAAGGTCTGGTGACTGATTTGACCAGCAAAAAACCCATTCCACTTTCCCGCTGATGTCCTGTGCTGTCGGCAGTGTGCATTGTCTCATTGACTTCCTACAAGATAAATTTCCCTCCAATTACACTGGATCTATTTCTCTGGAAATTGTCAGGCAGAATGTTTCTGTAGATATGTGAATTGATTCTGAGAGATTAGTGAGCTTGTTCCAGAAACAGCCATGCAAGCCAAACCTCCAGTGTGCTTGACCAGTGAGATCATATGTTTTGGATCATGATCAGATCCTTTCTTTCTCAACATTTTGGCCTTTACAGAACGTTGGTAGAGGCCAATCTTACATCCAAAGATTTTTGGCTCATCTCTGTATTTCTTTGTAAATATAATCTGGTCTTTTGATTCTTACAGAGGATGAGAAGTTTGAATCTTGTGGTATGACCTCTATTGTTCTGCCCTTGAAGACGACCTTCAAACAGTGGATTGTAATACATTCATTTCTGCCCTGTGAAGATTGTTGATGTCACTGTCTGTTGTTTTTGGGGCTTTTCTCTTTATGGCTCTCACAGTGTTTCTGTCATTAACATTGCTACTGCTGCTGTTTCGTTTGTCAGTGAAATTGTTGTTTGGTTGTTAGTATACCAGTGGTTTCTTTCATTTTTAGGACTTTCCAGATTATTGTTTTTGCTATAATCAATATTATTGGATTATTAGATTACGCTTCTGTTCTTATTTCCAGAATTGCTCAGTTTTCTCCCCTAGACACCTCTCTGGTCTCAAACCAAGAGTAGACCTTTACAGATATTAATTGTTGAGGGCAACAAGAAACACCGGTCAGTCACATGTTCCAATATTTTTGAAACATGTGCCATATTCAGTGTTGTTTACACATCTAGATCTAGACAACTTTCAGTGTTGAGCTAAAAGAAAAGCATCCAAGAGGTCATTCCAATACTTTCAGAGGAGCCTGTATTTGTCTCCCTCAAGAACGAGAATTCTCTGTCATTTATCTGTACTGCTTACCTATCAGGGTTGCACAGAAAGTTGGATTCAATCCCACCTGGCCTTGGGTAAGAGGCAGGGTACACCTTGAACAGGTCACTAGTCCATTGCAGGGCTAGACACAAACAATGGTTCACTCTCACACTATTGGGCAATTCAGGGTAGTCAATTGACCTAATGGGCATGTCTTTGGACTGCAGCTGGGAAACTGAAGTACCCGGAAGAAACTAACACAAGCACAGGGAGAATGTGTGAACTCCACAAACAAAAGGCCTCGGCCCAGATTTAGACCATGAATTTTCTCGGTGTGAGGTAACAATGCTGCCTCCTTAAGCCATCGTGCGTTTAGAGAATATTCTCTTTCGGCTCATTTAAAATATATTTAAGGGTATCAATATTTTTCCCTTTAAGATTTGAGAAGGAAAATGTTGTTCTTATTGGAATATTTTTATAATAACAGATAAACAGCTTTTATTAATGTGTGAGAACTGAGTGCTATGTGTATGTTATCATTATTCACTGTTTTATGAAGGTGCCATTATTTCTATAGAGCTTTGTCTCTCCTCTGCTTCAATCATAAAACTTAGAAAATCTACACAAACCAATTTAAATTTTTATTAAAAAAAAAAATCAAAGAATGGACAAAAACAAAACAAAACAAACAAACAAACAAACAAAAAAACAGAATGCAAAGAACAATCTAGACAAAAAATGGCTTTGACAAACACTACCAAAAAATGTACAGAGGAAGTTTTCTCTTTAACCGGACAAGTTACCACTGGCAATTTCGTAGCACATGTAAAACAAAAAACTAAATAAAATAAAAATAAATCTCATATAGATATCTCTATGAAAAAAACTCTTTTTATTTCTTCAAACAGTCTGTACAAAGATCTCGGTTCATAAATTATTACTTTTTCCATAACTTAATGGCTGTCTAGTATATGATGTTTCATGTTCATTAGCGACTCTTTCTGTATGCAGTCACCCACTCGTTCATCCAGCTAAACATTGGCACTTGTTTCAGGTGTTAACTGGCAGAATCGCCTACACACAAGAGCTCCGGCTGCCCACCACACACACACACACACACACACACACACACACACACACCTCAACCATCCTTCAATCACTGCCCACACACCGTATACTCAGACCACACACACACACACACACACACACACACACACACACACACACACACACACACACACACACACACACCCATAGAGCTGTAAGGGTGGTGCTGCTAAAAGTCTGGATTGGGACAGAACAGCGGTGAACTTTCAGGAACAGATCCGAGGAATACCACAACCTTCAGTTTACATTTGTTCCCTCTTTATTTTTTCCTTCTTTCATCTCTTTGCCATGGCCCACTACCAAAACATCCTGTGATTAAGCAGCAGTGTTTTTGCCTTTCAAACTATGAAACTGAATGTCTAGACAAGATTAAATCACGTTCAACGCACATCTATCCTCATAACATTAACATTTGCATTTAACAAAACAAACAAACAAAAAAAACCCCCAAACAAACAAAAAACATTTTTGTTGAAGGAAAAAAACCCAGAAAAAACCCAAAGCACTTAAACAACCTGAAAGCAAAAAAGTGTAGATGAGGGCAGCTCCAGAGCTAGCCATTTGGTCTGGAGGGGCGGGGCTGAACCTGCTAGCCCGGCCAATCGAAACAGAGGAGAACGCAACTCTGAGGTAGATAACTGGTCAATAGGACCACCAGTTCAAAAACAGTCTTTTGGAAGACAACCTACTAAAGCCAAAACTAAAGCATATTGTAATTTAGGAGGGGGGGGGAAAGCATTCTCCTGCTGAAAAACAAAAAGCATAGCAGATAAACACTGTGCTGATCAGTTCATAGTTTCAAACTTCTCCTTTTCCATGTTCTAGTTTCATATTTCAGTTTCGTGTGCTCTGTAGTGATGTATGTGGCACTTGTCGGATCCGAATCTTCCTTCTTGCATGTGTCCGAACCAAGACAACCGGATGCATATATACAAAGAAGGCACATTCTTAAAATTGCAATCCAGTCCATTAAAAAGCCTATCCTGTGTAGGGAGGAAATGACATTGTACTCATTATTTGATCTCCGCTTGCTAGCTCACTGTCTTTGGTGGAGTAAACTTGAAAGTGCCGAGTTCTGTTTGCTTCCTAAAAAAGAGCTAGGCAAATTAAAGTCTAGAGAAAATCAAGCTCATCTCAAAACCTCCAATTGATCCTTCCCTTAAGTTGCCACGGAAGGCAGAGTTCATCTGTACATGATCATAAAAGCATGTTAAAACTGTGGACCCCCCCTGAAAAAAAAAAAGAGGGAAAAAAAGGAAAAGAAAAAAAGAAGGACTTGGTCACACCACTTTCCCCGAAGCTAAACTACAACAGCAAGTTTTTTTTTTTTCCTAAAGGCATTTTTTAAATGTGATCACATTCAACCAACCAGAGGCGTTGACCCTCTGATTACAAAAACAGTACATTGTGTTTAAACTCAAATCAACATTTTTCATCACTCAACATGGTTTCTATTCTAAAAAGCACTATGGAGGATCAGTAAAAAGCAAAACACTTAAATGAGGCAAACTGAATTTCATTAGCTAGATCCTAAGAAAAGCCCTATTCAGCTGATTTACAAGGCCATAGCTGATTTGAGCGTCTCTCTCTCGGGTGAACCTCAGTTCGAGGCTACACGTACAGCTGTATGGAACAAACTTAAGGCAAATAGTATGGAGAGAAAGAGAAAGCTCATTCTAGATCAAGTGGAGAAAACACACTGTACAAGAGGACACATGTAACACTTCACCATTGCAACACACACTGCAAGCACAACAAAACATTTTTCTCAGGATGTCCGGCTAATAAATCTCTTCAATCAACACAATCAGTTCAGTACAAAGGAAAAAAACTGCAAGGAAAAAAAAATCTCTCTTACACACACACACACACACACACACACACACACACACACACACACAAATCATAAAAATATCAACAATGGACACCTGCTACCATATACACATCAAGTCACATGATCCTTTGAGGTCTTGCAGCCATGTGACGATTCCTTGGTAAAAATAAATGTTCTTTTTTTTTTTTTTATTAAAATAAAACTTTTTTTCATGTTCTTCTTAGATAGCTAGCATCCTCTGATGAAATCAAGATTTTATCTGCACCTCATAGAACTTATACCAAAAATAGTCTGGGTAGTTTTTTTTTCTTTTTCTTTTTTAAACAGAGAAAACTCATTGTTTCAAACGTTGATCAAACGGTTGAGCTTAGTCCAACAGAGGAAGCATGATTGTTGAAGCTGTTGCTCCTCTCAGTCTCCTGAGTGCTGAGGAACCTGAAACACAATCATCACAGATGTTGTACAACAAACACAACACCATGGAGGCATCATACAACAAGCCGAATATTTATAAAAGGAGCACATAAAGACTA
The DNA here is from genome assembly GCA_030014195.1 of Neosilurus mollespiculum. Classification (NCBI taxonomy): domain Eukaryota; kingdom Metazoa; phylum Chordata; class Actinopteri; order Siluriformes; family Plotosidae; genus Neosilurus; species Neosilurus mollespiculum. The sequence goes on along the minus strand of JAQMYF010000012.1, from coordinate 30,578,508 downwards.
GTAAAAGAGACAGTAATAAAGATTTCGCTAAACAAAATGACATTTGGGTTCGATTTACATACATGCATACATTAGTCTGACTGATTGACATTTATGCACCTCAAGCTCGGTGGATGTCAGTGAATGGTCCCCAAGACCGGTTCAATGATAACATCTACCAAGACTGTGGCGAACAATTGCTTTAGTATAAACTACATGAAAACATAAGCAAAAAAAGCATACTGTTTTATTTTATTTCTTTTTAAAACATGACTGCGGCAGATAAGCTCCACATGTCTGTCAGATTTGCCAAGCACAGAAACGTATTGTTCTAAAGCTAATAAAACACTTGAAAAGTGAAGTTAATTTAAATACGATTCAGAACTAGAAGAAAAATACACTAAAGCTGCTCAAAGTTCACTTAAAATTAAAGTTGAACGTGCAGGTGTGTGCACTGGAGATATTTTCTCATCCAACTGCCTTTTTTAGGATTTTAGACTCAGTAACCATCGTCACTGTGAAACCATCAGTGTCCATTGTTTCAGCCAAGCATCTCACACACACACACACACACACACACACACACACACACACACACACACACACACACACACACAACTGAGCAATTGAGGGTTAAGGGCCTTCCTTAATGGCCCAACAGCGCCAGCTTGGTGGTGCTGGGGCTTGAACCCCCGACCTTGGAGATCAGCAACCCAGAGTCTTAACCACTGAGCCATCACTACCACTTAACCCCTAGATAGCAAACCAAACAGGCCAGGCCATTCCTGTGTAGTGTATACTAACGTAGAATATACTATTTGATATTTTATTTGACCTAAAAGTTAAAATGTTGTGCTCCAAGACATACCTCTTCATCACTTGGTTTGTTGGTAGGCATAGGGAGAATGATCTCCGCTCGACTCCACCTGAGGCTGTGAGCTGTTCTCCTAAGAATGCAAATAAAAATCAGACACATCCACGTGACTAAACACACTTCGGTATTTTATTAAAACATGTGAAGCATCTTCTACTAACCTCCACTGCAGCAGGCTGTATAGGAGTGTACTGAGGGATGTAGGCACCCTGTAATGCTGCATTAGCCGGCATGAACTGGAATACACACAGGCACACACAAAAAATGCAAAGAATGTAAGTGGTACCTGTAATACCTCGACACACCTTAAACAAATAACACTATGTGAGTTGTAGTCGCTAAGTTATTACATGCTGTGAGCCAACAGATAATTACAGATTTATAATATAATACATTTTTAGATGCAGTTTGTACTTCATGACATTTATTTAGTTGGTGTGAGTACTGAATACTTTTAAACAGAAATGTAATTTTTTAAAAAAAAAAATAAATAAATAAATAAATAGATTTTAAGTTTAAAAAGAATACAATTTTTTGCCTGGTGTCACACCTCCCTTTTTAACATGTGATCATTTATACTCTGAATGCTTGTGCGCGTGTGGCTGTTGATGTGTTAGCTGTTTAGTTATGACGTAAGTGTGGATTGCAAGGCTAGGCTAGGGTGTGTGTGTGTTTGTGTGTATGATCCTCACCGCTCCTGTACTACCCAGCGAGAGGTGGCTCATCTGCTGAGTGAGGGGGCTCATCATAGATGTTGGCTGCAGTGCCATGGAGGGATCCATAGAGGGCGATATTACAGCTCCCTACAAAGGAACCGAACCCCATGAGTGACGTCACGCCACAACAGAACAAGAGACGCCAGATATTCAGACTGCCTATACAGGACTGCCTAGTGAGTTAGAGGTTGTGCTAAAAATACACTACAGCACCCACTCGTCTGATTATGTTTTTCCCTACTGACTACATACTACTCATAGCTCTGTGAAGTTGCCCCCCCCACTTTCTCAAAATTTAAAAATAGCACTGCCATTCGTTTGTGCCATAAAAATTTTCGTTTGTGCTATTAAGGTATTTAAGTAATTATAAAAGGCATTTTCTGACCTGTGACATCACTCAGCCCCCCCCAACCACATCCAAATCTCACCAAAGTGTTTCATTTGTGCTGGTTTGTGCTGTTCAAAGAAATTATTTTGCTGTTATGATTTTAAAGTTATTTTCATTTTATTTCTTACAGTGACCATCGGCCCCCTCACCACGTCCAAATCTCACCAAAATGGCCTCAAACATCTGTGCTACGTTTGTGCTGTTGAAAGAAATTATTTCACTATTATGCTTTTAAAGTTATTTCGTTTTTACCCCCCTCCCCCCATCATTTTTTGTGGATTTCACCTTCATCCATTATAATTACTTAAACACCTTAATAGCACAAACGAAAATTTTTACGGCACAAATGGAAGAAAAAAAAAAGTGTGTGTGTGTGTGTGTTTCATTCTATACAAGTTGTCCTGCCTCGCCACTTCTGCCACAAAAAAGGCAGAAACACTTCCCTTTGGTTGGTTTACAGCTTTCTGAGGCCTGAAGCTTATAACAAGACACTTGCTATCTAGAGCTTATTGGCACCCCTAGTGAAAATGAACAAAATAGCAATATGAAATAAATAATAAACACAATGTCAAATAAACGAATGGGAATCCTGTGAAATACAATAGTGTTTCAAACAGTTTTATTAAATCGAGCATTTTATCACTTGCCATCACTATCTATATTTTAAATTCCTTACATTATACACAAAATAAGCTTACATTTAAAAGGGACCTAGAAACAGTGTTCAAATATACATGTATATATATTTATAAACATATAATAGTGAATAAACAAGACACTGACGAAATGTTTTTGTTTCAAATTGGGGAAAAAAAAGGAAAAACGTCCCATATTTCCAATAAGGTCTGAGATTTGTGGATCTTGTTGCATGTATGTGTTTTTAATATTAAACAGCTACCATGGTTGTTTATAGTCTTTTAGTGTTCTTTGGCATCAACATGAATCAGTTTTTGATGCAGTCTTACCGGATGCTGCATAATGTAGGGCTGGTGTGTGACCCAGGACGGTGTCTGCACCTGAAACAAACATCAAACACAATCACACCCACTGAAATCATCAAACACACAGAAAAATATACAGTGAAAGATTCTATAACACCCCC
>JAQMYF010000012.1:30523799-30554618 GCA_030014195.1 Neosilurus mollespiculum | reverse complement strand
CCCCCCCCCCAAAAAAAAAAAAAAAAAAAGAAAACCAACTTTAATAATAATAATGAAACTGAAATCCACATAAAATAGAGGCTCACAAACCACCGCTCGTTCTTAACCCAGGTAGGTAGACAGACTTGCAGTTAAATACATTTTTGTCAAGCAAACACTGAAATAAGAAGCTCCACTTTCGATATACAAAACGGGCACAGGCATGCCAGTCAACTAGAACACAGAATAAGGAAAAAGACAGCAAAGCATGAGGGTGAATAGATGCCGAGCTGTGGATCTTGGCTGGGCTTAAAAAGGGAAAGCGGAGACACAAAAGGTGTTCATTTAAATAAAATCATAACTAGGAAACACAAATCAACCACTGAGGAAAGAAGAACATGAACTCATTGAACAGATACTTAAACTAACAAGACAGGTGATACAAACGAAAGTGGAGATCTGGTAGTGGAAGGAAAGGCGGTGAGAGGCAATCCCAGGCTCAGACACCTGGCAATAGAGTCGATGAGGTGGGATGATGTAGTGGAACAGTAGCATAGTGGAGAGATGTTACCACCTTCAAAATTATTTATTTTATTATGACAACATGCCCTGTAGTGTTTATTCTACTTAGTTTACATCACAGGTATTAATTCATTAAAGAATGACACACCACGTTATTAATTTGTTTTTACCTGTAATGTCAATAAGACAAACTTCTGTTAAAAGAATTCTGTGAATGAGTTGTTACTATAGAAACGAGATTGAAAAAAAAAAAAAAGAAAATTCATAAAGGTTCAGTAATCTGAAGGAGGGGATTATTATAAACCTATAACATGACGTAGATTCAATACGACCTACAGAGCTTGCTAACTGAAACGAAACCAAGTCTTACTGCCAATCCGGTATGTTTACACTGCTTTTATCAATGTAACTCCCCAGAACCACTCGAATTTCCTGCCTTCTAATTTACACACCTTTCAAACACACAGAGTGCTAAAAATTAGCGAATGAATCCCATCAGTGCACCCAAGAACAGCTTGCAGAAAGGGGAAGGCATTCATTAAGTCCATGCAGGCTGACTCTTCATTGTCCTAACAGTGAAAGGAAAACCTTTAAAAGAACAGTTAAACCAAAGATCTCAACTTCCTAGCAAGCATGGAACAAAAGCCAGGCTTAAGCTCTCCCGCATCACCTCTGAACAGCGCAGCTCTAATTGGAAATGGAAAAGGTTGCGAGGGGTGAGTCCAGCAGCTTGTACCCGCCTGTCGAACTCCACACAGCCGAAGTCAGCTTTTATATGGACTGGATGGCATGGCGTCGGCGGGCCTGTTACCATGACTACCGCCAATTATTTACTTCCTTTGCTTTAGCTGAGCTATGTGAAAGTGCAGGCAGTGTGCTGCTGCAGCAGCTCAGCATTACATACTACAGAGAAGTGTACAGCTCGAGACACACACACACACACACACACACGAAATGTGTTTAATTGCGGAAGGAAAATTTGCCAACAGGAAAACATGCACAGCTGCAAATCTCCTTCCCACTCATAATCCCTCTTATTATATCTCTCCATCCTGCCCCTCCTCCTTTGTCTGTCTGTCATTCTCCTGCTTTCTCTTACTCTGTTCCTTCATCTCGCTGATCCTTCTTCATACTCGGCCCACCGTGCCTTCTCTTTAGGAATGAATAGAAGGCTCAAAATGGGGAGGGCTGGTGTAAAGCCTGCTAAGAAGCTGCCATATTGACTTTCTCCTCCCTCCGTCTCCATCTCTCTCTCTCTCTCTCTCTAATATGGCTTTAACAAGGCATTTGCAGGCAACACCTAAGCATTACTTGCAAAACATGTGTGCGTGTGTAACGAGTGACATTACAGGATGCGATCGTGTTAGTGCCAGAGCTGGGTGCGTCTCAGACAGTCTCTGCTTTGTAACAAGTGAAGAGCCTTGTCAGGGGAACACAGAGGCTCCTGTGTATTACCGTGTGTGTAGAGAGTGTGAGACAGAACGAGTGTAAGAGGCGCATCCCCAGGGAGAATTCCCACTGGATATCGTCACCCTGCTTTATCTTTGTACACGTCCTACTCGCACTCAAATCCAACAAACACACACACACACACACCTTTCACAGACTGTTTTACAGGAATGAACACAAGCAATATATAGAAACAGGAATCACCACACCTCAGTAATGAAACTGTTTGACGTGTCCAATCCGGCTTTCATTAAGACACTTTTTCTTTGAATTGAAAGCAGAATTGTGAGCCTACAGGACAATAAGACTTGGTCTGGCTTTACTATTCAGCAAGGAAAAAGTGATGTAGCTGACTGCAATTACTAAAATCTTACTCATTTAATTGAGAAACATTCAACAAAAATTGACCACACCCGTTTTATTGACCACACATGCTTATCAAAGGATGGACACACACACACACAGTGAGAGAGAATAACCGACAGATAGTCGAACAGGTGTACTTACCTTTGCCATCTGTGCTTGCACACCGTTGTTCTTTAGAGCGTTGACGGCTTTCTGTGCAGCAGCAGGACTGTCAAAGTCGACAAAGCCATAACCTGAGATTACAGAACAATCTATTAATCTTGGACCTTCATAATTACAATAAATATAGCGTCTCATGACCTTTCAAGTTTACACAATACAGTACATGCTTAGGGGTGTGTTAATGTTGCATCTGCAGTGTAAACAAAAGGGTCGGGAACAAAATAGTAAGCACATATGATTTACACGTGCAAGTAATTGTGCACATAAAAAGCGTAGAAAGGTCAGCCGTTGTACTTGCTAGGCTGGAGAAGAAGGGTTACTCTATGGAAAGTATTTGTCAAACACTAGATAACACGGAATCTTAAAATAGAACCAGTCATCTGATTGTATCTAAAGACCTCTTAACTGAGATCACAGTTAACAAGAGGTTAGCAGAGGTTAACAAATGGCTACGCTTTTGTTTGGTCAAGTCGCTCTATGATGCTACACTCCAAATTATATAGTGCAACCACACACACACACACACACACTATTATGTACAATATTGTGGTCAGTGTGTAAATCAGTTGTGGCTGGTGGTTATTAAAATAGGGGAAGGACTACTTTCTTATTTGGACTATATTATTCTAATAAAACATTACCAAACGCAGATAAACTTCCTGTCTTTTATATTAATATCTTGGGTTTTGTTCTTAACTGTTGTAGTATTTTTCTCTCTTCATCAGAATGAGCAATAGCCTTTTCTACAATCAGATCGCTTGCATTTTTACCCTTTAGTGCAAAAAGAAACCAAGCTGCTAACCGAAGAAGGAAGTGACAGCAAGTTAGATAGCTTTCAACAACATATAATAAAATATATTTTATTTGTAATATTTATAAATTATACCAGATGAGACCCTGACGAATAAGTGGTACACATGATGGATGGACTACAAGTACAGCGTTTTATTTTACCTATATCAGTTGACTGTGTGCCTAAAAAATCTCTAAAGGCAGGGTTATGAACATTCAGCATGTTATGAACATTCAGCAGAGGTTTCTGGACCAAGCTGGTCTTAATGCTCTGCCCGAGACTGGGCATGAAGTCTTTCCATTTGCTGACTAGTTAATTAGCTAACGGCAGGTTGAGTCAGGAGACGAACCAAAGCACTGATCAATAAACAGCCATCTAATGAGCTGATCCAGCTCACCACCTGTGACAGCGGTTATCATATAGTATATAGGAATTATCTTCTTAATCCTTTATGAAGAGCACATGCACAAAATCAAGCAAAATATGTTTAAAAAATGCATCAAACTGACACACACACACACGCATGCACGCACGCACACAGTTCTGATGTGCGAGAATGATAACAGGATTATCTCATCCTTCCAAAAAAAAAAAAAAAAAGTGTTTCACTTTGAATCATTTTATCATTTGCATGATTTATTTATTTATTTACATCATTTTTATATGAAACACAATAATAAGCTTATGTTTGTGTTCAAAGTACTGAACACATACTACTAATAGAGTGGTATTCATGTCTAATACAGGAATAAAAATGAAACACTAAATATTTACACTGCATCTCATTCTCTCTCTGTGTTCATTCAGGAACCAGAGCAACTTTTGCCAACTAGAACAGCATGTACACAAGTCTGTGGTCAAGGGGAGGTGAACCAGAATGAATTGTAATTAAACCTTTTAACAGTAACAGCTTCGCTCACTCATTCATTACTTTTCCAAACTTCTATACCCTTATTAGGGTCAGGGGAAAGCTGGAGCCCATCCCAGCTAACACCGAGAGAAGGTGGGGTACACCCTGAACTGACTTAACTGACTATTGGAAGGACATAGAGGCACAACCATTCACACTCACATTCAGACCTAGGGGCAATCGAGAATATAGAATTAGCTCGATGTGCATGTCTTTGTACTCCGGGAGGAAACCCCAGCACCCACACTAAATACTGCGAGAATATGATTACCTCGCCAGGTACAGGGCTCGAACCCAGGACCTTCTTGCTGTGTGGCGGGAGTGCTAACCACTACACCACTGTACTGCCCTATAATAGTAGCTTCCTGGTTATACATGGTATTAATTAATCCATAATTTATCTTCATTATTTTGTTGAAAAGCTGGTGGTGTTTAGTACTGATTAGTACTATTAGTCATGTTATTCTTATGAATTATATTAGAATATTTATGTTATATACATTATTTGCAGAGCAGGCTTCAGGCTTCTTTATTCAGGCTGATACACCAGATATTGGTCCACATGCTCATGACTTCACTGTCACTGCAACTCCTCATCAGTGCAGCGGATTATGACCATCCAACACCATGCAGTTAGGGATCCCAGGTGGTGCAACAGAAAAGAGGTTTCCCCGATGTTGGAAGATTGCAAGACGCTATCCCAAGCTAACTGGGCCTTGGTGGGAAGGATGGTGATACTAGCAGTTGTGGATGTCTATGGACTCGAATATAAGGGAGTGATTTTTTATTAGCATCTCCGCTCAGAACATTCAGCTTCCCTGTAATGTTACAGAAGCAGCAGTTGAAAAAAATCTTCTGTTATCTGTCACCTTCCCGGAGTGGTATCTGTGGTCCAATATGGGAAAACTAGCTAGAGGGTGAGAATTGGGAAATAGGTTTTTGAAACAATAGAGCTGAGGAGTAAAATAAATCTAATCGGTATCAGCCTGGCAGTGCAGGGCAGAGGTGCTCCATTTGTAGACCTGTTTTATTGTAACATACACATCTGTTACAGGCTGCAATGGTCTCTTGGAGCTGATTAGCTGCAAATTCCTACAGTCGAAGTGCAGTTCTTGTCCCTTGAGACCTGATTTCACTAGTTAGGCTCTCCTGATACACATACGACATTCATGGCATTTTGGCAGACTTGCATTTCGACATACATATTTAATTTTGATTTATTCAAGTGAGCAGTTGAGTGGCAGCTTGGTTGGCTTGAACCCCCCACCCTTCGGATCAGTAGCCACCACTGCTGTACACAGTGTTTTGTGAATTTTGACAGTAATTCTGTATTCTGTGAGTCAGTAATTCGGGTGCCTGGTCACACTCTGACTGCTGTTGCAGCTGCAGGGACACTGTGGTTGCTGCCATATTTAAACTGCAAACACGCCCAACTGCAAATACAGGCAGATCAACCATTCTTTCAGCTGATTATGACTACTGACACTGGGGCTAAGGTACAGAGGTGAATCATGAGTATTGAGTGTGTCATAGTCAATTAGAACTACTTGTTCTTAGCAAGCTCCTTGAAAACAAAACAAAAGAAAACAAAAAACACACACACAAAAAAAAAAAAAAAAAACAAGTGCAATTCAAGAAAAACCAGACAGCACTAATCGAAACTTTCAGTGCTATTAAAGAAAGCGAAAGTAGGCCTTCCATTGGATTGAGCAGGTTTACTGGTCACAGTGATGGTGTACGAGTAGATCAGAGGATCCACCACAGGTTCCATTGCGTCTACACTATGCATGGATACTAAGCTACCGGCTGAGATCTAACCTCTCAGGTTGGCAGCTGAGCACACAGAGTCAACCGAGGGATAGAATTACAGCTCATGCATGCCACACACACACACACACACACACCCCCCTGTCAGTCTTCTCAGGCAGGCTGAGATTACTCAACGCATAAATAATCCACATCAGAGTGGTGAGGTGCAGCACGGCCTGGCTGTTTCACAGGTGCCAAACCCAGGACTCGAGCCAAATTCTGAGCTATGCCACCTTCAATATCACTCCTGCCATTTCTCATGCATCCCACCCCCCCCCCACCCCTGGAAACACATCAAGGGCCTGTCCCAGTGAGTAAAGCCAGAGCAGGAATAATAGCAGTGAGTGCAGGGAGCTGGGACAGAGGACACTTCCTCCCCTGATCTAGAGGCCTGGAGACCTGTTTCCTGATCCACCCAGTCTCACATAGCACAGCAGTGACACATTCATACGTTTACTCGTGTGTGTACACACAGCAGCCAAGAAGTCATGAGTCAGAGCAGGGCACTGAAGTCTGTATAACTCATGGAAACAGGCGCTGGTGCTGACTTTTCCCGAGTTCTGCAAGCAGCTCTGTTTGATCAGGCTAAACAAATTCAAACATTACACAGAGGCATGCGGTTATTTCTGCAGTGCTCACTTTTGAAAGATCGGTCGCATTAACTCAAAATAGAACACCACACAAAATACCTTCGCTGCATATTATACCCGCATCAAATAAATGGTGTACTTCTGCATGGTTCAATCTGCACCCACCATATGGTTCATTGTTGCATTCTGCACTTTAGTTTATTTAACATACATTTGTTTCACTTTCACTGGAAAAGAGGAAGAAGGTACAAAGTGTGGTGCTTGCTGAGGACACGGTAGAAGATACACACCTTTGCATTTGTTTGTAGTCTTATCCAGGATGGCCTTCGTTGATACTATTTTCCCGTAACTGTGAAAAGAACAAAGAGAACAGTGTTGGTGCATGAATTGAAAGAGCAGACAGCTGGAGTCTATCTTACAACACTCCACCCCCTACTCACGCAGACACACACGCAGACACACACACACACACACACACACACACACACACACACACACACACACACACACACACACACACACACACACACAGAAATAACACAGCTTGCATAAAACTTAATGACATCATCCCACAAACATGAGACACAGGAGGCTGTTTCTAGACTGAAACGTCCCCAAAAGAAGCACAGATCTGTGCTGGATAAAGATGTCTGACCTTCTGACAAAACAGATACATACACAAGTTCCAACATTTTCCATTCTCTAAAGGCAAGGATGTGGAACACCAAACGCATTTCCTTCTGTCACGCGAAATCTAATTTGGAACCAGATCTCTTCGCTAATGCTCCGTCTTCCAGATCAAAAGAACAACATGGCACAGCAGAGTCAGAGCCGCATACAGGAAACCCATCAGAGCTGTATCACTGAAGCTGTCCATCCTGACAAATGAAGCCAACATTGAATTCCAAACATTGACAGCCACAGCGAGTGTTTCCCAGAAAAGAACCAGGTGGCCACACACCGAGCAAAGACCGAATGAAACAAAATAATCAGGGTAAATATTTCCAGATGAAGGCCACCATGGCAAATGTGTATGAGCATGTGATCTTCCCAACTGATTACCCCACTGCATTAATAGAAGTTTAAACTTGTAGCCAGAGCACGATTAGAGCAGTTGGAAAAAACATTTCCCCCCACATTTTAAAACTTTCCCCTCTTAGTTCAATCCCAACAGAACATTTCTAAACTCTTAACAAATAAAACGAAAATATGGCTAATTCCATCCTTCCTACATAAACAGATTGGTGTCAAATAAAAGAAAAATAGAGCAAAGTTTCATTTCCTGAACTGTTTTATCCTTTATCAGGGTCAGGTAGAGGCTGGAGCCCATCCCAACTGTGGGAGGAAACCCATGCAAGCACAGGGAGAACATGCAAGACATCACACAGAGACTCGGCTACTCAGGATTGCTTTGATAAAGCAAGAAGGTCCTGATATTAAAAATATTATAATGAATAAGTGCAGTGTAATAAATGAGACAGTCAGTATTAGATATGACAACCTTTTGTTTTAAATAAATATAGTAGCCTCAAGTACAAATTGTGCAATTTTATAAAGAAATTAGCTGGATCTTGCAGAACCAGCCAGAGTTCTTTTGGAGATTTCGACAGTTACACTCGATTCTCATTTTTGCATTCAAATCCCTTCAGACTTTTGAACATCTAAAATGGTTTGTTACGTAGACATCATCAATTAAAACTTTACCAAAAGTGCCTAATACCTTTGCACAGTACTGTATAAATAATACACACATTCACTCAAGCTGAATCGAGCATGTGTAAATTATACAAAATAATGTGGATTATTTATTAGTAAGGTGTTCACATACTATCAGCTTCCAGAACAGCTAATAAGGTGTTGAGGATTAAAATACAGGGACATAACACAAGATTAGGACTCATCAAACTGTTCCGTTTGCTCTTATGCCTGATGAATGATGTCATTACATTTCATGTGAGCAATGCGGAAGAAGCTGTGACGCACTGACTTTCATTACGCAGGCAATTGTGTGTGTTTGTCTGTCCCCAGTTCACGGTCCTAGTAAGTCCTAGCAATTTGGTAGCTTTCATGTGAGCTATATATAATATATGTTATTGTTACAAGACATCTGAGAGCTTACGGAAATTGTACCTAATTAAAAGTAATACTACAATAGTCCTTACATTTACATAGACTGGAACTTTCCAATAGGTCTAATGCCGGGCTCTAGTTAGATCATTAGAAGTTCCACTTCATGTTCAAGTTAGACAGAGCATGCGTGTGTCTGAAGACTCGAAAGAGGTTTTTAAATTAGAATTTTTCCACCAATGACATAGTAACTAATGTCATGACAGTAGCAATGTTAATAGCAGTATTAGCGTAAACACATCATTCAGGTAATGTAACGTAATCTAACGTTAGGCCTTATTATAGAGTTGGTGCCACATGAAAGGTCAGTGAACGCGTGTGTTTGCTCCACCAACTATTGCTGTACTGGAATAGACCTCTCCCATCAGGACTGAATTGCTTCACTGTAGGATATGAACAATTAGTTAGAAGAACTATATTAATTTACAAGTGGACCCAAGCCATAAAATCCCAAACCCTAGAAATGCCCTGGTTATAAATGCTGTTAGGTCAGGTGATAACAGTATTGAAAAGTTACTGTTCTGTGAGAGATTAATGAATGTTTTTTTGACCAAGAGAACTGCTTATGGAATTGTTCGAGGAGAAATGCAATTCCTCTGTAATGACAACACACAGGTTTGCTTGTGTGGGAAATTCCCATAGCCACAGAGCTGCTGTGAAACTTGAGCAAATAAATCTACATTCAACAAATAAATCTCCAGGATAAGACAAATTAGAAAGTAGGCGAAACCGCCTGCAATCCCATGCTACGTATCAGACACTTTCCGAGGTTTCTGATCTCTTTATATTAAAAAAAATTAAAAATAAAAAATAAATTTTTTTTTCAAAAAGTCATGGAAACTTGGTAGCACTTAAAAGAATGTGAAAAATGATTTACCAACCTGCTCCAAAAAAGGTTTGCATGCTACACAAGTGCAATGAATTATGAATACATAGTTTGGACTGGTTCTTTCTAAAAGTGCAAAATACAGGACTGACTGATTTAGCAGTCCCACATTAAACAAAACACTCCCTTATTCTGTGTAGATACTGCGTTAGTGTTAAAACAGTTTCATAATGTTACACTGGAAATGAAATGACATCATGTGATGAAGCATGAAGAGATAAGATTTAAAAAAAGAGATTTGAAGGTATGGGGTTTCGAAAGTCTAGATTTAGCAAGTTCAAACTCACTGACACATTTGGCGAACCGCTTAATCCCATTAGGGTTGTGCAGAGGCTGGAGCCAATCTCAGCTGACACTGGGTGAAGGTTTGGGTACACCTTAAACAGCTCACCAGACCATCGCAGAGCCAACACACACACAATCATTTACACTCACATCCACACCTAAGGGCAAATTTGGGATATCCAACTTGCCTAATGTGCATGTCTGTGAACTGTTGGAGGAAACTGGAGCACCTGAAGAAAACCCAAGAACAGAGAGAGAACACGCAAACACCACAGAGAAATGCCATCGCTGACACCGGGATTCGACCCCAGAACCTTCTTGCTGTGAGGTGGATGTGCTAACCTCTGCGCCACTGTGCCACCCCAAGTTCAAACTGTTAATTTTAAGTTTCAAGCAGTAACAGCTGAGCAAATTAACACCCTGTTTAAAAAAAATTTATTACATCAGGTATAGTTTTGTTGGAGCCCGTGCCAGGGAAAATAAACTTTACTCTAGCTCAGTAAGCGTCTTCCAGCATGCTGAGGTTCTCAATGAGCTGTTATTTGGCTCCTCTTTGTGTCAACACTCTGCTAACCTGTAGCTATTTAACAAAAGACCAGAGATAAATGGTCATTATTGAAGTGCTTTGTATGCCATGATTTATTAATACAGTTACAACTGGACATGGTGTGTGTAATACTGCGATAAATATTAGATGACAGTTCCAAATGCTTATTAGTGAGCCGTTAACACGACACACAAATGATTACTTGTGAAATAACATTGTTTTGCATAGTTACTGCACTATGAAGGTCACAACTGCTTTATTAGCAGCTTATTTTAATGATTTTCACTGAAACTGGTAAATATATTTTATCACAACAGTATTAATATGGCAAGATTGGTTAAAAATAGATCATGCCTTAAATAATTTATTCAATTTTTCGAACTACTTTATCCTTTATGAGGGTCACTGGGAGGCTGGATCCCATCCTAGCTGATTTCAGGTGAAGACGGGGTATAGCCTGAACAGCTTGCCAGGCCATTGCAGGGCCAACTTATACACACACAACCATTCACAATGACATTCATCACCTATTGTTGTCCAATCATCCTAATGTGCATGTGTTTGGACTATGGGAGTGGACTGGAGCACCAGAAGAAAACCCACACAAGCACAGCGAGAAAATGTACACGTCACACAAAAAAGCCCTCGCCAAGCTAACCACTACGCCACCAAGCCACTCATGCCATAACTTATTAATCTTAAAATAAAAAAGAAATTGTACCATTTCCATTTCTAGTACTGTCTGGCATTCACCCAAAATGCAAGATTACAATGTAATTTAACTGTACAGATCATGCAGTGATTGTATTTAATATATTTCCTTATCTCATCCTGAAACCCCTTCCAGGTTACAGCACTATGGGAAAATTAAGCAGATCCAAGGGATACTGTGTAAATGTAGAAACTGAGAACCTAATAGAGATGTAGGATGTTAGAATACAGGACAGAAGATATGAAAGTACAGTTTCACCTTTGACCTGTCCTGGGAAACAGGAAACCTATTTTCAAAGAAGACTTGAGCTGTATGTGTATAAAGGCTTTCACACCAGCACTGCAGGTGAAGGGGGACAGAAAGACAGCATTAAGCTCATTAAACTCTTCCAATTCATATCCATCCTCAAAAAAAAAAAAAAAAAAAAAAGTGACGTGATCTGAAAGCCAATTATGGTGAATGACCTTTAAAGCCTGTGCCAGGCCGGTCTGCCTTGACTCCTTTGACCTCCTGCTTTGTTCTTCTGGCTCCAAGGCCAGGAGAATGAGGGAGTTTCCAAACATTACAGGAATTTTAACATTTATCCCCACCCCCTCATCCCAAATTGGAATATCATTCATTGAAACTTAGAAAGGCTATAAGGCGAGGTTCTAGTCCTTGACTGACGCAGTGCCATTATGAAATGATTTTGAAAGGTTACCCTGAATACTCTTCAAAACTGTGCTTATAAACCTCATTTTCTGCTTTGTTGACAGACATGGCTCTCCAAAACCCAACCCTTCCTATTAGCCTATGTATCCATTAGCTTTCACTAAAAATCCATTGGAATTGGATTGCATGCGCTAGTGTGGACTGAGGGAAGGAGATAGGGTGTCGTCCCAGCCAGAGAGGCAGCCGGGAGAACAATGCAACAGACATCTCACCTGCCGTTCCTGCCCTTTATCCTACTCAGCTTATTACAGGCTCCTGTTACTATTCTCTATGAGCTTATTGATTTCTATAGACATTGCTCAGGGTCATACTACTATTCGATAAGAACACACACACTTATGGACCTGCTCTATGGACTTAATCAGACAGCAAAGACGTTTGAGGCTTTTTCTGTTTGGGGTTATGGGATCAGACTGCACGGTTTTTTTTGTTCGGTAGATAGCTTCATGTGTCTCAGAACTGAGCATGCAGCCACAAAACCTCACATTAAACAACCTGCCTTATTGACTCACTATAGAAATCATGCTACAATAAGACAAAGTCAAATCACAAACATATGTACAATTAACAAAACATTTTTTTACAAAGTGAGCCACACACACACACACACACACAATCATAACCTTGAATGTCTTTTTCCCATAAACTGCCCACAGTAAATGTAAGGTATATGAAAACCTGATTCTTGCTATTTCCACATTCCCACCCTGTGCTAAGTAGCTCTGGATGTATGCTTCCGGAAGTTGAATCATTCTGCACACAGCAATTCTATATTTAAATTCTATAATTATTCAACATTGCAACATTGGCACTACTCAATTCAACTACAGCCACTGAGCCTGAGGGGCATAATTGCTATGGTATATACTGAATGGGAGGATAAGCCAAAGAGCACACAAGATTTTAATGATTTTTATTTCAAATTGTGTAGAAGAGGTGCAGAAGAGCTGTGTAACAGTATCTCTTTAACTACCTTTAAGAGTTTTATGATATGCAAAGACAAAGAAAAGCAAATTGAAATGAGATTTTCATTTTAATCATAAACACTTTGTAGCTAACGGCATCTTCTGAATTCATTCATTCAGAGTTTTCAAATATATACTACATAGAGCGCAAGTAAACACTTTTTTTTATTATATACTACACGGAAACACAACAAACAATATTTTTCCATTTTTAAAGTGTGACAAAGATGACGTCGCCTGCTCCAAGTGACTGTCCATCATTTTGATTCAAGCATCATCCACTGGGGATAATTGTGGCGAGTTCCCAGATAGTTTTTGCAGTTCCAGAAATCACAGGGAGAACATGCAAACTTCACACAGAAACACCTGAGGCCAGGACTCGATCCTGGGACCTTCTTGCAGTAAGGCGGACATGCTATCCACTACTTCATCATGCCACCCCGGAGGATTATCACAATTTGAGAAATGCTGTTGCTTGAAAAATCATCAACTGGGTTGGGATAGTATCAGAACCACTGTTATTATACTAAACACGCATGCTGTATTTTGTGTGATTCATTATATATCCTGAGAGGCTTTAGTGCATAGTAAGCATAAAGAATTCAAATGGTCATCAAAACACGGCAGATGGTAGATGAGGATTTCACCAGAAATAAAAAGGCAATATAATACATACAATATAATAAAACAAAAGTATGCAGCAGTTTTAAGAGTATAAACTTCAGAGGTCAGATGAGTATCTTCAAACACACACACACACACACACACACACACACACACACACACACACACACACACACACACACACACACACACACACAGAGAGAGAGAGAGTGAGAAAGTAACCTGTTGTGGCTTTATTTAACAAGGATAATGCATGACAATGATTTTTCAGTTCCACTCAGGAAATGAGAAGGACTCCGAATGCAGCTCTTCTCTGCCTTGCATAACTTCACTTCAAAGGTTAAAGGGGAAATTGCTTTAGCTGTCAAAATGAGATTAAGCTAAATGCAGCTATTGCTTTGGAGATCACATTCCTGGGCCTTACCCCATACTGATCCATGACCTTAAATAGCATTTTAAAGTTACCAGTCATCTCCAGTACCATAAGCAAGTCCAACTTATTGAGTAGTTATTAAAATGACTATCAATTACACCGTTCCCTTGTTTCCTTTGTCTTCTAAAGGTGACAACTATCACTTAAAGTATACAAACTTGCCACGTTGTGTGAGGCGTAACAAACATTAGACGAACTAATTACACCCCAGGAAGTGAGAAACTTGACTTTCCCAATAAAGTGGAACATGAAATTGCCACAGTTTGCCTTCTGTACCCCCTCCTAAGCAAACACTCCAGGAAAGCCATAGAGGAAGAAGGAAGAGATTAAATGTGCTACAAAGTCAACATCTCATAGTCTGAGCATGTGACCGTGTGTGTGCATGTATTTGTGTGTGTGTGTGTGTGTGTGTGTGTGTGTGTGTGTGTGTGTGTATATAAAATGGGTGGCTGACAGAGGGTTTGGAAAGTGGAGAAAGATTTCAAAGTCACCTTGCCGGTCAGGCAATGATATAAAAGCACAATGAGCCTCGACAGTAATCGAGACCTTTTACTTTGTAGAGTTGAAGATTTTCAGGAAGTTCTCTGTGGCCAGATTTATTACCAATGCCTTTGAACCTCATATTTTCCTGTGCAGCTCTCAATGCTGTTTTTCAATTTTCTGTTTTAAAATGAAACATTCTCATAAGTTTCCATATCACGCTCAGAGAGGCATTACAACTTATCATTTATTCATCACATTCCTTCCAGTTTAGACCTCTGAAAAAGCAAGTTGTAGCATATTAATGCTGAGAGGAACTGAGTGTATTTATGGTGCTCGAACATAATGTTATAGGCAAAGAGCTACAGAAAAGTGCCCCGACACCCTCTCTCATTATTGTAAGAATCAACTGCTGACTTCTGACCTTTCTAACTCTGCTGTAAAATCACAGTGAAATACCACTGAATGTACTCACACGTCTCATAAATCTATAACAATGATGCACAGTCATACTATCTGTGTGGTGCAAAGATTAGTTTCACATATTCAGGACAGCTTGAATAAAAGCAGCAACCACTGCACTGTGGCTCAACTGATTATAACCATATACACGGCCCAGCGTGTGGGACCTGGAGCCGTGCTGATACACAAGACTGATGTTTGTGTATTTGCGACCATATTCCCCTACTCGAGCCATAATCGATCTCCATTTCAGAGCGGCTCATTCCTCTCAGAGTGCAATTGGGATTAATGAGCCACAGCCAGTTGTGTAGATCTGCAGGAGGCTTTTCTCCAATCTCGTCGTCCATTCCATTGACATACACAAGTCTAGGGAAGCATTACTACCTTCGGATGAAGCTAATATTTGGTCTAAGGCTCTCCTAAGTCTTGCATTTACCAAGACTGAGAAGGAGGAAAAAAAAAAAAGATGAATCAATAACAGATCAATAGGGGGGCTAATGAGAGGAAGTGGTGTACTCACGGCTGGCAGAGCTTGACCAGGTCATGGTCGGTGGTTGCTGGGGGCAAGCCACGAATGTACAGGTTGGTTTTGCTGAGCTGCTCCCAGCCTGCTGTGCTGCTGCTGCTGCTGCTCTGATTGGTGCTGCTGTTGGTTCCGGGGCTCGGGGGAGCCATGGGCTGAGACGACGGGCCAACGGGGGGCTGCCGAAAGAGACAGAACAACAAAACATTGTCAGGGTGAAGAGGCACTGGAACACATGGGTGAGAAAACCAAACATGGCCTTTAAATTTGGGGAAAAAAGAAAGGCAAGAACAGATATAAGCAGAGGTTTAGGATATCTGTGTAATTTTGGACTCCACACAGATGAATAATGCGGTGAGTGAGTGTAAGACTATTGGGAATATCAACATTTATTAGATGAACAAAAGATGAATGTGAACAGCAGGGAAGCCACTGGTGCATTTATTATATGTGTATCGAAGAAGAAATTGAACCTGGGTGGGTCCTATTGATTGAACTTACGGTAAAAGGGCTAGTGCAAGTCATCCTAATGCATGTAGGGGTGGTACAGCTACCCAGAAATCTTACACTAAAGGTTTAGACACTCTAAAATTCAGACTGTGCTGATTTGCACTAGTTCTTATCCATTGTTTAATAGTAAGAACACTGATCGCTCATACAACAATAATCATCAGGAGATGACATATACACTCCCCCCCACATTTCACAAAATATGAATAGCAGAAATCCCCAAAATTTAAAAGACACAACTACACTGAAGTCAGTGCTAAGCTTGCTGAAGTTATTTCATATGATTTCAGAGTTCAAAACGGTTACAGACAAACAGAGATACGGACAGATGCCTGGATGGGCAGACAGACTGATGACTACATCCCTCCGCATTATGTGCCTGGGGAATAATAAAGGTTTTAAATTTTTGGCCTAGAAACAAACACTACCCATACTTTCACATGTTTAACTGATTGCCATGGAAACTTGAAGAAAATATAAATTGCAGAAATCCCAAAATATCAAACGGCACAATTACACTGCTTAGTAGAAGTAACTGCCAAGTTTGATGAAGAAATCTCAAACAGTATCCAAGTTCTGACCAGGAATTCAAATGATTACAGATGGACAGACATACTGACGACTATGTCCAAATGCATCACATGCCGGGGGGATAAAAATGTCACTCGTATGCAGTGTGTGTGCAGGTTTTCCTTCCAACCAAGCAGAAGCCACACCTGAGGGTTTATTCAAAAGTAAAGATCAATTCACTTAAACAGGTGGAAGATGTGGCTCGTCCTTGGAATTAAAACCTGCACCGACACTGGCCCTTGCAGGTAAGATTGGACCTCTGCTGTACAAGAAGAAAGTTATCTGTGCCTGTGAGAGATGATGGGGCAGTGGTGGCCCAGTGGTTAAGGTGCTGGCTTACTGATTCCAAGGTCAGGGGTTTAAGCCCTACAATCACCGGGTTGTCACTGCATTGCAAGGCAACGCACAAAAAAAACCAAACACATTCACACCTGGGGGCAATTTGGAACAGCCAATAAGCCTACTGTGCGTTCTTTCGGACGTAGGCAGAGGGAAAACATGCAAACTCCACACAAAAACACCCAAACTGAGGACCTTCTTGCTGTGAGGCGGACGTGTTAACCACTACACCACTGTTCCGGCCTCCTTGAAGACGTAGTGCATGCTAAATCATATTTCGCTCTCGGTCACTAAATGCAAAAAAAACAACAACCCCACACTTTGTAATTGTGACAATGTCAATTGTAAAAAGCGCTATACAAATAAACTGACTTGACTTGACTTGACTTAATTATTTGGGGTGCAAAAACTTTTTGTAAAGAATTTCTATACCTTTGCTAAATAATAAATGAGGCCCAGAGTTTATATTACAGTTGGACTAGTTACTGCCTGGTTAATGTGTACATTTTCAGTAGGTTGTGCTGAAGCTGACATAATAGTAAGACGTGTAAAAAGTACAAGGAAGACAACAGGACAACTCAGCTAGCATACTGAGCTAAGACTCACCGGCTTCTTGCTGTTCCGGTTAAGCTGATGCTAAGTGCCACTCCTTGTGTGCGTAAAGATTTGGTACATATGCAATGTGCATGTAAATGGAGACTTTCAACAGACTGCTTTGTTTAAAACACATATCATTTATTCCCAATCTGCATGTAGAGTGAATTAATTTGGGTGACAAAAATATCTTGAAGTATTTGAGGAGATGTCTTTTGCTTTAAAGCCCTACTCCCACACATTCTACAGATGAAAAAAAGGTAAACACAGGTTTAAGGATGCAGCTCAGACTTGTGATGTGTTAAAGGGGACCGGGACAAACTTCTCAAAATCCAATCCATTGTTTTTAATGTGAAAGCCCATGACCGCTACCATCAAACTCTCTGCAACAAAACCTCCACAAATTCACTGTTAGTGACCCCACTGAAAGACACTTCAAGCTTTTTCTGCATGTCATACATGAGAAGTGCTGAACAAAATAAGCCTCATCTTTTCTTTCTTTCTCGGGCTATGCACAAGAAGGCGTGGTTCCATTAAAAAGGAAAAATCATTCAAAACAAGTAAATGGATCAGCTGAAAAAATATAAAATATAGACATTTTGAAAAATATCCAGGGCAGCACATCGGTGTAGGGGTTACCATGCCCACCTCACAGTCAGAAGGTCTTGGATTTGAGTCCCGTGCTCGGCGAGGGCATTTTTGTGTGGAGCTTGCATGTTCTCTCTGTGCTTGCGTGGGTTTACTTCACATACTTCAGTTTCCTCCCACAATCCAAAGACATTCACATTAGGCTAAGTGGCTGTTCCAAATGGACCCTAGCTAGGAGTGTAAGTGTTGGCCCAGCAATGGACTAGTCATTGTCAAATTAAGTGGTTCAGCAAATGAAAGGTTGAATGAAAAATATTTTCAGTTTGATGTTACAATTTGAGAATGTCATCAAATATTTGCAGGTTGTCTGGATTTTTTAAAACAGCGGCACGCTACTTGGTGAGAATTCTAGGATGGATGAGCCAGTGCCTTTCAGAAACAATTATTAAAATAAATATATGCCTACACAGTCCCACACAAAGCGAGCTTGCCAAGTCTTAAGACTGACCAGTCTGGCTACTAATCTTAACTCTTAGCTGCTAACTGATAAATTAAAACTAAAAGACAAAACACAACTCCTATTCTGAGAAAATAACCCTGCCAGTTCATCTAAATGGAGCAAACTGAAGTAGCCTGTTGTACAAATGGGCCCTGATTCATGACTGCAAACTAAATAACTCTACACTGTCGGTGCTGAATGAAGATGAATATCTTGCTCTACTGTGTTCCGTCCTCATCCATTTCCACTTCTAGCAAACCAGAAGAGCTCCATGTGCGGCAGATTAAAAAAAAAAAAAAAACAACACAATGAATTTGTGTGAACAAGATATACATGTTGCTGAGCTTCCTGGCAGGATTCAGCATGGTTTTTAATTATTGTACATATTATGTACAGTGCATGCATCTATGTTTGCAAGTAGGAGGGCAAAGCAGCCAGTTCCAGCCTTTCCTAGCAGAAACCTAATAGTCCACATGACAAGCTGTACACTGCAAATACAACCCTACCCTACCCCATGGGAATCCACACACACACACACACACACACACACACACACACACACACACACACACACACACACACACACACACACACACACACAAACAGGAAACCACTTGCATGCCAAGGTCCTTACATGCAAACCAGTTGGATAGGCACGTCTGGGAATGAAAAGTAAGCACCAGGAAAAGAATGACAACACTGCGTCATTGCTACAGGGTGTGCTGTGTGTGCAGTGCAAAACCTGCTATGGCTCTGTGAAGCCTGATTTTACAATGTATTTAACACACAAATACAAAATGGGCACAAGCTACGCTTAACAAACAGAATATTTTTACCTCATAACTGCTATAATTCACAAATGGTGAAGTCCTAACCATTTCATCAGATATGTGCACAACTTACAAATATAAACCCTTAATTAGGCTGGAAACAGGTCCACCATTGAAAAATCATGCATACCAGAGAAAATCTTGGGGGATATTTGGAAAGGCTTTTACTGCGCCGGTTAGATAGCCCTATTCTTCACATTATAAAAGAGCTCTTGTTTGGCAGAGCCAATCACTTCCGGCCTGTTTGCATGGACACAGATGTTCTTAGCCGGGGAGCTTTTCCTCCTCAAGTACTCCCTCTGTTCCACTCTGATTACCCCTTTCTCTCTTTCTTTCACAGTATGTTCAAGGAGTCACAAGAAAAAAGGAAGCGCTCGGAATCCGAGGAATGAGGCAGTGACAGCGTTGGGCAATCACAGCCTGGATGTCCTCCAGAAGCTCAGATCGTCTTTCCAACATTTACGAGTCTCCTTGGCAATTTAACACTCGCTGTCTGGGATTTTAGATTGCTCCAGACCTTTTCTCCTCTCTGTGGAGAAACAGCAGCAGAGATGCAACGCACTGGCAGGACATCCTGCTCCTGTCCTCATACCACTGTATGTATGTAACCATGTTTATACAAACATCTGACTAGGCAGGAAAAAAAAAAACTGTCTGGAACTTTCATTTCACGCAAAACTGCTTTTGAGAACACACCTGAACTGCACCACTGGGATAGTGCTTCCAATTCAAAAGAATGTATGAATCATAGGTTAAAGAGGAAGCTGCAAAATTCCTTCCAAATGAGGAGAAGGACACAGTGCAGTAACAGTGCAAAACAGTGCAGCTTGGTAAAAACAATAGTTATGGCCCTGTCCCAAATGGCACCTTTAGTCCTGCAGTTCCTCCAGTTTCACACTTTGGTGACATGGCTGAGATGTGTGAGTGAACAAGGCCTTTGGGAGTTTTACAAGTTAGCATTTGTTGCATGTTGTGTTCAGTGTGGTGTTTTCACAGTGGTTCACTATGCAGAGATACAGATGGAGAGTCACAAACTTACATGTCATTATTCGTGCATACACTTCCGCAGAATGATCCAACAAGCTATGAGCAAAAAAAAAACCTTTGAAGCATGTTGCTTAACAATGACAAGCAAAATTTGAAAATTTTTCCATTAATGAACATTTTTTCTTTAAATAACAAATTTAAACAGTGGCTCCACATTAAATTGTGTGCGTACACTGTAGATTATGTAACGCATGACATTTCGTTTAACCAGTTGTTAAATGAGATTTGCTGTTTTGCACAGGTGCTATATTACACGTTGCTATGCTACTTAAAGCAACAAACCCTTTAGGACTCTAACTTGATCTCACTCTCATCTTATCTGCTGTGACTAGTCCTTGCTCACTATAACAGGGAGTTGGGGGTCAGGGACCACTGCTGAGTCTGATATGATGCAGGCTGTTCCAAAGGGTGCCTAGAAGGTGTTTTTGCAAACACACTCTGGAAGCCCAAAATGGGAAACGGGACTCCCTACAGCCTTGCAAACTTTGCAGGTGGAAGTAAACAAGCACCAGGTGGTCACAAGTGCACCATTTGGGATCAGCGCTAATGCAGCTTTATTCTGAGAAAAGCTAGCCCAAACGGGTCAAGGGCAGTATTCAGGAAGATGTCAGCAAAACTCCTATATCGTGACTAAGTAAAATGTCAGTTAGATGAAATGCAGATCCATCTTAACAATTAACTTAACCCAAGTTTGTGCTCTGTGTCTAAATAGTTCACTACCCAAAGGGTACCAAATGGGTTCAGTGGTTGCTCTGTGTAATAATTTCCAAATGACAGACACATTAATCCGCTGAACACTCTGCAATCTCAAACACAGAAATATTAATAACAGTAACTGGCAAAGTCGATTATTACTTCATTCAGAAACTATTATGAATCCATATAAAACACATCACAAAACTAATTAACTCTATACCACATTCTATCACATGACTACTTATATTGCTGACGAAACTCTCTTATTTGCATTATCGTTTCGCCAACATACTATAACAGTTATAAAAAAAGATATTCCTGTTTCCATTTTCAGAAAAATCCTGACTCGACTTGGTTTCTAATGCTAATCCAATCCTGACATCACATTATTAAGCCACTGACTACATGACTGGGTAGCAAATTTCTGCAAATTATCAGAGGCCTGGTTGTGAGAGCCAGTAAGAACATTTTTGCTGTGCAAAAATAATGCTGTGTCAGACCTGAAAACAATTCCAAACCAATATGGAGTCATCAGTATCAGCCTCAGTACTGCTACTCAGTATTAGATCCAAGCAACTCTATGCGGGAATATATTGTTTACATGATTGAAATCTCGATATAAATCTGTGCTCTGAAGCTAATATCTGTTGGAAATTCTCAAAATCCAGCTGCTTCATTTATCCACACAGACTCTCCAAGAGATACAAGGGCATTAAAATAGGCCTCATTAGAGTAGAGCACAGCATGACCATCATTCTGTCAGTGTGGCTCATTGTATTTCTTATAAATGTACTCAGATTCCTCTCCATGAACTCTGAATTTGATTTTTCTTCTGATAATAAAAAACATTTGACCAAATACGGCCAATTATATTCATTTCCCTTCATGCTCCTGACCAGGACATCACTGATAAGTATGTAAAATCTTATATTAAAAGACTAAATATAAATCCTATTTTTAATCCACCACCTGCTCAGGAGTTGCTGTAAAGCTAATGCCCTTCTGTCTGAGACTGACATTGAAGGGTGCTGAAAAACAGGCCTCAGATCAGAGAGATCCAGCAATGATGAGCAAAATGTCATTCCATGAACGGTCCATGCTCAAAGAAAGGGATTATGAAACAGGACAGGCCCAGGCCCAGGCCACTATTCAAATGGTCTGGCAACCAGACGGTACATCATAATATAGTTATAAAACAGCTGCGCAGAGGCTAGGCAGTCACGGCATGGCAAATGAGACAGGATCATACGTCCAACCAGAAGGAACACTGGCAGGACTTCCAAGTATGAGAGCCAAATTCTGTCCAGGAGCCAATATGGCTGTATCTTGCATTCTTAGGAGGTCGAACCCATCTGAATGATAAGTGCAAAACAGAATTAACAAACATGTGAGAAATTCACCAGAAAAAAGTCTCGTGAAGTAAATAGTGTTTAAGCAGATCAAACAGCAAATTTGCCATTTACTCATACTTATTTACCAATGAATGCACTTTATTTCATTTATGTGGCAGACTAAGGTATCATTTAAAGGAAATCGATCACCTTAACCATGAATGAGTGCTGAACATATCAAACCATGCCTTCGTCGATGTGTGCACATGCGAGGTACCCCGTGTAACAGCTCCCAGCCACCTGAGGTCAGGCCCCTTCTATACATGAGGCACTACGCATTTCTGTGGGCCCTAAGGAAGACCGTGTAGGTAATTTGCTCTAGTAAGTGTTTGGTGTGGTCAACTAAGGCATGGTTTGATGTGTTTAGCACTCTTGTAAGGTTTCCTTTAAGCAATGTCTGAAGCAGTTCATCTGCTATTTAATATATTCTTATAATCGCAGATAATTACGCAGCCTGGTATGTGATAATTGTTTTGGGCTACGTTGTGAGTAATAATAATTTGGGTACATCATTTATTAGGGACAGCACTAACTGAATCAAAAATAGTTGCTCATGTGCTGGCTGTAATCCCAGTCCTGTTGCCTTTTTTAAAATGCCTGCACAAGAACCGTTTTTTGGCACATGGTACTGGAGAGCTATATATAGAGTTGTGGTCAGAAGTTTACACATTCATCATGAACATGAATGGCATAGAAAGATTGGGTTTTCAATTATTTCTGTTTTTTTTCCTCTGGGAAAGAATGTTTGTGCAACGTGTACCTTTAATGTATATTTTTCATTCATTTTGGAGTCTCTGAAATCAACACAGTGTTAAAAAGCTACATACAGGGTCAAATATACATATACTTCTATACACCCAATTCCAAAATATTTTTTACTGCCAGAGCCAAGGACTCGTAACTTTCTGTAAGTGATCATGTTAGATCACAGCTGGTAGCCTTTTGTGCCAAACATGAAAAGGGTTTGTTTTAGAAATACAAGAAGTATAGCCATGTTGCCAGCTAAGTGTCATCCTCAGCTGAGAGGAAACTGGTAAAGATGATCAGGGACAACCCAGGAACCACTAAGGAACAGGCCTACCATGAACTAGAAACTGCTGGAACAACAGTGTCTCAGTCTACAGTCACGCGACTTTAACATCACCATGATCGGGCAGGCTGCCATTCAAGAAAGAAGTCCCTCCATGTTGAGCATTAAAACTATACCATGGAGCAGTGGAAGTAGCTGGAGTGGTGGTATGAATCTTGAAACGAGGTAATACAGTGCAGCATTTAACCTGTCCACATATTGATTAAGTGGTGTAATAAGTACCATCAGATTACAAGTGAACAAAATAGTGTAGCGCTGTAATGATGAAGGCACATGACTTAATTTGCGCATCAAGTACTACTGGAGGACATTTCTGCTGAAGGTAACTCATTTAAATAGATATTTGTAAGTTTTAGAATTATATATATTTATATAGATGTATGTAGAATTCTGTATGTATATATAGATACTTGTAATTTTTTTTTAATTTAAACTTTTTCTTATTCTTTACTTGGTATTTCCTCTGGGATCAATAAAGTATTCTGATTCTGATTAAAATTAGCTAGCTTATACAGATATGTTTGCCTAACACTGTTATTAAAACCGAAGAGTGTACATGAATTCTGCCTTTGCCCTCGCTAGTTAGGAAGCATACTATAGCAAGCCACAGACCAAAGTGCCCTGAATTTATAAGAAACAAGTCAAGGTCCTAGGTATTAGTAAGACTTGGGTCTAAAAAATAATATACCATAATGTATAATTTCTTAGATAAACCTCATTCATTCATTCATTTTCTAAGCCGCTTAATCCTAATTAGGGTCGCGGGGAGGCTGGCGCTCATCTCAGCCGACTCTGGGCGAGGGCGGGGTACATCCTGATCAGCTCGCCAGGCCATCGCAGGGCCAACACTCACACAACCATTCACACTCACACTCACACCTAGGGGCGATTTGGAACAGCCAATTAGCCTACTGTGCATGTTTTTGAACTGTGGAAGGAAACCGGAGCACATAGAGTAAACTGACGCAAGCACGGGGCGAACATGCAAACTCCACACAGAAACGCCCAAGTTGGGAATTGAACCCAGGTCTTCTTGCTATGAGGCGGACGAGCTAACCACTAAGCCACCGTGCCGCCTAGATAATCCTCAGTGAAGCCATAATGTTATCCATTTCAACACCCATAACAAGTTTGCCAACACAGGACTAGACAAAACATCACTATGTTTGGCTAATTTAAAATGAGTTATTTACAGCTAAATATTTCCCAAATATGTGCCGAATGGGGAAGTGAACCCACGTTCTTGGATTGGTAGGCCTGGGCCTTTGCCACTGCACCACTTCACGTGACAATACTACGACAGATAACATAAGATATAAGATAGGGTATGACACCTTACCAGTGCCCGAAATTGCTCACTACTTACTACATAGAGCACTATGTATAGTATATTGTATAGTGCCATATTGTAGTAGTGTCCGAATGTATACTGAGAGTTATTATACACTATATAGTACACTCAACATATCCCATAATGTGTTGTGAAAAGTATAGTGTACAACCGATGGTCACTAACCAAGCAGATGATCTGTCTTATGACAGGAGGCGTGTGACAAATTCAGGAGTTTTAGCATGAAAATAAGGGCACACAAAATAGGGTAGGATGTAAATATTGAAAAAAAATATATTAAAATTACAGTGAAGTGAAAGAAATTGATCCAAAACCTCAAATTTGGCCTGAGCCAGTAGTAACAACTGGCTCAGGCCAAATTTGAGGTTTTGGATCAATTTCTTCATGATGAGAACTAGCAGTAGTAGAAGTAATAATAAAAAAGCACATGTTCTGTGTGTATGTTACATTGAAGATGACATCACAGCAATTTTGCATGGCGTCACTATATAGGCCACTTACACTGAGTACTTTGTCTGCAGTGGAAAACAAAGTACCTAATTCCAATAGCGGGTAGACTCTGGTACAGTTAAGTTGAGCCTGTACTATTTAATTGGCATTGTAATTGGGCTATCTGTCATGTTCCTCAAACTATTCCTAAACAATTTCTTTAGAGTGTTGCAGGACACATTATCCTGTTGAGAAAACGCCACAATCATTAAGGGAGACCACAGTCATGAAATGGAGTACTTGGCATGCAACATCATTGGTAGTTAATGGGGGTCAACATTGCATCCACATGAAAGCCCATGGTTTCCCAGCAGAACACAGCCCAGAGCATCACACTGCCTCCACCCTCTTGCCTTCTTCCCATAGTGCACCTTGGTGCCATTACTTCGCCAGGTATCCAAATGATGGAAAAGAAAATGTGATTCATCAAACGACACCATCTTCTTCACTGCTTCATGGTCCATTTCTGATGCTCACATTCCCATTACAGATGTCCTGATGCTCTGTTCTTTTTATTTACAGCATTACCTGGACAGAAACCTGTACTGCAGTAGCAGGTCTGTGGGACCGGACCAGGTGGGCTGGTCTTTGTTTCCTAGGCACAGCAGTGAGCCTTGTGTGCCCATGACCCCAGAACAAGTTCATTGGTTTTCCTTTCTTGGATCATTTTTATTAGGTACTAACCACTGCTTACTGGGAGCACCCCACAAGACCTCCTGTTTTGGAGATGCTCTGATCCAGTCATTCAGCCATCTCAATGTGGCTCTTGTGAAAGTAACTAAGATCCTTATGCATACCCATTTTTCCCCACTTAGCCTCAAAATCAGACTGCTTACTTGTTGCCCCATACACCCCACTTCTTAAAAGCTAATGAAACAATCGATGTTAGTACATAAAAATAGCCCAATCTGATTGATTCGCTATCTTGGGCATATTAAACATTAACCTGAGATAATGTTTCGAAATGGCTGACAAACACTCACAATTTGTCACAGTCATTTGGAGTTGGCAGCGTGATATCTTTAAAGCTATATATGACAGTGTTGTTATAAAAGGTATTAATATTATTTAAGCAATATTAGAACTCAAGATAAAGATAAAACTTTGCTGCTAATTACACAGTTGAGGTCATTCGCATAGCAAAGATATTTAAATATACAACGAATACCTTATTTAATTTCTGAGTCGGAATAAAAAAAAAAGAATAAAAAATACAAACTCTGTGCTTATCCCCATCTAAAATTAGTCACCTGATGCTACTTTCGGACTATCAACAACAATGGTGACGACGAGAAAGCGAGGTAGGCCAGCTGGCACCAGCTGTGTTTATAGTGTCTTTTCACATGCTTGTTTGCAGTTCAAAGTAAAGGTTTTATGCAAAAATATTGACTTTATTTTAAATATCAATATATGATAGTAGCATCGTAAATCATTATTTCGTTGCAGAAACATGGTAAAATGCATTAAATGTTGTTATCTTTATGAACTGTTTTCAAACCTCAACTTCATTTGACTGCTAGTGCAATTGCGTTTCTTTTCTCCCTGATTATTTTCATTATTGGTCCTGCAATGGCCTGGCGAGCTGTTCAGGGTGTACCCCACCCTTGCCCTGAGTCAGCTGAGATGGGTATAAATAAATGAATTATCATTATTTTCAATGGTTAACACATGCATCGTGTTTCACATGTTTTATATTGTATATATTCAAATTCCTTATAATGTAGTACTCAGTGTTTTTCAAACTATACGTCCAAATTTCCAATGTACCCAAAAATCACACAATTATGACTTATATATGCAATTTTAAAATGTAAACAGGTGAATATGCTCGCCTCTCCCTCCATCACAGTGTCAATTCTGTTTTTCCGCACACATGTTCAGTGGTGTTGAATCGTCAGAACATCATTCATATTAATGAGGAAAACTGAGACGGTTACAACCAAAATTAATTGTAACACCAGGGAGGTACCAGAGTAAATAATCAGCGGTAAGTAACATTTTTAAATGCATTAAGTTTCTCAAAGTTGCCTTGACATTCTGTCTCAGGGACTATTCAGCAACATTCACCTTGCCTTTGGCGAATAATTGTTATTCACATCATCTTGCAGTGGTTTTATTGTGTACACATACATATAGAGAATTAGTTAGGCACACCTATACATTCCTGGAGATGTCCAATCAACCAATCATAGGACAGCAGCACAATACGTTAAGTCACGCAGGTACAGATTAAGAGTTTTAGTTATTATCCACATCAAAATCACAATTTAGAATTTTTTATTTATTTATTTATTTATTTTTTCTTGGTGACTTTCACATCACTATGACTGTTGGTATCAGATGCCTACTTAGAATATGTCTGAGCCTGCATCTCTCCTGGGATTTTCTTTAAAGTTCATACGTGTAACAGTTGGGTAACAGTATTTTTTTAAGCTCATTCAAACTTTTAGTATATAGTAGACAAAAAAATACAAGAAAAACAACTAAAACAAGAATATTATGTTCTATTTTTCCATTTTTCAAGAGACAACACTGCCTACTCCAACTGTGAAAATAAACAGCCAGAATGTGGCAGTTCTGTAAGTGGAAACGTCTCAGAGAGGTCAGAGGAAAATGGACAGGCTGGTTTGAGCTAGGAGGAATTCTGAGGTAACTCAATGACATTTACAGTCGTGGTGAGCAGAAAAGCAACCTAGAAAGCACAACACCTAGATTTTTAAAATGGATCCTCTATAGCAGCAGAAGACCCAACATCAGGTTCCACTCCTATTGATTAAGAACAGGAATCTGAGCCTGCAGTGGAAATATGTCGCTGGCTCTTTTTCTAGCCTTCATCATGACAATAATCCTATTTGCTATGATCACAATACACTTTCCAGAGAGATCACCGGTATCATCAAGCATTTCTATAAAAAAAATTGTTTGAATAGAAATTCTGAGTAAAAGTGGATAAACAGATCTGAACTGCGATTTTTAAAATGCAATGCGAGTGTTACGGTGGTACTTTGTTACCAAAGCTGTATACAATACCTCAGAATCAGAAAAAAAATGTCCAACATTGTGATATGATATTTTTTTTTTATCATAACACCCTCCCTATTATATATTTCCTGTTCACAAATACTGAACCATGGAACAAAGGACAGAGGAACCGTGGATTCATTCCTCATCTCATGATAGCCCTTATACATTTTTTGCAATATGGTCATTAAAAACCATTCCAAAACTTATTTAAATCATCCCAATGAAGGACAAACGTTCTACCAGGAAGTGTTCCACGCTAGATGGAACTAAGAGAGGACAAAGAGCATCTTTGAGGAGAAAGCAGCCCTGTCCACTTGTACAGTTCTTTTTCCTGGACACACTCCAGCAGACCTGCCTGTTCTGACCATCTCAAAGCCTGATTGTTCCTCACGGCTGTGTATTCAGCGCTGACAAAAAGAAGAGCATGAGTAAGAAGAAAAAAACAAAAACAACAACAACAACAACGAAAGACGGTCTAAGAAGGGGAGACTGTTATCAGCCTGGCCCAGACTCAAGATGGCGAGTCATATCTGCACTGGAAATACATTGGCTTACCAGTACATAGTGGCCTCACCCTGAGTGCTCCTAACCTCTCACTGCTCAGCTCCTACACTGTTCAACTTGCCTAGGAGTCATTCCTGTCCCGCTGATCAATCTTCTGACACGGCGAAAGCTTCATCAAGTCTGAAAACACGGCATGTCATTTGTACATGGGAGAACTAGAATGCTACGCAATTCTCCACGGATTTACAGATAAGACTCCTAGAAAATGAAAAGTTCTTCAAGGGGTCATTGAGTAACTACGGCCTTTGATAGCGAAACACCCGGTTCTAGTGTTCCGCATGAAATGTTTAAGATGTCCAATAGAGGGAACATCAAAGGGTTCTGGAGTATCTAAGGCCACTTATCAGATCTCCCCTGTCCTCAGACTAACCCCAGATCAGGACTGTAGGTGTAGTGTGTATGAGATGCAGGTCAAATCAGTTCCATACAGCTGGATAGTTCACATCTATTTGAAATGGATTTAAAATGGATATTTAAACTACTGCTTTGAGATGTTCCTGGTGGGATCAGAAGCAGAAGACCAGGATCTTGTGAAACTGTTGAGTTTGTGAATGAAAGGCTGTTAGGTTTAAATAAATAAATAAATAAATACATACATACATACATACATACATTCTGAACCAAACAGATCGGAAGAGGATCTTATCTTTGTGATCCACAACACCCTTCGACACAGGATTTGCGTACAATAAAAAACTTTAAAATGCTAGCAGAATAAAAAGTTGTCAGATATTGTAGATATGAGTTGAAATGAAACTGCGGATGCATGTCCCATCCTTTAGTGTGTTTTATATATATATCTATATATCTATATATATATATCCACACAGCCTGCTGTTCATCTTAAGAGTTATTTACAGTGATACACAAAACTCAACCCGATGATTCTGGTGATACCGACACTGTTCCGACGGCAGGATCAACCCTCAAAGTGCCAGACGGAAACAGCACTAACACTTCATAGGAAACAGCGCTTTATTCCTTTACCTGTTTACGATAGGGGTTTCTCAGCGGGTTGCCAGAGTGAGCAAAAATCATCCTCCAACTCGGTGTGGCGCCGCACTGGTGATTTACTGTCAGTTGTTATTCGCGCCCGTGAGTGAGAATATCCGAACGACTCGAGGGTAGTAAAGTTGTATATTTAATTCTGCAAAACATAGAGACGTGTCGAGGCTACGCCCGAATCCAACTTTGACTCGTCTGTACACAAACCCTACCAGTAAAAAACGCTAGAGATTAAAACACGCGGAATATACATCCCTCGACCGTCCTTAAGTTCGATTGCCCAGCCCGTTTGTTTAGCTCCGTTCATTGATCTGTGTTGAGTTCCCCACAGAACAAACCCTCCCACTACGGACCAAACCATTACACTGTCTCACACAGGGGTGGACAAAAAAAAGAAACGTAATATATACAGAAAGAGCCGTTTTTGTGTTTTAATTTGAAAAGTAAATCATTGTACACAATGTTAACTATAGAGGTCTGTGCATTGAAGATCTTATTAAAAAAATTAGGTTTTTATATAAGTGAGTAAGAAATCCGGACCCCCCCCTCTGATTTCCCATTCTTTCTTTAAGCGCGCATACTTTACATTCCTCTGTGCGGCCATTAACTAGTGTGTGGTTTGTATTTTCTGAACTGGATTAACGCATTTTGTAGTACACAGATCATACTTTTATTAAGCAAAATGTGTTCGTACTGCTTCCTGAAAACAAGTGTAATTACTCAATAAGGAGCATACTTTATCTGTATGGCTCTATTTGTAAAAAAAAAATACACTAAGAAACTGATGTTTGTTAGTGATCTATCTGTGTCTGTCTGTCTATCTATCTATCTATCTATCTATCTATCTATCTGTTTGTCTGTCTATCTATCTATCTATCTATCTATCTATCTATCTAT
>JAQMYF010000012.1:30502192-30506192 GCA_030014195.1 Neosilurus mollespiculum | reverse complement strand
AGTTACTGAACAACTGAAAAAAAAAACAAACACACAACCCCCCCCCCAAAAAAAAAAAAAAAAAAAACATTTGTAAAAATCCCACCACATCACATGTATGTTTATTTCATGACCCTGTTGACTCTTAACAGTGACGCCACCGAGAATTGTTTACTCAGAACCAGCATCCTATTCTGAGGTACGGTTATACACTCTAATTAGCTTTGAACACAAGAGTATCTCATTCACTTTTGAACTATAGGTCAGTAATACACTCCTATTTAAAGACTACAAGCCTGGCCATTCACAGGATATACAGCTAAAGCTTTAGTGTGGAATAACACAAAGACCTGAGGCATGAATGTCCTGTCACTAACCTTTCCTCATGGGAAGTTTACTTGCTCTAATCTGGTATGATGAGCTTTAAGTAGAAAGAAGAAATGAAAATGATATAACTTGCTGCAAGTTTCTGAGTTATGGTATTTGTGAGAGAAAGACATAGCATAGATATGGCTATAGTATGGTGATTGAGAGTCCTGTGTGAGAATGTGGAAAGTGCAGAGAGATTCAGGAACGTGTGAATACTCTGCAATGCCCCACGGCTTTCCCCTGAGCCCTTTCCCACACACTCACACACACACACACACACACACACACACACACACATGTACATGCAGGTTGCTAAATAGGTAAGTAGACATGAATTGTTTGCGTTAATAATTTCTGAGTTTAGACAGAAAGAAAGAGAGACAGAGAAAGAGATGAAGAGAGAACAAAAAAGTGAGAAGATGGTAAAGAGAAATGGAAGCAGAACAAAAAGACCAAACAGATCAGTCATTGCATATTCAAAAGATTTTCTAGACTCATATGGGTCTCCATTATGGTATATAACTCTATTATGGTAATTTGTTTCTGTCAGCTGGACTAGAGAAAGATATATACAAGGTGTCGGGCTCAGACTAATTACTTCTGTGCAGCTTTTCTCTGGGTTCTCTTGTTTGAAACAAAAAAGAATCTCCTCTTGCTGAGAAAAAGATTATGATTTTTTTTTTTTTCAGCTAGTCGGCTTGTTCCAGTGAGGGAGCCTGTGTGTGTGTGTGTGTGTGTGTGTGTGTGTGTGTAATTTGAACATAATCAACATTTTAACCAAATGTGTGCCATCATCATTTTTATTTGAATCCATTCTAAATTTTTTTGTTATGAACTTCCTAACCAATGAAAAAAACCACAGATGTAAACATTTCTTCCACATTAACCTCATTTTAGATTTACTAAAATTGCATGTAAATTTTAGATTGTTTGTGAGATCTTAAGCTTCACCTGAGTCATCTGTATCACAGTGCTGTTGAATTATATAATTTTTTATAATTCCTATATAATTTCCTCTAATAGTCTCAGCTGTAAGACAGAGCAAATGTTTATGTTGATGTGGTCATTCTAACAGGTTGCCTTGGATTTTTGTGTAAAACACCAGAATTTGGATTATCGTATCATTTTATAGAGCCTTTGAATTGCAACAATTGGTGGTAACAACACCAGGATCGATGACTGTGTAAAAGGGACAGCAAGTGTAGTGGGACAGGAGTGGGACATTTTTGACTTCTTACATTATTCATTACATTCAAATTCCAACAGCATTATTTTTGGTGTTGAAGGTCCACACACCTTTCTGCCTTAAATCACTTCCCACTTTTCTCCTCTCGCATATTTGTGATCACACAAACATGCTACTCAGCAACTTTTTTGCATTTGAAGAGTGGTAGAAATGTGCACAGCTAGCAAAAGCAGCTAAATGCAGTGTAATTGCCGCTGTTGTTTTGAAAGTGATGGAAAGTATGCGTGTGGTATTCATATTACTGACGTGCATACTAGACGTGATGTTCCAGACGTGATGTTCCTGCCACACCTCTGATTCCAGAAGGCTGATATACAGTGTAAAAACATTCACTGCCCTGGGTTTATGCCGGCTTTGTTTGGTTCAGTCTCAACACTGAAGGGCACATTGAGGGGTCTTCTGCACAGCACTATTGTAGGATATCTATGTCAAAATGCCTAGTGTCTGGCAAGGTAACAAATGTTTATAGTTGCTTATACATAAGCACTTGTCTCAGGTAAGCTAAGCCTATTGGGCTTTTTACACCTGAGCCTACTGGCTCATTAGGCCAGAGCTTATCCCTGGTTTCCGTAGCGTGAAGCGACAGGATGGAACGCTAGTCCATCGCAGGTTACCTTCCCAGTATTTTTTTTTACTAGTACCCATTTATACTGCTGGGTAGGCAGAGGCACACCTGTGGTTAAGACCTTGCCCAGGGATTCAAACTCATGACCTCTCGATCATGAGCCCAGCACCCTAACCACTACACCACTAGGACTACACTTCTCTCAGGGACACTTCATTCATTCATTTTCTTAGCTGCTTTATCCTAATTAGGCTCACGAGTAGGCTGGAGCCTATCTCAGCCAACTCTGGGCTTGGGCGGGGTAACACACATACAACCATTCACACTCACACTCAAAGCTAAGGGCAATTTGGAACAGCCAATTAGCCTACTATCCATGTTTTTTTGGACTGTGGGAGGAAACTGGAGTACCTGGAAGAAACCTACATAAGCACGGGAAGAACATGCAAACTCCACACAGAAACACCCCGAGCCTGGGACCTTCTTGCTGCGAGGCAGACATGTTAACCACTTTGCTACCGTGCCGCCCTCAAGGGCACTTCATAATACTAAAACATAAACAGATCAAAAAAGAAAGATGTGCTGTTTTATAATAAATAAAAAAATTAGAACCATTTGTGTGTGAATGTAAACGTCACTCTTGTGTGGAATATTTTCCTAAAACTGCTCACCTCAGTACTCCTTTTTTTTAAGTACTGTAATTAAAGTATACAGTGAATTAATATAATGAATATTTAATAATGCAAACATACAGCAAACATGATTATTGTTTACAGTGTTCTTGGAAATGAAATTTCATTTACCTGTAAGAATCTATGGTTAAAAAAGGAGTCACATATTTATATATGTACTGGAACCTGTCTCATATGATTTTGTGTAATTGGTGGTGAAGTGTAAAAATCTATTTGCTATGTCATTTCATATTTGAGTGTAGTGTATTATTATCCTATACTAAATTTGCACTGGTGTGCTCAATCTGCACTGCCTTACTCCACCAGCCCTCTTTGCATTCGGCATACCCACCCTTCCCCCATGCTTTACCACTCAAAAGACTCCTGTCTGCTTATGTTACGTGATTGACAGCTGTGTGACCGTAGCATGGTGGATGCAGTGCGTTTAGTCGGGAGGAGAGGGATCAGATAGCAGGCTGCAGGATGAGCTCAGGTTACTCACACTGCTTGAGTCAATAGTGGAAGAGGATAGAATGGCCTGTAATGACTTTGTTGCACATAGTGATGGATTGCTTCCCAGGTTGGACATCTTCTCGTCTGGCTGAGACTATGTCATGCTTAACCTGGAAATTCATCACGCATAAAAAATGCTACCTAATAATCGACTTGTAC
Organism: Neosilurus mollespiculum; assembly: GCA_030014195.1. NCBI lineage: Eukaryota > Metazoa > Chordata > Actinopteri > Siluriformes > Plotosidae > Neosilurus > Neosilurus mollespiculum. Next base: position 30,502,690 of record JAQMYF010000012.1, on the reverse strand, counting down.
TCATTTAATGCATACACACACACCCACACCCACACACACACACACACACACACACACACACACACACACACACACACAGTACATGGATGCAAACATATACACATTCATAAGTACTTTTAGTGAAACTAATGGAGTTTGTTTATATCTTTGAATCATAATACAGTGAGTTCATTTGTAGCTATATCTATCACACACACACACACACACACACACACAAGGAATCCAAATAGATCAAATCTCAGTTCTGGAATGTGGCTGAGCATCACTAATGACACACTCTCATATCAATTTTCTTTGTATGGTATTTCCACTGACGTGTATCACCATACCTACATACAATGACAATACTCCTACACCTTTTAGGTGTGTATGATTATGCTCAGCGTGCGCACTACAATTAGAAGACCATTTATCCATCCTGTCTGGAAGGTGTATTTAGTGTGGATAGTATATATAGTGTACAAGCCATGTTTACATTTACATTTACAGCCTTTGGCA
>JAQMYF010000012.1:30487192-30499692 GCA_030014195.1 Neosilurus mollespiculum | reverse complement strand
GTTGTGTGTAGTTACAATGTAACGAGTTAAACCTGGAGTTGGCGGCTCTGGCTGCTGTGTAGTTGTTCTTGTTGTAATCTTTAAACATCACCATTCATGTAGGAAGGCTGCTTTTCTTCTCTCTGGGTGGTTTTCTGTATCCATATCTACGACTGTAACATTAGGAGTGAAGAGTTAAAACTTGTAACGTGTTGTAGACGTCATCATTAACTTCCCATTTTATGCAAACTTCTCTTCTGATGCAAATGTGGAACTAAATTATTATTATTCTTTAAAAAAAAATCCTCAGTATGTTGTAAAACAGTACTGCAGTTTAAAGACTTAGTGTTACATGTAAAATATATGTGCATACAAGCACTAGACTAGACTCTAGACACCCTCAGACATGCATGTTTACCTTAGAAAGCATCTTAAGGCTTTTCATATATATATATATATATATATATATATAACATATTTATTTATTTATTTGTGTGTGTGTGTGTGACTTGCCCTGGCTTTTACTTTTGTACGGTGAAACTTGCCAGTCTGGTCAGTCAGTGTTCATACAGACCTTGTGATAAAGCTTTCCTAAAAACTAGGCTTTCTAAATGCAGTTCATCTGGGTTGGATATCTCTGGGTGAAAACAAACTTCAGTGGGATAAACACACTTCAGTAAGACTCTGATTAATGTAATATATTAATCAATGTGTAGTCATTTTTCTACAAATGAATAAAGTTTAACAACAACAACAACAAAAAAGTAAATCAAGGTGTGTTTGTATCTCGCGCTCCCGATCTCACAACTCATATGCAAATGAAGGATTGATATGTCTGCTGAAAACCATGCTACTATGATTTTCGTTTGTTGAGTGCGTCTGTTGCGGCTGCAGGACCCATGACGGCTGTGTCCGTGATGTTACTGAAGGCTGCGGCATGGACCGAAACATTGGTGATCCGCTGAACAAAGCCTACGAAGCCTACCGCAACATCTCGATCGAGAATGAAAATGCCAAGAAACTACTACAGGAAAAGGTTTGCTGTTTTGCAGATATTGCAGTTTTGTTTTGGTTTTTTCCCTGTGCATTCCCTGTCGTTCCTCTAATGCATATAACTGTCAAATCAGAGTCAGTAAGGACTGTGTCCCATATCCGTCTGTCTGTCTGTTTGTCTGTCGGCTTGTGTGTGTGTTCAGACAGAGCAGTTTCAACGGTATACACAGCAACTAGAGAAAAAGATACAAGACCAAGAAAAGGAGATTCACGAGCTCAAAGCACAATTAAATTCAGTAAAGCATGATTCAGGTTAGTGTTCATACATCTTATGTGTAAACAAAACTACTGCCCTGCCCAATTAATACTGTTCCTGAAGTGATGCATTTTGTTGGCAATAAAAAAACAATGACAGTGTATTTATATTCTTATGCTTTTTAGGGTTTGGACTTGTTGTAAATCTAGAGCTAGCCTATAATTATCACAAACATTTATTATAAACTGACACATTGCATGGTTTGAAACCTTTATGACCCCCAAGAAATCAAGATATTGCCAACACAAAAAGTGACTTTTTATTTGCTGACACTGAGCACAGTGAGCACATTCTTGTATGTTTTAAATGGCAGGTGCATTTCTGTTGAATATGAACTCTGTGTACTCATTAACAAAATGAATGTAACTGGCAGAATTTCAGTTCTTTCAGTCTTGTTAACAAACTTTTATAATCCTTTATAATATGAATTAATCATTTGATACTATTATAGGGAACAACAAACTTCAGTCATCAGATCTAATAAACTTGAAACCTTTTAATTATTTTGATGAGTTTGATAATTAGATTTTTTGAGGGAGTAATTTTTAAGTTGTTTTTTTCCCCCCAACTGCACAATAACAAACATACTGCTGTAAGTGTGTTGTTCTTAAAGGTTAACAGGACAAAAATCACTTACTGAGGAAAATTTGTTAATTTAATTTTAATCCTTATAATTTTAAAGCAACAAATTAAAGTGAACATTGTCAACCAGTATTCCTGATTTGGGCACGGGCTTAAATATATTACAATAATATAAAATACTGTTTGAATCAGGAACACCAGGATCGGGTTATTTGGTGTGTTAAGTGTTGACAGGATATTCATGTAATGGGTAAACCAATATATATCATTGGCACTTTATTATTTGCCATGTAATTATGACTTCTTTCAGTTGTGTTATAGATCCCATTGGCAAATATGAGGTTGAAATGGAATTCACACATTCTAAAATTGTTTAAACTTGTTATATTTATTTATTAATTGTATTAATAATGACAAAAATAATAATGTATAATAATAAATTAGGAGTAATAATAATATAAAAGTATTTGATGAATTTGAGTTTGAGACACTTTGTGATTCTTAAGGATTTTAGCATTGTACAGCGTTGTTTTTTTTTTTTTTCAGGGGAAGTGAAATGTTGTGAGACTGCTCACCAAAAACAGGAAGCAGAAAGGTTGTCACCTAGTATTCAGTGGCCTAGCAACTGCTCCACTTCCCACAGGACTAACTATATCCAGGTAGGTGTGTCTCTGCACTGGTCACAGGTAGACTGTAATCCTTATTAGGCTACCATCCTTATCCATAATGAATTAATAAATATCACATTAAATTTTGTCATCTGGTGCAACATGTAGGCATCATAGATTTGCTGATAGTGTAACACACATTTTGACTGTAGATCTTTTATGAGTGTTTATTCTCTGCTTAGTAGTAGAGTCCTGACTCGCCTGTTTTTTTTTTTTAAATACAAATTTGTTTGATATTGAGAGGTTCTGGAAATAGGATATGTGCATACAGGATAGTAACTATGCATATTGATATAATTTATAATTAATAGTTGTTAAATCCTGGAATACACCTTTCTTATTCTGATTTCATTAGTAGAAAGCAGGCAGAACGTCCAGCGACATTGCCTAAGCTGCTTTCCCACTTATCCACAGTTCATTCTTGGGTTAAATAGTGAGAAACGTGAGAAAAAGATGTAGGGCTTTTTTTTTCACAGTTTGATATCATTTCTCAGCACTATCTGTCCATAGTGAGAATTTTTCTCTAATTGAATTTTTTCAATTGTTTGAGGCTTGTCATGGTTCTTAACAACAGGGGGCGCTACAGCATAAGGTTTACATGAGAACACTGGTTGTGGTAATATAGAAAAAAAGGATTCTAAATTAAGGAAAGTATCTTTTCACTGGTATAACTACAAAATTTGTACATTACTACAAAGTCATATTTTGGACCATTTAAATGATCGAGTTCAGTACAGAACAACATTGGATGTTTTTGTGACGTGTAGCATGTATTGCAGTGTATGTTTCTAATTTCACTTTAAACTCACACTAAGTAAATCTGTACTAATTATAATATTTGTTTGATATATTACTTAGAAATTTAATTTCACTGTCGGTCAGGCCTGGCTTTTGTTCATCCTTTCTTTCTTTTCTTCTTTTTTTTTTTTTGGCAACGTGAAGAAGGAATCCCTGGAGTTTAGACTGATGCATCCCCATCCAGTACCGGGCGTTAGTGGCACGAAGATGTATGTAGATCCTGTATCATTCCTGTAAAATCTGAAATTCAATTTATTAAGCTTCACAGTGTGCTTACCTTATTCACTTCCAAGTTCTGGCATGCTGTCTGGTCCTGAACTTCATGCACACTGCCATGTGTGGTATGTGCATGATAATCAAATACTTTCATGCAAGATAGCAGTGTAGACATCAGTAATGCAGACATCAATATACTTATGATATAATTGCTGTACACTGTAACTCTGCTATTTTTGGATAACTATTATTTGACAAGTGTTTTGCATACTGGACCAATCATATAATACATAAGTATACAGTATATACTGAAAGCCTTAGATTCCAAGGCATTTAGGCCGTGTTCATGGGAGCTTGAAAGAATACACTTCTTTTGTCCATTTTTGGTGTATATCTTTCAATAAAGGATTTATGAGATATATGGTTCTTATTTTTCTTTCTGATTTCAGCATTGGTGAAGGGTGTGATTCAGATAAATTCTTGGCCCTAGCAGATTTTTTTTTTAGCTAATGATTTTGCAAGTTACCTCCTTAAGGATAATCACTTAACCATCAAATGCCTCAGATGTCCCACATCAAGGCACAGTCAATAGAATTAAATTATGTCAGATGGGGGGGGGGGGGGGGGGGGGGGTTTTTAACATAAAAATAAATAAATAAAACCTAAAATAAAAATTAAACATCATATAATTTAATCTTCAAATTTTCAGTCTTTTTAAAAATATTAGTCAAATTATCAGTCTCTTTTTTTTTTTTTTTTGCTCTTGTTGTTGTTAGTGAGGATGTTCTAGACAAGCTTCAGGAAATCCAGGGGACTTTCCAGAAGATTCAGACTCTTGCAAGATGGCAGAAAGATCACCTGAAAAGAATACACAAAGGAAATGATGCTGCCAGTGGTAAGGTTATTTACCATCTTTACTTTCTAATTTAAAGATTTTAGGGCACATATCTTCATTACATGATTACTGTTCTTCTTTCACCCAAGTACAGGTTTTTCCTCTAATTAGAGAAATTGCAGAGGTAGCAATTAGTTTAGAAATGTCAAAACAAGATATTAGTTGCTGTATCATGAATTATCCATAACACAATTAAAGATTGTAGCACCTGGAGAAAAGGCAAGCAGGTCCAGTGCTATTGCTTCTGTATCTCTGCCCTGCATTAAAACAGACCGAACAATTAACGCTACACACATGCATTATTACAAGCCCTTTGTGTGATTTTAAGCAACATTTTACGTTCACATAATGTGTTTTAATTCACTCGTCTTTGGTAGCTGTTATGTCCTGGTCAGGGTTGTGATGGATCTGGAGCAGAATACTCCCTAAATGAGATGGTGTCATTTTAGAAGTAAAAATATGCTGATGTGTAGATTGAGGGGGTTATATGGGTGCGCTGTCCCATGCAGTGCATGGCTGGTTACTATTGTTGGAAATAGTGTTCTAGAGCACAAATAATCATGAAATCCATAAAAAAATTTAAATAAATGAAAATAGACAAACAAATAAACAAATGAATCTGTGGACATTTTTTGAAAGATGTCCAATTACTAAAATGTTAACCTTATTATATATGTATACAATAAGGCTTTGTCTGTTTGTTTTGATTTCTGACCTGTCCCGTCATAGAGCATATTTTTAAATAACTGAGAGTAGATTTTAATTTAACATTGTTTGTTTGTGTAATTGTTTTCATTCAACTCGAATCACCTGTCAAACAACTTTTATTACAAAGGTGGATTGTCATTGCCACATTAACTCCCTGCCTATACTTCATGGCCCCATGGGGTCCCCCCACAATACGTACGTTTACATGATGGTAGAGAACTCGAAATAGTGTGTTAGTCAGGCTAAAACTAGACATTTAATTAAACACCTGTAAACATTTTAGTCTGACTGAAATCCTACAAAAGTGACTTTCTTAATGTCAGACTATAAATGCTGGATAGCTTGATGATAGCCAAGCTAACCTTGTTTAATTGGATTGAACTTGGACTCGGTGCTCTGCACATGCTCAACGGTTTTGGCTGCAAGGTTTTAACTTGTTGCAACAAAAGAAGCAACAAACACAGAGGTAAACAGAGCAAGGAATTATGTCCAGAGCCATTCATTTTTTGGACTGAAGAAAAGGCAGAGATGATGCTGAGCCAGTTGAAAGAGTCAAGTATTTTGAAATATATGGAAAAGACCAAAACAAGTCAACATGATCAAGTTTCTTTCCCATACTCATGGCAAAGATTTATTTTTGTATTGCATATCTTATTCTGCAAATTTTATTAAGTGACACTTATTAAAACTATCCTACAGTTTCTCTACATCTGTGGGTTTTTTAAGGGTCACTTTTATTTGTATTAAACCCTATTTAAAAGATATTTAATTTGAAATTTGTTCCAAGAAATGTGAAGAAAAACACAATATGGTAGATCATGACTTTATTGTGTTTATTCACAACAATCACATAATAAAGATGTAACAACTGGAGAATGCAACGTTAGAATTTATAAAGAGATACAGTTAATACATGTACGGGCATAATGAGAGCACAATGAGGGGCATAACAGAGATCATCTCCATGGAGGCATTAAAAAAAACACATCAGGGAAAAATCATGATCATCAGAAAATGGGAAAGTGCATCAAAACAGGATGGAGCACTTTGAAAAAATAAAAATGAAAACAACACACATAAACATTAATACATACCGTAAGGCATACCAAACGTACAGAGCTGTAAATCGGTCCAATTCTCAGCTCAACATGGTTCCAATGTGCTGCCAGTCAAATGTTTTGGTGTGATTTAATAGGTCAAGCAAAAAAAAAAGCCCAATATTAACAAGCTGAAAGGGGGCATATCACCAACTACCGTAGTGGGGTCTGGCATACTTTGGCCAATAAATCGATTCTTCTCCTGCGCTTGTATATTGGGACAAGGACAGTGGAGACTGTCACAGACAGCAGAGAGAACGTCAATACTGGATCACTGCTGATCCTTGGATTATCATACAGTTTATGACTGAGGTTATTTCTAGTTAAATGATAGTAAACCTTACATGATATGCTTGAAAAATATTAATTTTTGTATTAAAGAAAAATAAACATTTTTCATATTTTGTATTAACAAAGTATTACAATTGTATTAACAAACTATGAACACACTTGATAGCATTTTTTAAGGATTCCAAAACTAGACTTCCTGGAGATCATACACTTTAATATTGATTTATTTATGTGAATAATGTATACTGCCTGGATTAAAAAGGTTATTTAGATTTAAATAAGCAAACACTTTGAGCCTTTGATTCGATAATTCGCAACAGTTCCTTTAACATCAGCTGATGGAGTAAGTAGCTTTTCTTTCTTATGTTTCTGTTTCAGAAGAGTTCGATTATTTGCTAGTATCAAACAAGGAAAACAACTAAGAAGAGTGTTAAAATAATTGGTTAAGATGGGTACAAAACATAAAAATCAGGGGATTCTTTGGTTGGTCAGGTTGAGGCTCAACCACATTTGTGAAAATAAAAGGTAGTTAATTGCTAGTAAACTAGTCAACAGCTGTCACAGGAATAGCTATCTAATAGTTATCCCATCAATGAAGATTTTTTCTTTCCTGGCTCAAATTGCCAAAGTGGTTCAGAAAGCATGGGGAATCATTTTCACACCTTAACCCAACTGACCCAATTGAGACATGCTGGAGAAGACTTTATGGAATGATTTGAGTCTCCCTTATCAATACAATAAATTAATGTAATTCTGGATGGAAATAAATGTTGTAGTGAGGCATAAGATTGTAGAAACAATGGTTAATGTGTGCCATAATCACTGCTTAATGCAGCCCAAATGAAATATTAGTCTGTGAGGTGTTTTTTGACCAGGCAGTGTAATATTTACACTCGATCAATAACCCAGGTAAATTTTCTGCATAGTGCATTTATAATTTAAAATAATGTTTTGTCATTACTTTGTACCCCTGCTGTTTTGGCTTGACACTTTTTTTGTTATTGTTATTATATGATCTCCCCTAGAGGATAAACTATTCAATCAGTTCTCCAAGCCTGCTGTTTATGTAATGTTAAATATACCTATTTCAAAACTATATAATATATTTTTTATATTATACCTAATATACCTTGTTTTTTTTTTTTTTTTGTTTACACCAAAGTTATTGCTAAACTGTTCATCTGTATGTTTCAGCAGAGCAACAGTTCTCTATGCCTATCCAGTGCACAGATGACACCGGCGAACAAGTTGAAGAGACCTTCTCTTCTTCAAGGCCAGAGGTTGATGAAGGCTTGTCCGCAGGAGCACTAGCACCGCGTGGTGTCAGCCCAGAGGATGGTAACTTTATGGACGATGTTAAATTCCCGCCGTCCACAGATAGTGAATATGAATTTCTAAACAGTGCTCCAGAAAGGAACGTGCCACTTCCAATGCCCAGGAAACACCTGTCAGAGCCCATTGCCACAGTGCTGGAGGAGTCCTATTCCTCGTACTCTGTCTCTGCACCAGCATCACATCTGCTACCTGCATCCCCATCACACGAAGGAGTCCGGGGACCACAACAGGTGAGAGCCAGTCACACTCTACTTTGGATAGTTATAGACTAAATTAGAGAAAAGAATGGGCAGAGAAACCCATCATGCACTGCTAACTTTCAGTATCCACAGAAAAAGCAAATATGGCTATAAAGGCGATCACATTTCATAATCTTTGATTTGTAAGTGTAGCAGCTTCACTAGTATATGCTAGTACTGAGGTCTGTATTCTTATCCACGCAGGGCTGGTATAGCTGCAGGGTTTCACGTCTTTAATCAGTTGTTGTTTTTCTACAGTCATCTAGTAGGTGTGGCATTATTTGGCTGGAGTGAAATGCTGCAGCAGCATCCGCCCTTTGTAAATAAGAACATCACTGAACTGCTGGTGACAGTTATGTAATAGATTCAAATTTCTTTATGTACATTTATTTATAATTCATAGATACCTTTCATATCATAAGACTTTGTGTATGTATACCTTTAGTACAGAACAGTCCGAAAGCTATGTGCAGATTACATATCTGGCTTTAAACAGAAGAACTGGTAGAAATTTCTGGAAGCAGGTGATGGAAAGTGAATATCGGATCACACTGACAAAACAATACCAAAAATATTCAAAACATGGAGCTACAACAGTGTGTTCAAACATGGATTTATCTCAGTTATTATCTACAGGTCATCTACACATTTGATGCTATATGTATTATGTTCTAGATTTACATTTTATGTGTTATATATGTGTACTGTATGGAAATTTACTAGTTGGGTGTAGGATCTGTACAGATACAGTTTTAGGTTAAATTAAAATAAAACATTGTTGAAAACAGAGACTATACAGAATTATGTATGAAACATTGGCTGTGTGTATAAAATCATTCTTCTGCTTTGTATGAGCTCTTGCTTACATTTTGAAGCCATCATGCTAAAATATGGTAATTGTTACAGTATAGCACTGGTAAAATTGAACTTAGCTACAAAACATAGGTAATGTTAGAGAAGAACAAATTTTGGTTGTATAGCATTTGGACAGGCTAGTCTACTGTTAAAAAACCTCACTTAGAATATGACAATGTAAACCTAGACCCGGATACTGTGACAGTTGTTGGCTAGTTTACTAGGAGTTAACTAGATGTATGTTATCCTACGATACATTATAGTTGTGCAGTAAAGATTTATGTTCTGATATATTAACGGTTGCATAATTATAGTTCACAAATGTCTCCGCTTCAAACTCTGAGTCAGTCTTATGTTGAAATATGTTGACTGGATTTCAGTCACTTAGGGGGGTGAGGCTGGAATGGCAGGAAGACGGGCATATTCAGATTTATACAAAAAAGGAGAGCTATTTAGGACTTTTGAAATTATTTAAATTACACCTTTAGGCAATCTTTAATCTCATTTGGACTTAGTGCTGTGAAGATGTATATCAGTGGTTGTGCCTGTAACGGCATGGTTGCAGATTTCTTACAATTTGTAGTAGACTGCAGATTTTATGCAGAACTGTCCTTTGCATTGGATTTCTGAAAGAGACATATGCACAAGTTGAGAGCTAAGAAGTAAGTAATTAATTAATTGATTGATTGATTGATTGCTTAACAAACAAACAAACAAACAAACAAACAAACAAATAAATAAATACACAAACAAATAAATAATAATAATAATAATAACTAAAGACAGGATAAAGATCATTAAAGATAGAGTAATATATGAAATCATAAAAAGAGGAGCTAAGACCTGGGAAGAAAAAGCATTACGTGGACAGTATGTAAAAAGAATCCAGAATGCTGATGAAGATAGAGAAGCAACACATGGGCTGAGAGGAGAAACAGAGGGCCTCATAGTTGCAGCTGAAGACCAAGCCTTACCAACGAAACTGCATAAAACAAGAATAACAAGAACAATAAATAACCCATCATGTAGAATATGTGGAGACAAAGTCAAGACGTAGATCATATTCTAACTGGGTGCATGGAATAAAAAAAAAAAGAATACGTTGAGAGACACAATAAGCTTGCAGCGTATGTCCACTGGAACATCTGTAAGAATCATGGAATCAAGGTGTCTGGAAAATGGTACGAGCACAAACCTGAGACCGTGATGAAAGAAGAAAGTGTGACCATTCTATGGGATATGCAACCTCAAACAGATAGGCATATCCGTGCAAATAAGCCGGGCATTGTACTTAAAGATAGGAACGAAAAAAAAAAAGTTTTTTAAAATCTATTAATTGATATTGCAGTACCATCTGACAGCAATGTTTTAACAAAAAAAGCAGAGAAAATAAGAATATATTAAGACCTGGAAAAAACAAGAATGTTGGCATTAAACACAGACATCGTTCCAGTAGTGGTAGGAGCCCTAGGGGTAATAAAAAAGTGCTCAAAAGAACACCTACAAAAGACACCTGGCAACATCAAGCAGGAAGAATTGCAGAAGATCGCCCTACTGGGATCTGCCCATAAAATACGTAAAATACTCTCCATCACTTAAACTTGATGTATTCCTAAGCCTGTTGGTTAGGCTTGAATGCATTCAGTACTAAGACTATAAACAAAGCGAATAATAATGATAACAATAATAACAATAATAATTTTCACTCTTATTTAAAAAAAATATGCAATACAAAGGTATATATTTTTGTAGATATTACATAAAGTGTTATTTTAAATTAAACTGGTGAGAAATTGTACAATAAAATAAAACATATATCACAATACATATTGCTTATATTAGAAATGGCTTCAAATACAGTGCTCAAATTCATATGTGACAAAATGCAACAGAAACTTGCACTTCAATTTGGCTTGTGCATTTTAGTAAATATTGTATTGTATATATAAATATTGCATTTTATTTTTGTAAACTGTGTTTTTGGTTCACAGTATTGCTGGTCTGTACTCTATTGACTGATTTAGATAGAAAAAAAATCTGAGCTACATGTACTAGATTTTTACATTTACATTACATTTTGCAGTGAGAATCAGTAAAAGATCTTTAGTTGAACTGATGTAGAACTGAGATATCTGAGATGAGTGTGTTGTGTTGTGCAGGACTACAATAGAGCCTGCAGTTGGATTTGAAAATGTTATAAATTTTAAATGTATTTATATCGATGAATTCAGATATCATGCCAGGATTATTGCTTGAATTTCTGTTCTGGATTAAGGTCTATCTCGACAGCAAACTTTGTTTTAAGTCTTCCTCAGCGTTGTTGAATTCTTGATTTTGATTGGTCAGAAGGTGTTGATTCATTTTCTATAATTGCAGCCTTGAGAGTAGTTTAGATTTGTATCAACTTCCTGAATAAGAGGAAAATGATTTCTGGTGCTAACGGCCCTGTGCTCTAAAATCACACCATCCTATTGTTGATTATTTTCCGGTAGCAGCATGCCTCATTATGCTTCATTCTTTTAAGGAGGCTCTGCTTGGTCTTAATTAAAAATTCTGGAATGTCAACATATTTTTTTCTGGAAAATTGTTCAAAATGTAACATGAAAAGTAAAGGTTCCCTTTTGGAAAAAGTGAAAAAAGTCCACAAATTTCAATGAAAACTGCAGCCCAACATACTGATTTGTAATGGAGGCTTACAGGGGAAATTATAAGGACCTCATAAAATGGCTCCAGAACTAGCTTTAAACTACACTTTAGATTTTTTTTTATAATTCAAGAAAGTTTAAAGTAAATTAAAAATGAATAAATATATGCTTCCATATATTTCAAGGGTGCTAGAAGACAGCTAGCCTTATGTTAGGTTATGATCCGCTGGAACACAGCAGTGTGGTCGTGTTCTGAAGTGTTAATGATTACAGTATTACAATATATGTAGCTGTTTTGGTGCTTTCAAAATCAGCAGTATTTACTTAATTCCAATTTTAAACATTGTTTTCACTTTCCTTTTAATACACAATGGACATGTATTGTATTAAACACTGACCTGGTGCATTAAGTGGTGTCTCTCTTTTTGAGCAGCCTCTGTGGAGCCCTGAGCTGATCCCTACTATTGCATCGGAAACATCAAGCATGGGGTCTGATCACTGTACTTTTTGCAAGGCTACTGTTCCCAGTGACCTCATGTACAGCCACCTCAATTCACACTTCCAGGACAAAGCGAGTGATTGACAGAGCCCGACCCAGGAGCTGCTTACAAGCTGATGTCTTGCCTTGTTCATGGCTTTTGTTGCCTGTCCTCTATGCACAATGAGCTCGGCACACGGCAGCCACAGAGGCTTTTCATTCAGAGTGTAGTGGGAGGGGAGGTCTCCATGCTCATTTATTTAAATTGTAAGCACTTGAACGGTACATTTTGTCGTATTAACAACTCAATTAATCAGTCTGGTTTTGATGTGTGGGACTTTTGAATGTGTTGTCTGTCTGTCTCTCTCTCTCTCTCTCTCTCTCTCTCTCTCTCTCTCTCTCTCT
>JAQMYF010000012.1:30474646-30487092 GCA_030014195.1 Neosilurus mollespiculum | reverse complement strand
TCTCTCTCTCTCTCTCTCTCTCTCTCTCTCTCTCTCTCTCTCTCTCTCTCTCTCTCTCTCTGTGTGTGTGTATGTGTGTGTGTGTAATAAAGAAATGCTTCCATTTTATAAGCTTGTGTTTGTGTAAGGTGTAGTGTAGTCATATGGTTTAAAGCTCTTTACTCTGAAATGTGCTGGCTTGTTTAGGTTTACAAATATAATGAGTGTGGATATTTTTACTGTCATGACTGATACCATGTCCTTTAAAAAAATCTTTTTAAAGAAGAACTCTTATTGGAGTGAAAACAGAAATGAAATTTAATGCTGTCTAGGTGTAAATGCTTAAATACATCCAACTCACATAAAAGCTTGTGGTTGGCATGTATTTCTTTTTTGGTCACAGTTACTCTTAATTTAATTTATTTGGTTTAATGAAACCAGCTGTATGGCAGATTTCAATCAAAATGAGAAATAACTGTTGGATAATTATTTCGATATTACAACGCCATATGGTCTTCGAGAGCCGTTTTACAAGGTATTGCAGGTTAATTAAAACTTTGTTATAACACAGAATAGTTGTGGCTGACTTGCTGTGAAATTATATGCACAATTATCCTAGTACTGATAGTGTGATGTTTAGAGTCTTGATTGCTATTTGTTTATTTATCTATCTATCTATCTATCTATCTATCTATCTATCTATCTATCTATCTATCTATCTATTTATTTAAAGGATACTGTCATTCCTCAAATGTCACACCCCCCCCCCTCATTGCTTAACCAGCGTTCTACGGCTGTCACTATTTACAGACTAACAATAGTGTAGATAATTCCTGCTTTAAAATGAAGAATTGCACCTCCTGTTTCATAACCTGCGTTTTTCCCACCGAGTGCAGCACGTCAATAAGTACAGTAGTGCATGAGTGAGAGTAGATGTATTTTCTAATGGAGTGTTTTAGTCTGTCACCTTTCTGCAACATTGGACTGTGGGAGTAGATCATTAGCAGCTTCACAAACAAATGTAATAATTTTCACCAGCTCGTGTGATGATGTGCTAAGGAAATAGGGAAAATATGTGTACTGAAACACATGCGTGTGCAGTGAGGACCTTGCAGGCCCCAGGATTACTGCCTGCTAACACTTGTGCTGGGTAGATGAGCTGGTGTGAAGACTGCAAACTGGATTTTTTTTTTATTGATTCAGCACACTTCGTTTTGGATACACACTTGGTGCACAAATGAATGAACAGGGTACAAGTGATAATGATGACGCAGTTCCTGAGCATTCAGAATGATCTCGATAATCTTATGTAAATTCAATTTACAGAAAGTGCATACATGACAAAAGTGTGATCTAGAAAATGATATGGACATATATATATATATATTTGTATTTAGGCAGACAATCCACCATGTCCACCTGCACCTCTTAGGATTTGTAATTTCCAGTAGGCTATGTAAAGGGATTTCATAGCCCTATAGTTACTTGTTTGTACCCTCTGTCCCCCTTCTTGTGTTTTCTCCGTGTTTGATAGACAATGCTGGATTTGTCCATATTAACCACGCCTGCTGTTCTGACTGTTGAAACAACTATTCTCCTAAAAATCATATTAACAGTCTGTACTATGCTCCCAGAAAATAGAGTGCATTGTTGTATCTTCACATAAGAACCAATCTAGTTTCTCTACATAGGAAGGGTGCACCTGCTTGTCAAGGTTGGTAAGGTACTTATTTGTGAACTTTATACACTTTGTGGGAAAATGTTTTTTGGCCCTGAAAAGATAGTCACCTACTATCTGTGAGGTCTAATAATTAGCTCTAGAGGTACAGAAATTCATTTTTAAGACAATGTTCATGCATAAACTGTCTGTTGGAGACATTAAGGACTGCAGCAAAATAAAAGGTGGCTTTTTAAAATTTTCATTTAGGGATGAAATGATGTGGGTGGTAATAAACCCCAAATACAAGCATAAACCCTAACCATAATCTCAAGCCTGTAGCAGAATAGAGGCACAGCTTTAATGTTTAACATTTGTAATCTCCATCTTAACACTCCCCCTTCTCAAGAACACATTATTGTGAAACCGCGAACAGCCGAGCGCCGTCAGATGACTGATATTTACAAAGCTGAACATTACATTTTGCGATATTACAATGTGTTCAGCATAATGGCCGATTCGCACTGGATCAGCAGGCCGCTTTTAATTCTCATCGCTCACAGCAGATCACAGAGAATGAAGAGAGAATTTATTCTGGAAATATAGCAAACACGCTCCATTCTCCCTAATGACTCTCTCTCTCTCTCTCTCTCTCTCTATCTCTCTGCCTGTGGATGTGGATGTGTGAAGACTCAGAGAGAGAGAGAGAGAGAGTGTGTGTGTGTGTGTGTGTGTGTGTGTGTGTGTGTGCAGCCTGTGCGTCGCTCTCCCTCACTGGAGCCGTGCACAGATGCTTGTACATAATTATGTTGTCAGTGCTTGTTATTTGGAAGAAGGAAGCTGTACTGACAGTTACGGGGCCCATGTGTTTTTTCTTTCTCCTTGTATGTCCACTGATTTTTTTTTTCCCCCTGATGAAATCACACTGATGTAAAGGCTAGAAGTAGATTAAATGTCCAGAACTGGATTTGATAGGTTGAAACCTTTTCTTCGTGCGTAAGATGAGTATTAGGAGTAGTTTACTGCTCCCCATCATCCAGAGTGTTNNNNTATAAGTATATAAGTAATACGAGTATCCTATAAAATAAGGGCCTAAAGTAGGGAGGGCAAGGATGGATCCCGGATCGAAAGGGGAGAAGCAGCAGGCTGATTACGAGGTGTCAAAATTGCCAGGAGCAAAAAAAGGTGAAAGCAATCAGGGGTGAGAAGAGTGAGGCGTTCGTGAGGGGCAAGTAATTATCCATCTCATTTGTGGAGAGCAGCGCGGCGCGGCGGAGCGGTGACAGATTGGTGCGGAGGAGAGGGGAGGTGTTAGAACAATGGAGCAGGAGCCGGGCCGCCATTATTAGCGCATGTTAATCAGCCACACAGCTCGGTTCACGGAAAAATAGTAAAGTCTCCAGCTTCAGGGGAGCGGAGTCACCTCCAACGCGAGGGGGGGAAGAAAAATAGAGAGAAAAGAAGATGGCATATTTGTGCTGGCACGAGTTCCTCCGATGCACTGAAATGAGCCAAAAAAGGTTCCTTCAGGCAGCGCATCGAGTTCTTTATTGCTTGTATATAGACTGTCAGAGCTCCGTCCTATAGACTGCTAAATTTAAACACACTTATTTCGATGCTATGGAGTGATCTCCGACGTGGAGAGGGAACAAGTGCGTTTCGTTTTCGACAGAATGAACTTCGGATAGCTTTGAAATTCTGGTCCAAAGCGCCGGCGGGGGCTGTTCCAGGTCGGACAGACAGCTATTGCACCTGAAATGAAGCTGGAAGATGGTGTTTACGCTCATATGCGCTAAATACAAAAATCAGCCCGTGTGTAGGGTCATCAAATAACGACGATTTCAAACATCTGCTTCATTTGTACTTCATTTTCCTGCAATTAATGTCCCCGTATGTGTGTTTAGGAGAATTCATCCGGTTCCGAATGCATGGGGGTTTTTCTTGCCACTTGTGCTGAGATTTTTTATTATTATTATTATTATTTTTTTTTTAAACAAAACAAAAATAAATCGTAGCCCATTAAGTCCATAGCAGGAATAATGTGAAAAGTTTTCAAATTTTCATTTAACAGTTAAAGAAAGTTGATTCTCATGCAGATTGCAGCATATGTTTGGCTAATCTAATTATACGCGTAATTGCTCCGGGTTTTTTTCCAGGCTGGTTTCCTGAATGAGTTTGATTTGTTGGCGCATTTACCTGTAAAACGTTTCTGATCCACGTGTCCACCGAATACAATTTATAATTTTCTTAGGCTGGAGAATTAAAATAAAAACCATTTAGCCTAAGAAATCATTCATTACTCCATGTCTAAATTACATTAGACTACTGCAACATATAAACCACAACAACATATCATCATCTGAAATAATTTGCTGCCCATAGATAGAAAATTAAATAAAGTAATTAAGGAACAGCTTTTACCTGATCCACTTCTTTAAAACCAGGGAAGGAATAATACTTGCAGTTTTACTTACAGCCTCCTTATCCTCAGAGAGCCCTGCTCTATATTATTACCTGGTAATACATGTGTATTAATCTACCTAATAATTAATAATTATCTAAGAATTTGCCGCAAGGACTACATCTAGCCTAGAAGTATTCAGTTATTCTCTGTAATGAAGGATGGACATGGAGGATCACATAAAGTACAACAAATGTATTTGTTATAGTAATCCCATCTGAATAACTTATTATTTGATTAAGAATGCATGATGTTTGTGAGTATTTTTCTTTTGTAAATATGGTTTCCACAGACTATTTATCCATCTATTTATTTATTTATTTATTTATTTGTGTGATTATTTATTTTATTTTAAGCCTCCACTCTTTTTTGACGGACACATAAATACAAGATCAGTAAGTCAATGCATAATTATTTCCAGTTCTGGACTGAAGGCCATGAAGCAGGTCATTCAGCATCCAGGATTCAGACCTCTGAAGATTTTCCTCTGATGATATTGGCATGATATCTCTCAGCCTATGATCTTCCCCAAAGTAGCCACAGAACAACAAGCTGAGTGCAGCACACCCAGTGTATTGCCAACTAGCAGTTTTGGTGAAAAAAGAAAACGGTTGTAGAATTAGCATGAAGTGTTAATTAGCAGGAAGTTAGAGGCAGTCTCATCATTACCACTGACAAAGTTTAATGGGACGAAGGATATTTCCTGTATTATTTTTAAAGTGCTTGTTATGAGGCTTCTTTGTGGTGTTTCTCAATGTTTCTGTACTGCAATTTAATAGTTATTGGATAGAGACGTTATGAGTCCTGTTATTAGTGAGATAAATCAATAATTGTATACCAGTGTAAGCAAATCGCCTAAATGATACTCTAATCTAATTAGTATCATGATAGATATTTGATGTGGTGTTTGGTTTATTAGATAAAGGCCTAAGTAATATTGTTTCATACATCTGTGACCATAAAAACAGAACATAAAAAGCTTCAGTTCTCGACAACTGGATATCAGTCTCTTCATACCCACATCAGAGTCACGTCAACGATCAACAGCTTCTTACAGAAACATATTTGGGTGTCTGGCCTGTTAACATTCAGGATGCAAACAAAATGTAAGGGCACAAGCGAGTGAGAGAGGAGCCGCCACAGATTTTGAAAGTTATCCAAAAAGGCTTTGTTCCCTCTTGGTTCAGCTGCATTGTGAGTCTTCCTTGTGTGTTCAGTGGAAATGTGCTGTTGTTAAGGCTGCCTTCAGTAGGTCTCTAAGCAGCTCTGCCTGCATTGTGTGTTTGTTTCGGTGCTGGTTTGCGAGCCCTCGTTTCTGGAGCACAGATTTGGCAGTCACAGCAAGTGATGACAGAGGCATTGGTGAGATCGCACCCAGAACCCCAGAGGATGCTGCCTTTACTGGGGAACCAGAGAAAGGAAACAAGGCTTCTGCAGTGCCCAGGCCTGGAGACAGTAAAACAGCACATTGCAACATGCAGCCTATTGGTGTCATTCTCACCGAGCAATAGTGAATGTGGATTTACCGCAGTGAACTTTTAGACTTAGTGATTTGTCCTTATTTATAGCTGGAGTGGAAAAAGTATATTCTAAGTGACACTGGAAAAGTATTGGATGAAATGGTTAAAGTGAACCTTCTGTTCAGTTTGTTTGACAGTAAAGTACTATTTTTGTTGTGCTTAACAACATGAATTCCCAAATGCTCAATGACAGCAGTTGTAGCATCATTTAAAAATGTTGAACTCACTTGAGTGGCATTGTGGCCATAAGAGACATTTCACTGCAACTGCTGGAAGGAGGGATGCAGGAAGATGAAGGGGAGAAAAAACACCATGGTGCACTGCAAGGGTTAAGGCAGCATGAGAGAATCCATTCTCAGCTTAATGACCTAGCCTAGCTGGGCGAGGACGATGGGGAACATGCTCTTGACTTGTACTGAATTTGCCAATTAACACCTCTGATAACAGGCAGGCTCTGAACATCAGGCAGCAGGCGAGATGGGAGGAGAGACTCACATGCACTTTGTTTTTCATTCTCTGCCTGTTCCCAATGTTTGGGCCTCTCATACAACTACTCTATAAGGACCCGGACTTGCTATTATACCTTATTTGGTTACATTTATGCTGGTATATGGTACAGCAATAAAACTAAGGTATAAATGTCAAATAAAATGAAAGTAAGAATGGCAACATGTCATGTAAAACCCTTGTTTAGTTGTTTTCACCCTAGAGGAGGGGGAAAATTGGCTCCCAGTAGTATGATCATATCTAAAATGCTGTGTATTTATTATTATTTTTTTCTCTCCTTTTTCCTTCTACTCTACTCTGGCATTCTATTTTCACACCAGTCCATATGGCCGCTCACAGCCTCAATTGGATCTACAACTCCGGTGTCCAAGATGCCTCTCAGCTCGATGCGATGTTGTGTCTCTCCATCTTGCCTTTCTTTGTTGCTCCCATTGCCTGAATGACGAGCAGCGCACTGATATCATCTTGATCACAATGTTAATTATTCTAAAATCTCCATTTTGACTCTGGTCTCTGTGGTTGAAGCACCCACTCCTCTCCCAGCCCATTATTTTCTCACATGTTTATCAGACGCCTAAACAACACCTTGGATGGGTGTGAATTTTCAAGCCCCTGGTGAAATTCTCACCGGGCACTTCTTCTGTTTTCCTCTGAGTCCATTTACAGGTAGGAGCTGCACCATTGCCAGGTTCTAATGACTGAGGAAGACAGCAACATTAGAAACACCTTTTGTCTATGTGTTGTTCGGACATCCTCACTTCAACCGCTTGTCTAAAGCTGGTAAACCGGCGTGTAATTAAATAAAAGCATGTGCACACCACTGTGAAGAGGCAGCGAATAGTGATAGTGAGCCTATATTTGCACTATAACACCATGTTTCACAATTCATTAGCAGGTATTCTAATAGAGTATAATAATCAAAGGTCGGTAGCATAACTGATAGTGGTTCACACTGCTGGCAAAGGTGAGGCAATCCGTCTAATGATGTTAACAAATCTGTGGAAGTGTTCTAAGAAGATAACACTTTGAGGTGTGATCTGTGTACACTGAAAAGCAGACAGGCCTTCATTTTATCACTCTGTCCACAGTGCTACTCTAAACACAGTCAAAGCCTCGGTGGCCTTGGTGTGGACCTTTCATGGAAAATATATGGAATTATTATTATTGACACTTATTATTAATTTGTTATTATTCTCCCTCTCTCTCTCCCTCTCTCTCTCTCAAACACACACACACACACACACACACACACACACACACACACACACACACAATTATTCTCTTCCTGTCTTTCTCTCTCTCTCTCTGTGTCCTGTATAAGCTGTAAGAATGTGATCTGTGCTATAGAGGTCCACACCCCCGCGTCCATTTATTTATGCAGTGTGAAGAAACCATCTGGCCGTGGTGGAACGGGAGAGTGGGTCTGCTCTGGCAGGAGGAGAAAATGACTGACACCTCGGCTAGTGGGTAGACAGCTTCATTAGTGCCCAGGCTCTTCGTAAAAGAGTCTTTTTTTAAAATTAATCCGCAATATAAACCCCATTCAGTTTTAGCAAGGATCCAACAGCTGTCCCTTCTGACCAGACTAAATCAAAGAAAAGGTTCCAAATCTTTCTTGTTTATCAGCTATTGTGTAGGGAGAGATTTCTAACACATTTTGTGAGACAGTTTTTGTCCTCTTATTGCTAGTACTGTAAAAATGACACCTTAAACATAACGCTAGCTCTTAGTGATGGCCCCCTCAGCTCTCCAGGGATCCCATTTTCATGCCCAATGCTCCTGCTGCGCTTTACTTTTTATCTCCTTTTTTCTTTAAATAAGGTTTTGGGTCTTCTTATAGTTGATTAAAGTGGACTAATCATATCATAGGAACAGCATGATAGATATCAGGAATATTTTCAATCATTCATTCATTTATTGATTCATTTATCTTCAGTAATGACTTTGCTGTAGTCAGGTTGGAGTGGATCCTGAGTCTATCCAAAGAGCACTAAAGCATGAGTTGGGAATACAGTCAGGATAACAGTCCATCACCGTACTTGATATACTCGTGCCTGTAATTTTTATGTACCCATACTGACTTATTTTAAGAACTATTCTATTCAAGTTAAAAGGAGGTCATATTCAAGCAAGTGACAGTCATTCATTTGGAATTACTGATGTGATGATGCGGGTTCATCACATCAAGTGTTTGATAAAGGCATGTGGAAAAAAGTGTTTATGTATCAGATGTGCTGATGATGTGGAACAAATTCATTTAATGTTTTTGGAGCTTTTAATTTAGTGCAACACAAATTGGTTGTGCGCTTTTTTCACAGTCTCATCTGTCTGGGGATAAGCAAGCACAATTCTTCCTCGGCCAGCCTGTGACAACAACGTGCAAAGTGCTCCCACAACCCTAATCTGCTAGTCAGGGAGCCCAACACCTCAAGAGCACCGCGGGCTGCTGTTGTTTTTCATTCAGCTTCTTTTTTTCCTGTGCTTGCAAGACACCTGAAGTCATTATGGATGTGCATTATGTTTTGTGTGCTACGTCATGGAGTAGAAAGGAAGGATATATATACACACACTAGGAATGATGTCTGTTTCATCAGGCTCGTACTCGAGGGTTGCATGAGTTTTACTCATTAAAGGTCATATGTTGCATTGAAAAACAGAAGGAAGGGCGTTAGTGCATCAGCAAAAATGTTGAATTTATCAGCAATAAAAAGAACAAAAGCAAGAACAACATCAACAACAACAACAACAACAACAACAACAATAATAATAATAATAATATAAAAAATTATTTATGTATGTTATATTTTGTATTTATTGTAATTACTACTACTCCTCCTATGACAAAAGACAGCTATTATTATTATTATTATTATTATTATTATTATTATTGTTATTATTATTATTACCTCAGCCAAGGAGGTTATATTTTATATAATAATAATAATTATAATAATAATAATAACTATAAAAGCACTCAGATAGCGCAGACCTCTGCCAAGGCTGCAAGAAATCTAAAAAAAATTCCTGCATCCAGACATTAATCTGGATCCCTGCCAAAATTTAATCAATTGTTCCTTGTATCATTTCTGACTTATAGTGAAAATTTCATCAAAATCCATTTATTGCTTTTGGAGTAATGATGCTAACAGACAGACAAACAAACCAACAAACAAACTAAACTATGGTGAAAACATAATATTATATATGAGGTAATAATAATAATAATAATAATAATAATAATTATAATAGTAATAATAATAATAATAATAATAACAATAATAATATTTTATTATTATTATTATTATTATTATTATTATTATTATGCTTGCTATAGAATTGGCAGTGGGGTTCTCTGTAAGATATAGGTGTTTTCCCTATAGAATCACTGCGTACACAGATATAGTGGAAGACTATCAAGTGCAGATTATTTTTGTGTCATCTCAGACATGTCAGTTTTGATGGAGGGAGGGAGGGAGAGAGAGAGAGAGAGAGATGGCAGAAGAGAGGACAGAAATGTGCACTGGCAGATTCTTCCATCTGCATTACTAAATCATACTCAGCACCACTCCAAAGGGACAAATAAAACATCACTGCTGAATATTTCAACAATATATTGGATTACTTGTGTGAGCATGAAGATGATAGAAAGGGGCAGAAAGATGTTCTACTTCAAAGCAGTTAAGCTTCACTTATTCTTTATCCATACCAGAAATCATCCAATATATTAAGGACATTATGCAATTCAGTCATGCCATGGTTTAATATTCTAGCAGACTGATCATGACACCAAATGGCTGTGATGTTTTACACAGAGAAACAGATTTTCTATGATGTTCTATACAGAGCTCAGTGATATCATCCATATAGAGAGTATGGCAATGAGTATGGCAATGACAGAGGCTCCCAGCACCTGTGTTATTGATCCATCTGCCCGTGCAGACACTGTCATGTCACCTCAGCATTACAGCGATAACTTGTTAGGGTGAGATGATGCCACTGTCAGACAGGAGCTGGATGTTGTCTTTGTGACATATGCCTCCCAGACCCGTCATCTGCTGTAGCAAGCTGGCCCAAGCTGGAGAGCAAAGCCGTATGCTGAAACAATTTAGGGAAGGGGAAAAAAAATAAACTGAAAAATGGATAGTCATAGAGTTACTTCATCGAATGATTAAATACTTTCCTTTACAATAGTTATTTTAACTATTGTAACCAGTGTATGCTTGTGTGTGTGTGTGTGAGTGTGTGTGTGTGTGTGTGAGTGTGTGTGTGTGAGTGTGTGTGTGTGTGTGTGTGTGTTCAAAAGGACAGAAATAATTCAGGTTTGATCTTATGGAGAGGTTTGCCTGGCCACACTATGAGAAAAAAAAGATAACCAATGACTGGTGGCGCGAATACACACGTTCACGGACCTTTCATATGGCACCAACTGGCATATCCTTGTTGTTGTATAATAGGGCCTAACGTTAGGTTACGTCAGGTATGTGTTGTCAATTACATGTTTACGCTAATACTACTAATAACTTTACTACTGTCATAGCATTAGTTACTATGTTATTAGTGGAGAAATTCTAATTTAAAAACTTACCTCTTCCGAGTATTTGGACACACGCATGCTCTGTCTAACTTGAAGATAAAGTTGAACTTCTAATTAGATCTCGGCGTTAGACCTATTGGGAAGTTCCTGTCTATGTAAAT
The DNA here is from genome assembly GCA_030014195.1 of Neosilurus mollespiculum. NCBI lineage: Eukaryota > Metazoa > Chordata > Actinopteri > Siluriformes > Plotosidae > Neosilurus > Neosilurus mollespiculum. Next base: position 30,476,273 of record JAQMYF010000012.1, on the reverse strand, counting down.
GTAAGAACTACTGTAATATTAATTTACTTTAGTACAATTCCCATAAGCTCTCAATTGTTTTGTAATAACATGAACAATATATAGATCATGCGAACGCTACTAACTTACTAGGACCGAGTACAGCCTCGTGGACTGCAGATAGACAAACACACACAATTTTCTGTGGAACAAAAATCAGCGCGTAGATTCCCCTTCCACGTAAATCACGCAAAAGTTAATTGAAAAAACCTGAAAGAGTGAAAAGGTTTCAAGGTTACTTGGTTAAGATTAGGGTTAAGCATGGGTATAGGCATAGCAGTAATTAGCTGCACATCATTTGTCTTTACAAGGGCAGTATAGTGTGTGTGTGTGTGTGTGCGTGTGCGTGTGTGTGTGTGTGTGTGTGTGGCAGATGTGAAAATATGTGTATGTTGACCAGGAAAGTAGGAGGAGTATATTATAGGAGTGTTCATCTGCATGTGTATGAATTCACAATACAATACTCACATACAGTTGAAGTGGTGACAACAAAACAAATGCTAAATCACTTTCATATGAAATAGAGGAAAAAAAAAGTCTCGGATGGACATATCTCCATTGGTGCACACACTTGGGATGGTCATCTTTTACTAGAGTCACGCGAGAATAAAGCATTTTAATTGGTTGATAGATAAACACCCCGTGGCGCTTGCACTCAAAATGTGACCTAACATCCTTTTTTGCTCTGACCTCTTCAATTTTGCATGTTAGAGGGACTCCCTCTCTCTCTCTCTCTCTCTCTCTCTCTCTCTCTCTCTCTCTTTCTGGGGTTACAATCCCTAAACTCTCTGCCCTTCAACAGTTGTCATCTGTTTCTTCAAATACCTTTATCACTGACCATGGATGAAAAAAAAAACCCTCAAATGAATGTGAACAAAGGCACAGCGGAGGAGCGACACAGTGCAAATTGCTTCATGATGAAGTGGCTAATCCCACTGCTAGTTTAATTGATACTTAAAGGCCTGGTAGCAAGATATGAGTGCTGAGTGGGTACAAACCGCCTTGGCTAAGGTGTGGTAGCTGGGTGAAAAATTGAAAGCAAGTTTCTCCGTTTGCTAATGCCCTTTGCTTAATGTTAGCACTTCATCCAGGCCACATGCACAGCTCTCATTTTTATGTTGCACGTTTACTTGGTGAAAGAGCCAATTTTATCATCAATGTCTATTGTTGTTATTTTTTTTTTCTTTCGTTTTTTTCTCCCACGCCTGACTCCTGCTAGTCTGTCAGCCTGGTTTGGAGCAACATTTCTGAGCTTGGTCTCTCATTTTCATTGTGGCATTGCTCCAGGATGTGTGCTGGCTTGCAGACTAGAAGCAGGGCCGAGTGGCAATGCCTTGGAAGGTGATTCCTTCTGTATAGATGGAATAAGATTGTTTATGGAAGTCAGTAAATATATTACTGATTTAGATCCCATAAGGTAAGAACTTTGCCATCTTATTATATTATTAAATGTGTAAGTGACCTGCAGGGTTAATAAGGAAATGTGCTGTAACGTGTAGAGAACAGTTGCAACTGAACAATATGATGAGATACCAAGTTAAGGCAGTACAATTTTCTTAGTATGAGCCTTCATATGAAATTGAATGGACTTGCAGGGGTGCATGATATA
>JAQMYF010000012.1:30454941-30469202 GCA_030014195.1 Neosilurus mollespiculum | reverse complement strand
TATATATATACAGTATACTGACCTCTTCTTTGAATATGTTTAATATTTTTCATTTGTTTGCCAAAATGCTTGGGAGCCTATCTCAGCCAATACAAGGGGGTACACCTTGAACAGTTCACCAGACCATTGCTGGACCAATACACACACACACAAGTATTTACACTCACAGCCACATCTAGGGGCAATTTGGAAAAGCCACTTAGCCTAATGTGCAGGTCTTCAGACTGTGGAAGGAAACTGGAGTACCCATGCAAGCAAGGGGAGAACATGCAAACTCCACAAAGAAATGCCTGAGCCCGGGACCTGAACCAAGGACCTTCTTGCCACTGTGCCACCCCACAGATGCAACAATTGCAAAATAAAAAATCCAACAGTAGTTCAGTTTGTCAGACAACACATGCATGAAAAAACATTTGTCACTTGTCCCTCACTGTGGAAATTGCACCATAACAGCTGCGCAGAGCATTATTAATAATATTTATTATTATATATATAATATTTCTATATGACATCAAGGCTATATTATATCTGTTATTTATGCATTAGTATACAGTTAAGATAGTGAACTTTAATTAAGATTATTCTACTAAAAGGCTAAAATGTTGTCAGCGTGAAATTATCAACCATCAAACTGCTTGAATTGGACAAAAGAACAGTTTTTATATAACAAATTTTTTGTGTAAGTTTTTAGATATGCCATCTTTAACCAACAGTGACAAATTCCCAGCTTTTATTAAACTTCTATACATTTGTACAAGTAAATAACAATGTTGAACTTACTATCTGACAGAGTAGCTAATCTACTACTCTATTCTAGTGTCTTAGCTTCTGTTGCAGAAATAGCAGTGACATCAAACTGATTGCTTAATTCACCATAACAGCTTGGAGTGAAGCTTGTTATTACATATATTTGTCACTCACCATTATCTCATTGTCTCTTCTCCTCCCCTTTTTGCCAGTGCTTTTTTACATTTCCTGAAGGGTACCTACGTTTCATATTTTTGTTTATTTGCCATCAACTCCGCTACTCATGCCACTTTTGCTGCCGCCTGCATGCTTTGCTACAGACTCTTTGACTCAACTAGTGGGAGCCCCCTTTGCTTGGTATCCCAAAGTTGCGTTGTTTGCTGCAGTTTACAGCAGACCAGGTGTCACTGCAGTGTAGCTCTATCAGCTGTCTGTTGGGGGGCCCCCTCCCAACTCGGGGCCCTAGGCAATTGCCTAGTTTGCCTAACCTGTTGAAATGGCTCTGTGTAGTCTACAGCTTCAAAAACATTTCCAGATTTCAAACATTCTTCAGTAACTCACTCACACATTTACCAAACCACTTATGGATATTAGGGGTGAGTGGAGCCTATCTCAACCGACACTGGGTGAAGGTGGGGTACACCCTAAAAAGCTTGCCAGACCATCGAGGGCCAACACACACACAACCATTCACACCTAGGGGTATTTTGAAACTGCCAATTCGCCAAACATGCATGTCTTTGGACTGTGGGAGGAAACTGAAGTACATGCTGACCATACTCCCTCATGCCACCCTTTCAAACATTTATGCCACTGTAAAACCATTTATTGAAATTTATAGAAATGATATCCAGCTAAGAATTAAAGGAACCATATTAAGGATCTCTTTACTGAAATATTTGTGATGTGTTTAGCAATTCTGTAATAATATGATTCTTATACTGTTTTTTCCTTATGCCTGTGGGAATTCAGTTGTCGTGCCAGACCAATATCGCAGTTGATGTTCCTAGTGTAGTATGTAGTAGTTTATTAGAAAAAAAAAACATTTAGAGATCTGAAACAAAAGGAATAACAGTCAAGTTAGCTCCTAAAATGAAAATGTACAAGGGTTTCTTTCCTTACTTATCATTTTTCAGTGATGACTTTTCCTTTTCAAGGCACTTTAAATAATAAGGATGTTGCTGAAAATCAGATGTCAGAGCAGGCAATGAATAAACGTTGTTGGACGTAACATGTGGCTCAGGGAATGGAAACTGCTGCTGGAATCCAGAGCAGGCTTAGGATGCCATATGGGTTCTCAGATTTAAAAAAAAAAAGCACAGCTAAGAAAAAATATATAGCATGCTTTTAATTTGCTGTAATGATTGTTTCATTATTAGTACACAGACAGAACTTGGCTACCACATAATTTGAATTGAGCTGAAATTATATAAACATTGGACAAGTGATCTTCACTTGATTTATCACTATGGTTGTATTGTTAATTATTCTGAATACAAGAGAGCCTTAACTAATAATAGAACTTCAAAATGGTAATTGTGTGTACAATTCTTCATGTATTAAACTCTGCCAGAGTGGTGTGTTCTTCCCTTTAAATGTGTTTTCACCCCAAAAATAAGCATATGGATGTATATGTATATGGATGGATATGCTTTTAATAACCATCTTTACAATTATTATTTTTAATACATTTATAGATTGTTAATTTTCTAGTATTGCAATATATTCTAGTTTAGATTCGTAACAAACTTTTTTGGCTCTTGGTCCCCGTTCAGATTAATGTTTGGCTATAAACTAATTGTAGCCAAACAGTACTCTTTATTGAATCGAATAAATATATCTAATATTCTGGAATACTTATAGGTAATGTGCACGCTGCATGTATATGATGCACAGATTAGACACTAGATGCTAATAAATCAATGCTCACGAAATCAAAACAAACCTTTTGTTATTGCAGGCAGATTATCCTGGTCAGATGCAGTAGGAGTAGAAAAGAACCACCCATACATGTCCCAACTTGGAAACAAAATGATCTCAGAGCTTCTGACTTACTTTATTTAAATTTGATATAAGTTATTATTAATCTGCATTTAAAAACAGCTTTCAAATGAGAAAGCAGTTGTCAAAATACTGTAAGTTGTCAACCTTTTAATCAAGAATTTGATGAGAATCATACATGCAAATATCTGATAGTCTTTGTCTAACTGTATATAGTATAGTAAATATAGTCTAACTGATTTTGTTGCCATTATGTTACTGATTATTCTTTGTTTCTGAAGAAATCTTCATAATATATCATGCACAAATGTTTTCAGCAGCCAATTTCACTCCATAGCTTTCCCACTCATTCAGATTTATAACCATGTTCACTGACTGGTCCAATTAATCAGGACTAAGAAATAATGAAAGGCTCTTCGAACTGGATCATATTCCAGTTTATGCATCATAGTTTAGATGATTCATCCAACATACTGTAGATGCAAAAACCTGGAATTTAAAGCTTTTGCACTTGTACCACATGGTCATTGTTTCATTTACAGTCCAATTTACTGGAGTACAGAGATAAATTAGCAAATATTGCATTACTCTCCAGTGATACTGATGGACTCCACTGCCGGCACACAAATCGCACTGCCTTTCAGTGGGTTTCCTTTGAGAATCAGGACTTGATGAATGTATGCCAGTACATCGTTGGCACTGTATAATGTTCTTAATTTAGAGAAGCCTGATTTATTAAAATATGAAAATGACTGAATGTTTCATCTTTCTTGTTGGCCCTCTATTTTGCAAATCCCAGCTGGTCTAAAGATGAAACCTTTGTTGTATTTTTCAAATATAAGGGCAGGTAATTTCATCAAATAGAGGAAAAAATAGTTAGATGTTTGGATGGTTTAAATGATTCCTCATTAGTTTAATTAATCTTTTGTTTTAACTTAGGTAACAGAATTTGTGACTTGTCAAGACAAATAATAATAACATAAAAAATAATATATACCTGTAGATTGCTGGTAACATTATATAACAAATATCACTGAGTCAAATCATTTGAAATAATTTCCATTTAAAAGGTAAACCATAAATCTTTTAGGGGTGCTGGGTGATTAGTGCTAGTTTTCTAAAAATCAGAACTTTCCAAAGGTATAAAATGATTACATATAAAATATTAATATTATTCAGAGCTTTAATTTTGCAGCAGTCAAATCAGAAATATAATTGTGCGGTGAGGTTCACTGAACAGTCAGTGGCCTCAAACTATGTTCACTGTGTGTGTGTGTGTGTGTGTGTGTGTGTGTGCGCGTGCGTGCAAGTAAATCTGGCTCCTGTATTAAGACAAGGAAGCTCTGACAGAGAGATGAGTGACACCTGAGCAGAGGACCTAAAAGGACATCAATAATGAGCGGTGTAGGAGTGTGTCTCAGGGGATGATGCAGGTCTGGCTCTGATCCACTCAGGCTAATAAGGATTTAAAAGCCACAACTGCCCGCACAACCTATGCCAGGCCACCTCCCATCTCCTTTTTCCAAAGAGCTGCCTGATGCCTTGTGACAGGCCTTGACCCAGCCACAGGACACCACAGCAGTCAGAATACATGTTAATGACAAACAATGGTGCCACACTATTAATGAGATTGTTAGTGGAGCTGGGAGGAATCTGGCACTGTAAAAGTGAGAAATATTTTAAATAAGACTTTCTTTTACATATATATATATATATATAAGAAATATTAATAATAATAATATATGTATATTTTATATGTATTTCAATATAGCATTCAGCAAACAACTTATAAATAACTTAAGGGCCATCTTAAATGCATTCCCATTAAATTTTTATTGACTCTGTAATATAAGCCACTACCTGCCATGAATCACAAATAACCTTGAGCTCTCACTCTCTTTTCAACTCTGTCCTGTCACTACTGTGTTTACTCTGTACAGTCTCTCTTTCATGCTCAGAGAAAGCAATCGTTTCTGACTGGGGCAGCCTCCTCTGTCCCCATATCCAGCCCGGCTATAATTTTGTTGTCATTCGATGTGCGGCGATCCCGTCATTGATGTGACAGATCGGGCATTAGGTAAAGTCCCTGGGCTGGTGCTCACTTACAGCAGCCACCCCTTCCTGCTACTGACAGTAATTATATTAGACCTGGGTGGCAAACAGTTTTCTTAATACAACAATTTAAAACAGTGCCACTTCATTTTGTTTTAAGTGATTGCTTGTGCCTTCTTTTTTTTTAAATAGCAAAAAATAAAGTGCCAATGTAACCTTCTTAGCTTAGTTGTTTAAGCATAAGTGAGTAAAATGACTTGAGAAACCTGCTGGCACTGTGCCACAGACTGATGTGGAGAGGTTTAGTGGACATGTCTTGTTCTGCAAGGCTGATAAGAGGATCTGACATTTGGCTTGTTCATATAGCAGGCTATTGGCATCTTAAGAGTGATCAATGCCAACATGATGGCTACAGGAGGTGAACCAAAAGCAAACACCTCCCTGCCTGAGGTCACTTACTCAAGCTGTTCACAATAGTGACACATTAGAGGTTCTTTGAATATCACTGGAAAACTGAGGTTTCATTTACTGCTCAAAGTTGGATCCATTGACACTGTAGTTAGATTAGGACCTTGTTACAACACAGTAGGCTGCACCCATTACGAATCCCTGCATACTCACTCCTCTTACTGTACAGCTCCTTCAAGCGCATTTGCTTTGCTTGATTCATATGATTAGAAAATAACTGCTGAAACACATGGCTGCACATAATAGGCTACTAATCACATTTAGACCAATACTCAGATTGCGAAACATAATTAATATAGATGTGGCAAACATATAATTAAAAGCACAATACACTCCTCAAACAAATTAGAGTAATGTGCATGTGGCAGAGAAACACAGCACCTGTGTGCGTGGGTCAGTGGAGTGTGTTTATGCCCACCTGAGGATGCAAAAGCTGTGTGTTCCACACAATTACGCCCTGAGGGACACAGCACTGGCCTTGGCATCGATAATCCCCCTCCAGGCCCTTTCTCTGCGGTTATGGCCACTGGCTGAGCTAATAAGTGCAAAGTACAAGATAGGAGGGGGGAGGGTGTTTGGGGGGAGTCTAATGCACAACAAAAGAAGAGGAGGTGAATAACAGGTTGGAAGAAAAACAACTTCTTTAGGGGGAGACAGGCGTGCTGAGTGAGTCAACAATAAGGTCTGCAGCAGCAATAAGGCCTAAGTCTGGTTAAAGGCTTATTAAAGAGCAGAGAGAGAGAGAGAGAGAGAGAGAGAGAGAGAGCGGAGGGAATAATGAGAAAATAGCCGCTCGTTCAGCTAGTTAGGCGCATGCAGGCAAGCCTGTGCTTGCACGTTCCTGGAGAATAGATTGCTGGACCCAGTTGCCCCTTTCTAATGACCCTTCTTGTTAGCCTCGGAAACGGAAAGCCTGTTTATTAGAAGTGCAGGTCCGCTCACCTCGCCCCGCATCCCCGTGCTCACACTCACCCGAGCTGTTTTACACTCATAAATGCGCGCAATCCGGGTTAAAAATTAGGGTTGTAATGGACCAGGAGCTGTTTCGCTCCAATCCAGGTTCCCTTCTGTCTGCAGGATAAAATGTAACACTATGATTTTACAAACTAATAGACTAACCGCTCATGTAAACGCCCTGGACGCTTCAAATGATCATTCATCTGTAAAGGATGGATATAATCTGGGATTCATTAGAAGTAAACAGGGAGGAGAATGAAAAGTTGTGCCGGAAATAGAAAGAGAGAAATCTGGACACTCATGACACAAGCAGCGGTTAATGAAAGGTAGCTGTGAAAGATATGATACTCTTCCCTGTCAGAGTAGAATAAATGTCACTAAATAATTTTTTCATTTATTATTATTTATGGGAATTGCTCACTTTTTTCCTAATACAGGAGACGACAGATCTGGGTTATCCATCAGTTGGGGACACTGGAATGCTGTTTTAAAATCAGGAAACTTCTCATAACGAAATCTTTGTCTTGATGCGAACATTAGTGTCACTAAAGCCAAATAACTGCAATATCGCTCTTCCTTTCGTACACTGTAATTCCCTATAGGCTCCATAAGCATGTGTTGTTTTTGACTTATTTAGGCACATTCATTTAAATCAAAAACATATGTCCTGTTGAAGTGTACATGGATTAAAATTACCACTGATTTTCAAAAGGCTAAATATTATGCATCATTGCTTGGGTGCATGCTGAAGCGAAAATAAATAAATAAACAAATTAATAAATAAATTAAAGGATTAAGCTCAAAATAATGCGTTATTACTATTACTATTATTATTATTATTATTATTATTATTATTATTATTGTAATCATCATCATCATCATCATCATCATTATTATTATTGTTGTTGTTGTTATTGTTATATCAGTGCGCGTGCATGGTTTACTTTAATGCACAACCTGAAGTAGCCAACTCAGATAAATTATTGATTTCCCTTGGGACTGTATAGAAAGGAAGCTGGTGATTTTACGCCACATCACAAAATCTTAGGAGTTGAATCGCGTTGTGTCTGTTGAAATATGTCCTACTGAAATAAACTCGTGCACGGTGTTTACTTTCACATCATTAACAATGAAATTCAGGTGTGTAATTATTCTTGGAATAAATGTAAACTATTATGAAACTAATCGTAATATTTATCCATATTCTAATGGTATGAGTCCTGGTCAGTCATTACTGAAATTGGCAGTGAAAGGGGTTATGATTGTTACTATTCTATTGTAATTGTAATGATTTTGGCGTATCAAACTATTGTCTTTTGGAGTAGCTAAAATTACACCAGTCCCAGTTTTCACAAGTTTCAGTGTACAAACATCACTGGCCACAAGAAGCGAATACACTGTGGCGTGAAGGGCCTCCTTGATTATCCTAATTAAGTTCTGTCTAATTAAATTACTGTCACGTGTTAACCAATAGTAAAAGTCGATTCATTAACGATGCAGGCGGCAGGAATGAAAAGCGAAAGCCCCCTCGATTGCAAAGGTAGTGTCAACTGGCTGATTTGCTTTCTTGCGCAAAGTAGCTTCGACCGCGGGAAGGCGTTTTTTTCTCTCTCCCGGGTTAACTCTGCGAGGCGTTAAGACTGCGGTCGCACGTCGCACGCGTTAATTGCTGCTTGCCGTCGTCGAGAGCTATGCAGCTCGAGCACTGCATCTCGCCAGCTCTCGCGCTCTCCAAGAAATGTTTAAGTGTGGGCAGTGGCTACCCAAACTCAGAGGGTTCTGATCTCGCCTTGCACGGCCATCCTATTACATCTGCTCGTGACAACCTGGAGAGAAGTTCACCCCTGAAAAAAAACTCCGCTGGGATGACGAATCAGTCAGAGGCGGACAATTTTACCGACTCTAAGGACTCATCGGGAGACGTGCAGAGAGGCAAAGTCTCTCCAGCGCTCGACGGAGTCGCTGACATTCGTCACAACTTCGATGGATCTGCTGGAGAAAGGTATCTTCTGTCACAGTCCAGCCAAACTCAGCCTCTCTCCGCCAGCCCCGCCGCGATGTTTCCCTACCCCAGCCAGCACGGACCAGCGCACCCGGCCTTTTCCATCGGAAGCCCGAGTCGCTACATGGCGCATCATCCTGTCATTACGAACGGAGCTTACAACAGTTTGCTGAGTAACACTTCACCACAGGGCTACGCGAGCGCCGGCTACCCGTATGCTCAGCAGTACGGCCACGCGTACCAAGGCGCTGCTTTCTACCAGTTCAGCTCGGCACAGGCAGGACTGCTCCCCGGTAAAGCGCAGATCTACCTGTGCAACAGGGCACTATGGCTCAAGTTTCACCGCCACCAGACAGAGATGATTATAACAAAACAAGGCCGGTGGGTATTCGGATTATAATTTTTGTTAACTTGTTTTTTTTTTTAATGGAATAATATAACTGTAATCACTTGGTGTAAACTAGATGTAATATTTCACGGATTTTACAGCATTTCTATTTTTTCATCTAGCTACATAAATACACATTTACTTCTATTATGGTACACCTACTTCTCTATCAACGAAAATAAAAAACACATTTGGTGTTTATTTTACTCAGTTATCCTACAGTCAACGTTTGCATTTATTGTTGTTTATCGCAGTTATAGGTCATAAAGTTAATCTTTTAATTCTTATTATCTTTAATTTTTATTATGAAGTATTACAGCTATATTATACAAAACTCTATATAATATTCTTTATAATTATATTACATTTTATTATGTAATATAGCATGTAATTTAAAATAAATAATATTAATAATAATAATAATAATAATAATAATAATAATAATAATACTGTTTCAGTTTAATTAGTAGAATCTTTTCCCATCTTTAGGCGAATGTTCCCGTTTTTAAGTTTCAACATATCCGGCCTGGACCCGACAGCTCACTACAACATTTTTGTTGATGTGATACTGGCGGATGCGAACCACTGGCGCTTTCAGGGAGGGAAATGGGTTCCATGCGGCAAAGCGGACACCAATGTGACAGGTATGCAACAATCCGAATGAATTATGGGAGATATATTGTTTACCGTTTCAACTATCAACAACACACCACTGATTTGTTCTAATATTTAACGAAAACATTATTATTGTCACTATTATTACTGTTATTCTTATTCTTATAATCATTATTATTATTAATAATAATATAACTTCTATAGATCTTTACATTATAATTATTATTTTATATATCCGTATAGGAAACAGAGTTTACATGCACCCAGATTCTCCAAACACGGGCGCGCACTGGATGCGCCAAGAGATTTCATTTGGAAAACTCAAGTTAACGAACAACAAAGGAGCCTCGAACAACACAGGACAGGTTAGTTAATGAATATCACAAGGACCAAGCAGCTATTGAAATCTAGCTGAATGGAAATAATCAACGAGCACAGACGAAATACTATTCATTACTTTTTTACGCATTTGGACATTGTAGAGGATTAAAAACTCACCTCTCCTCTGTAACATTTAATCAGATTTTATAGAACACCATCATTTTTATTATTAATGCAATGATCATTTACCACTGTGTGTTGTACAATTTATCAGAGCTAATACAATACAAAGGCACAGGAGAGTTGCACTAGGCTCTTGAGCTGATTCTTGGGTGTTTCGGGTGACTCTGTACAGATGGTGGTGCTTCAGTCTCTGCATAAATACCAGCCGCGTCTTCACGTGGTGCAGGTGAATGAAGACGGAACGGAGGATACGAGTCAACCTGGCCGCGTACAGACCTTCACCTTTCCCGAAACTCAGTTTATCGCCGTCACAGCCTATCAAAATACCGATGTAAGAATTTTAGCATGCCTCAGAGCACCACTTTACTTACCGGTGATGTCTTATTTACGGTCATATCAATATATATGTGTTGCATGCTATCATTAGACAATTGAGAGAATAGAACTGCAAGTGTTTATATAAAGGACACTGCATTGGAATTCAATCTTTGTAGGAGAGGTTTTTAAATAACTTTTTGTTTTATTTCACCACACAGATTACACAGCTAAAAATCGACCACAATCCATTTGCAAAAGGCTTCCGGGACAATTATGACACGTAAGAATTTCTTATTAATATTTTCTAGCACTTTTATTTCATTTTTCTGCACATGGATACACAATAGCTATGAATTCTTTTACTTCATATTTGAGAGGTATGTTCAAATGCATTTCTCATGCTAAATACAGTTATCCAATCCATATGTGAGGCCTGGTATATTTAAGATCCTACTGATTTCCATTTTTTTAGTGTTGTAGCCAACGAATTAGCACAAGATGAAGTCCTTCCATTTCTATATTCCTTATCTTTCTCAAGATATTTCTCAAATATAATTAGTTGTAACGAAGTGTCAGAAAAACACAACAATTCTAATTACACGTTTCACATTATTTATATAGGACTAGAGGTAGCAGGTGTAAGTGGTCTGACTTTCTCTTAATAATCAAAGCTAACGTGGAGTCAAATATAAGATAAATATGCTTAAATAAACTCTGACGCTGTGTGAAATCAATAATAATAATAACAATAATGATTGTGAATAACACAGTCGGTCTATACCATCTAAATATTTTCAGACTTCCAGACTATTTTTCTCAGCCTGCTGTTCTCGAGTGTGAATTATGCTCATAAGCCGAAATGGTGCACGGTGCAAATGTGTTGGCGCATTTACGCTCGACGTGGAATGTTCATGCAGGTTTGTCTACAACATTTGAACAAGTTCATAAAACGCACACTATGTTTGACCCTTTTCCCTTCCAGCGTCTACACAGGTTGTGACATTGATCGCTTGACGCCGTCCCCGGGTGAGTCTCCGCGCTCTCAGCTCATGCCGAGTGCGCGCTACGCCGCTATGCCGGGCTCCTTCCTGCAGGACCAGTTTGTCAGCTCGTATGCCAAGTCCCGTTTTCACCCTGGCGTCGGTGGTGCTCCTGGCACGGACCGCGGCGTCCCGCTCGGCAACAGCTTGCTCTCGCCGCAGCAAACCGACGAGACCGCGGTGGGCTCCCCGCAGCGCTGGTTCGTCACCCCGGCCAACAACCGACTGGACTTCGCCGCCTCGGCGTACGACGCTGCCGCCGCGGCCGATCTCGCGGGCAACGCGGCCACACTGCTCTCGTACGCGGCTGCCGGAGTCAAAACTCTCCCACTGCCCGCGGCCGGTTGCTCCAACCGAGCCCTGGGCTATTACGGCGAGGCGACGGCGTGGGGAGCACGCACTCCTCCTCAGTACTGCGGCAAATCCGGTGCTGTGCTCCCCTGCTGGCCCTCCAACTCAGTCCCGGGCCGGACGGCGGCCGCGGGTTACCTGGTCGGTTTGGACGAGGGCGACCCTGCTGCGCCTGAGAGATCCCCGCTGGGCACAAACGACGACGCCAAACCCAAGGACCTGTCCGAGTCCAGCTGGATAGAGACGCCCTCCTCAATTAAGTCGATCGACTCTAGCGATTCGGGCATTTTCGAGCAAGCCAAGCGGAGGAGGATCTCTCCATCTGCCACGCCGGTTTCGGAAACAGCATCGCCGTTAAAATCTGAAATGCTGACGCCCAGGGAGTGCGAGAAGAACTGCTCCAAGGACATTGGCTACTACAGCTTCTATTCACACAGTTAGACACGGGGACTGGTGCTAAGGCAGAACAAGACTCCTGCCACGCTCATTTCAAAGAATCTGGTGTAATCTATTTATTCATATTTTATTTTGGCTATTTATTTATTTATTTATTTATCTATCTATCCGTGCATTTATTTGTATATTTAGATCTACTAAGCTACACGGCCTATCTTTCTTTCTTTCTTTCTTTCTTTCTTTCTTTCTTTTTTTTTTTTTAAACTTAGGAACATGTTTATAATGTACGTTGTTTGCAATTTGTTAATAACACAACTGTAACAAAATAATGTACATACGTGTGTAGACATCCGTGATTTTTCATTATCTGTTGATGTACAGTATGTAAAAGGACAGAACTATTAGATTCTTGGTGCGATGTATTTAGAGGAAAGTCAGATCAGACTGCTGGAGAAATGCTTTGGGTTGGAAGAGAAGTGGGAAGGGCTAGTCTTCTTTCTCCTACAGAAACCTGACAGAGAGGGACCACTCTCAGAGCTCCAGACATTCAGTAGTTCAGTGTTAATAGAGACCAAACAGAGTTGTATTGCATTGTATTGCTATTGTTTGGAAATATATTAGTCTGTAGTTTAATTGTTGCTCTCTACGTGAGATCATTTTGTACTCTGTAGTAACGCTGTTGGTAGGCCGCTGATCATGAAAACAAATAATTTTATGATATTTATATCCAAGGGGGAAAACATTAATTTAGCAGGGCAGATACCATTTCTTAGAGGCAACATTATTTCACCATATTCTGACCATTGACATTTTTTTTGTGATTTATTGGGCATTTATTATGATTATCTTCATATTATTTCTTCATAACCCCCCAAAAGCATAGGCCTGCTAATGAAAAGCTAATGTAATTGTGCTGTGCTTCTTTGCAATAAATACAAGAGCCTAAAACTGTTAGTAAAACAGCTTTCAAATGAGACTCGTAATCAAAGATCAAATGTGCCTAAAATGTAAGTTATTCTGATATGATAACAGGTTTGGAGCCAGGACCATGTGTTTTAGAGGAGTACGCGTCCATCTGTTGCTGCATTAGTCTATTTTACAGTAACACTGCAATGTGTGCAATTCCTTTTAACTATGCATGGCTATCAGTGGTCCATCATAGAAAAAAAAATCCAACTTGTTTTGTCATCATATGCTGAATGCATAAATTTATATCCTTAAAAACAGAAGGAATATGGAGGAAACTCTTTGGGTCGGTGGGTCATATGTTGTTGAAACCATTTTAAAGGGCTTAACATCGATTATGCACAGAAAAAACCCCAACACGAATTAGTTTTCAACAGCTATAGTTCTAAAACAACAGAAAAAAACCTCTAATTTGAGTGATTAATTTTAGCAACAGATTGACAAAAGCTATTTGTACATATGGCACACAGATAAAGGCATATTGAGGCCACCAAGTGTCACCTACAAATTATTAAGAAATGTCAGCAATATCTTTTTAACCTTTTTAAACAATATAAGCCAAACATAAACTACAACGGCTCATTTTAATAGCCTTATGCTTCAGTAATCAGCTGAACAAGTTTATTTTATCACAATTTCTCATGAATTGATTTAGCTAACTAATGAATCAACTAGGGCTTATTGGAATAGAAATATAACATCAATTAAAATATACAGTATAAATGAGAATGCTACTCTTTATGATAAACCCCTACACATTTTCTTATCATATATTTCTATTCAGGTCACATATACCTACTGATGGCAGGTTATAATAGTGTAGTTTAATGAAATAAATTATGTTGGTCTGTTTGCGTTGATTATTATTATTATTATTATTATTATTATTATTATTATTATTATTATTATTATTATTATGTGTTATATTACCCTAACTGTATAACCCAGTGTACGTGGTTTATTGTGAAAACTTTGTTTTGCTGCCATCCGGTGGCCGCGGAAAATTCCGTCCTTCCTGCTTTATACTATCAGTTGACTCCCACGGGAACCTTGTGAACAACCCATGTAAGGCTAACGGTAATGCTAGTAAGGCCGACTGGAAAGAAGGGGTTTCACCTGAAGCCTGATAAAGAATTTTGGAAAGGAAACGATGCGCCCAACGCAATCACATCTTATTTCCACCAGAGGGCGCCGGCACCGTCATGTGAAGAAGCTCAGAGCTGATTCCACTTTGAAGGGAGTATTTCAGACCCAATAATCAGGATGATTATATAAAGAAATTACAATAAAAATCGTAACCACTGCCTTGATTAAATGCAAAACATGAATATATGCTTAGAATTTTGCAGCTCAAATTTCCAATTCAGGAAAAACACAAAAAGACCTTGAGGGTGTACTCTGCCCTCGACCGGAGTCGGCTGAGATGGGCGTCAGCCTCCGGGCAACCCTATTTAGG
>JAQMYF010000012.1:30384586-30419713 GCA_030014195.1 Neosilurus mollespiculum | reverse complement strand
CACACTCTCTCTCTCTCTCTCTCTCTCGCTCTCTCTCTCTCTCTCTCTATAGATATATATATATATATATATATATATATATATATATGACAGTTTAGTGCAGGTTGTTGAGTTTTATCTGAGTGCAGAGTAACTGAAACTGTTGTATTCCTGCATACATTTTATTTGAGAATTATTTACAAACACTAATTTCAAGAGCTGATGCTACCTAATTAGGATTAGGTGGCTTAGAATAAATGATAATAATAGAAGTACTGTTAACACGGTGACATAGTGGTTACCATGTTCACCTGACAGCATGAAGGTCCTGGGTTTGAGTCCTGGGCTACGAGGGCTTTTTTGTGTGGAGTTTGCATGCTGTCCCTGTGCTTGTGTTGGATTCCTTTGGGTATTTCGGTTTCCTCCCACAGTCTAAAGACATGCCCATTAGGCGAATTGGCTGTTGACTCTAAGTGTGAGTGTGAATGGGTGTGTAAATGTGTGTGTTGCCCTATGATGTGACTAGTGAGCCAGTCGGCTGAGACAGGTTCTAGCCTCCCTGTGACTCTAGTGTTGGCTTAATTTTGTAATTGCATATATGATAAATGGTGTAACCATCACTTTCTGTGAAACTGGTGGAGCTTGTGTGCTCATTGCTTGAGGTATAGTTGAGGTTTTTGATTAGGGTTTCTATCTCACATTATAGAATAAGATATTTATAGAACTGCACTGACTGTTAGTGCCTTCCCACTCAATGCTGTCCTTTTGATTGAAAGCAAAATAACAGGTTTAATTTCTGCTCTCTTACACCCAGCGAGAGAGAGAGAGAGAGAGAGAGAGAGAAAGAAAGAGAGAGAGAGAGAGAGAAAGAGAGAGATAGAAAGAGAGAAAGAAAGAGAGAGAGAAAGAGAGAGAGAGAGAGTTACTATTATACAATGAATACAGATATTAATACAATACTTGTATACATTGCACACATGTAAACATGTGGGATGGGAGGAGGGGGATTGGTGGGTTGATGTAGCAAATGTTTAATTGAAATGTTAAAAGTGTTGACCTTGATTAAATTAAAATGATGTTTATTTTTTTCAGTGTGGCTCACATGAAAGCACATCTGTTTCAATCCACCTTGTGTGAATTTTGAGATGCCATGACCCCTAAATCATTCCAAATTGGATTAAAAGATTTAGGACATGCTATTTATTATTTTCCTCAATTGTTTTCACTCTTAAAATATTTTTTCCTTGGTTGACTTCTATGATAATATTAAATTGTGTGGATGAACAAGTATGTTAGGGTATTACACACATCTATAACACTAACAGTAAACAAGAAGTTTAATCCTCTGTAAAAATGGACTTTGAAAATTGATCAGAGCTGTGGTGTTCACCTCAACGTCTGTGTTTACACTCAGGTCACAGAACATTGTATATCGGGGTGCATGTCCCTCTGGGGCGGAGAAGCCACAGACGTCACCGCCATCATGGGCACAGACACAGGAAGAGGAGCAGAGAAAGAGACTCTGGAGTGTGTGATGGACGAGAATCACCTGCATATGGTAATTGTTCCTTCTTGTTTCTCTGGCCTCTAAGCTTTTTTTCTTGCAGGAAGACCATTATGTGTATATAATTTATCTAGGTGCGGCATGATGGTGTATTGATTAGCACATCTGCCTCACAGCAAGTCCAAGTCCCAGTCTCAAGCGTTTCTGTGTGGAATTTGCATGTTCTCCCCATGCCGGGTAGATTTTCTCCAGGTACTCCAGTTTCCTTCCACAGTCCAACGACATGTGCTTTAGCCTAAGTGGCTGTTCCAAATTGCCCCAGGTGTGAGTGTGTATGGTTGTGTGAGTTAACCCTGCAATGATCTGGCGAATTGTTCAGGCTGTAGGCTTTTGCCTCTCTGTGACCTTAATAGGATTAAGTGCTTTGGTAAGTGAGTGAGTGAGGGAAGGTATTTTGCAAATTCTAAAAAGATTTGCTTTGAAAATTAGATCTGCTGATACCATGATATTCACATTGGTTAAGGTTTCATCTTTACAAAAAAAAAATGTGTTTGTGTATTTTGTGCTTTAATTTGATTCATTTTATTTACTTTATTTACTTGTCACTTCCCTGAAGTCATTAAAAATACTGGTTAAGAAAGTGGGTTTGGTTTCAGATATATAAAAAATACAATTAAATTTTAAAAATATGTTTAAAGCAAATAAATAATTATGGATGTCACAATAAAAAAACTAGCCTTATTTTTATATTCATTCAATTATTTATACATCACTATGGCTGATGTGTTCTTTCAGAGCTAGACTTAGAGAGATTAAATGTTGATGTTTGTAACATACTGGCAGACTGCTAAAACCACATTCTGTGTTGCAGACACACCCTCTCAAAGGGTTCAATTTCTGCTGGGAACTGAGGATGATGATGAAGAGCACATACCACATGACCTCTTCACTGAGCTGGATGAAATCTGTCTGCGAGATGGAGAGGATGCTGAGTGGAGGGAGACAGCAAGGTAATCCATCATATATCTGTCATACTGGAAAGTCAGTCAAGTGATAAATAAGTTATCAATAATTGATAAAAGTTTATATATAAAACTCCCCATGTGCATCAATGAGACATGGGCACCCATGACATTG
This sequence comes from Neosilurus mollespiculum, assembly GCA_030014195.1. Classification (NCBI taxonomy): domain Eukaryota; kingdom Metazoa; phylum Chordata; class Actinopteri; order Siluriformes; family Plotosidae; genus Neosilurus; species Neosilurus mollespiculum. Next base: position 30,417,093 of record JAQMYF010000012.1, on the reverse strand, counting down.
TGGCTATGTATACATACTGTATATATAATAAGCCAGAGCATGCAAATAAAACTCAACCAATGGATAAAATAAGCCTGAAAGGTTGAGGACATGATAAGTAAATGAGGAGCAGGAGTGTAATTAGACTGGAGAAGAACTTGAGCAGGTTTTTCACTGTGGCAAGGGGGGATTCTGGGAAATGGACGCAAAGAATGTCACAAGCTTTTGATGTAATGAAGGTAACTAAAGAATAAACTAACAGTTTACAGTTGTTAAAACAGAAACAAAATTTCCATTGTTAAAACAGAAACTGCTGCTGAGACTGTTTTATTAATGCAGAAAAGAATGTTCCAAATCCACTTTAATTAACAGTCCTACATAGTCTGGAGGGGGCATGGTGGCATAGTGGTTTGTACTCTTGCCTCACAGTAGAAAGGTCCTGGGTTCAAACTCTAAGGTTGGCAAGTGGAGTTTGAATATTCTTCCTATGCTTGCGTGGGTTTCATCTGGATTCTCCAATTTCATCCAACAGTCCAAATACAGGCACATTAGGCTTCTTGGCTATTCCACATTGCCCCTATGTGTGAATATGAGTGTGAATTGCCCAGCCATGCAACTTTGGCAACTGACTGAAGTGATAGAATGAATGACAGGGTAGAAAATAAATTTCTAGCTTCAATATTTGGTACAACAAGTGTATAAAATAATAGATGCATGTGTCATAGTACACTATTTAATGACATACCAGTTCTGAAAATGTACTTGTGTGGATGAGCTGATGGATCTGAGGTCTGGGGTTCTGAAACTGAGTGTGTATTTATAATTTATAATTGCATGGTATGATGGAGGAAGGAATGTCTGCAGGACCATGTACAACTCCAGTCTTAGTAGCTTCCAGAAATCCTCTTTGAGCTAGCATGTGCTGATGATTTGATTCTAAACTAGTTTATTGGGATTGTGTAGCAATGTGCAACCTTCATTAGTAAAAGTGCTCTTTAACAAAATGATGGTGCTGATGAAATTCACTATGATTTCGTGCAAGGGATTTATTCAGAATTGATTTTGCTTGTCAGGACAACAGAAACAACTGAGGAATTGCCTTTGGGAGTGGGTGGGAGTGTGGTTTAAAAATACACGTGTTCATATGTTTCCTAACTTCATAAAAGTGATGCCAATGTGTTAACAGTGTATTAAAACAAAAGAAAATAAAAATACTTTTCTCAGCGACGTCTTGTGCAATTTACTATGGAATTGGCCTCATTTAATCTCAAATATCTCTTTATTTTTTCCCACTGCCGAAACTAATTGAGGGCTCCCAGACAACAGCATTTAGTAAATATATTAGACAAATTATCTTAGCAACAGACTTTTACTACAGTAAAAGAACAGATCTATAAGCACCCACAATCCAAAAATGTGCACAGTAGGTTCATTGGCTGTTCCAAATCACCCCTAGGTGTGAAAGTGAGTGTGAATGGTTGTATGTGGGTTGGTCCTATAATGGTCTGGAGCTGTTCAGGGTGTACCCTGCCCTTTCTCAGGGTCGGCTGAGATAGGCGCCAGCTTCCCTGCGACCCTAATTAGGATTAATCGGCTTAGAAAATGAATGAATGATAATGTAATACATAATGACCATATACAGCTGATAATGTATATCAATGAAAGATTAGAGTCTTCCTCAGTGGCAGTGGTGGCCTGGTGGTAGGGTGCTGGCTTACTGATCCGAAGTTCAGGGGTTCAAGCCTCACTATCACTGGGTTGTCACTGCTGTACCCCCAGTGCAGCTAACTGGGTTATCAAAGGCCAGCCATGTCTCTTACTGTCTGTGGCGAGAGGCATGTAAAAGAACCATTGCTGTCATTCTTAAAGAGTAGGCCGTTGAGTTGCCGTTGGCGTGTTTCTGCCCTGCAATGGCCTGGCGAGCTGTCCAGGGTGTACTCTGCCCTCGCCCAAAGTCGGCTGAGATGGGCACCAGCCTCCACATCACCCTAATTAGGATTAAGCAGTTCAGAAAATGAATGAATGGATGAGTCTTCCTCAACTTACAACTGATAATTTATATGTAAAATCTGCTAAGAAACAAGCTGTAAAAGCTTATATAGGATAATGTAATAAATTTAATAAATGAGAAATGGTGTGAAAACAGTGTGATATAGAATGAAACAGACAGGCTAAATAAGGGCTCTAACTGCATGATTATGGCACAGCTGACAGATGCTAAAGGCTAGGGTAGTGTAAACGCCTAGACTGATAGCACAGCATACAAAAGTGCTACAATACAATACATATACAATACAATACAAACAGTTTGGGCCTGACAGTCTCTATTACAGCAGCTTGTTATGGTATTCCTTTTCCATTTAAAAAGGGCATGAGTTAATGTTAAATAAATTATGATGAAAGCAGAAAATGAGCAGTGTATTTAGAATAGTATAGTGAGTAGTTCTCTTCTACTCTACATTTTCTGGATGTCTTCAGTGGGTTCATGACTGAGGGGTCTCTTGCCCTCATTTTCTTGCTCTCTCTCTCTCTCTCTCTCTCTCTCTCTGTAGATGGCTGAAGTTTGAGGAGGATGTGGAGGATGGAGGGGAGAGATGGAGTAAGCCCTATGTGGCCACGCTCTCTTTGCACAGCTTATTTGAATTGCGCAGTTGCATCATCAATGGCACAGTTCTGCTTGACATGAGGGCCAACTCCCTAGAGGAAATTGCAGGTGTGTGTATTTGTGTGTGTGTGTGTGTATTTGTGTGTGTGTATGTGTGTTCTGTGTGTGTCTGTGAGGGAACCAGTAACAGCAGGTAGGTAACTGTTACCTACATGTGGTTCCCACATCTGCCTCACAGCAACAAGTTCCTGGGTTTGATTTCCGGGCTTGGTTGTTTCTGTGTGTAGTTTGCATGTTCTCCCCGTGCTTGTGTTGGTTTCCTCTAGGCACTCCATTTTTTCTCCCACAGACTGAAGACATGCTAGTTAGGCTAACTGGCTGTTCCAAATTGACCCTAGGTGTGGATGTGAGTGTGAATGCTTGTGTGTTGGCCCTGCAATGGTCTGACGAGCTATTCAGGATGTACCCTGCCTTCGCCCGGTGTGCATAATTTTTATTGCTGAAAAAGAGGATTTACCTTTTATCTCCTCTGGTGGAGAACCTTACAGGAGTATTTGGAAACCTTAATTTGGGGTTAAAGGTAGAATTAGTGTAAAAGGAGACTCCTCAACATCTGATAACTTCCAACACATTACTGAAAAAAATAAATTAAAAAATTATCGATGCTGATACACTTACATCATTTTGCAGACACTCTTATCCAGAGCGACTTACAATTAATAATTTTTTATACAATTGAGGGTTAAGGGCCTTGCTCAAGGGCCCAACAGTAGATAGTGGGGGATTGAACTGCTGACCCTCGATCAGTAACCCATCACCTTAACCAATAAGCCACCAATGCCCTTCTGTTGATGGATCTGTAAATGCAATATCATGTAACATTAATAAATCTCCCTTTGTGTAGTGTATTCTATATTTAGAACTGATTAGTATTTTAAATAGCACATTAGTTTAGGATGAAGACAATGACATATATTCTGTTAAATATTAATCAGTCCATTTAATATTTTCTACATTTCATTTTTGATGCATTTCTGATGCACATAAGGATTATTTTAGAACAAGCCAGCTATGTTATATAAGAGATTTTTTCACCAAGTACATAAATTATATAAATTCCTCATACATTTAATATGTAATGGCAATTCCAGCATTTACAGAATGTACTGTATATATGAATGGATGGGTGGGTGGATGAATACCTTGTTTCAGAAGAAAGACAAATTTGTTAACAGCATATACAAAAATAAAGACATTTACAATAAGATGTATTTGCAATCATGTGTTTTAATGTACATTGATCAGCCATAACAATAAAACATTATGATGAAAGATGGTGTAGAGAATAGAAGAGTAAGGAGTTACACAGTGTTGTATTAGACAGAGAGTGAACAGTCAGCCCTCAAAGTTGGAAGCAGGAAAAATGTCTAAGTGTAAGGATCTAAGTGACCTTGATAAGGGCCACATTGTAAAGGTTAAAAGGCTGGGTCTTCATCTCCAAAATCTCAAGTCTTGTGAGGTGTTCCTGTTATATAAGTACCTACCCCCAAGATGGATCATGGAAGAACAGCCAGAGAACTGGCAAGAATTTCCTAGCTGCCTAAGGCACACTGATATGTGTGTGTGGAGTGAAGACTGACCCCATCTAGTCTGACCCCATAGAAGAGTTACTGTAGGCTGTACTGTAGACCCAAAGTGCTGAAACTCTTAATGCTGGCTATGACATAAATGTGTCAGAACACACAGTAAACTGCAGCTTGCTATATATGAGGCTACCTAGACATAAACCAGTCAGGTGGTGCGAATGTTATGTCTGATCAGTGTTTTATTTCTCTTTTAGACATGGTGTTGGACCGGCAGGAAGGATCAGGGGAGCTTGATGAGGAGGTGAGAAAGAAAGTCCGAGAGGCTCTGCTCAAGCAGCACCACCATCAAAACCAGAAGAAACTGGCAAACCGTATTCCTATAGTACGCTCTTTTGCTGACATCGGCAAGAAACAGTCTGAATCTAACTCAATGGACAAGAATGGTATGCTCTACCCAAGGAGGAGGCTTTGTCTGTACAGAATTTATGTCATTTTTCCTAACACACTTTTTTCTGGGATGCATATTTTTTTCATTGTATAGCTGTAAACAGTATGAACAGCGCTTAATTTGTAAAGGGTGAGGTATTGGAACACCACAGGAGAGGTGATTCAGCAAGTAGAAGAGGAGGATAAAGGACTTAGAATATACTTACACAACAGTAAACCAGGTTCTTTATGTAGTACGGGAGTGTTGTTATATACAGCAAGATTAAAAATATCGGTATGATGACCAGGACGAAACAAGGAATCATAGCCATAGCATTATAGTGATGATATATAGGCGGGTTGGAGGAGTCTTGATCTTTAAAAACTACAATATGATTGTCTTAGCTAGTGTAATTATCCAGATTATTTTACAGTGCAGTCATATACAGTGGCACCTCACAAGACGAGTTTAGCTTATTTGGGGACCCAGCTCGTGGAGCGAAATGCTCAAGTAGCAAGGCGAATTTTCCTGTAGGAAATAATGGAAAGCCTATTAATGTGTTCCAGCCCTCCAAAATGCCCCCAAATATGCCATGATATAAAACCATGCCATGATATATTTCATAGGCTGTTTTACTCATAAATAATAACCTGTTCAACAAAAGTAAACACAAACAAAAATGTATTAATAAAATGCATAAAATGGAAAAATTAACCTGTACTTTACCTTTAACATGCAATGAGTTTGGCATAAGTGACATGAGGAGAAGGAGGAGGGGTGGTTCGTTTTTGGAAGGAGAATCTCCTTCCATGAGAATGTTGGGTCTTTTAGGCGGGGGCGCTGGCCAGTTATTTTATCTTTGAGTTTCTTTTCACCACTTTCCTTCTTTTCAATATCCTTTTTAATCATCATGGTAACACAGTTTTCAATGTAGTAATTATCACACAATTCATTGTTTTGTTTACTCATGTTTGGAGCATCCTCTTTTATGGGACATTCCTCGTCATTCAGTGCAGAAAATACTCAGAAGTGTCCCATGTTGAGCAAGTTACTCGTATAAATGGACACTTATTGTGCGAGGTGCCACTGTAATTTAAAGTTTCCTTCCAATATCACTGTTTGCTCAGCATGTGTGTCACTTTTGTGTTATACTGAAATGTAAAAACGCTCAGTTTCAGAACCGAATCAGTGTCCCTAAATTATTTGATTATTGTTGCTTTACTGTATTTTATTTTTTAAAGAAAAATGTTACAGTGGTTGTTGAGCCATGTAAATAGATCCTGTTTTAAATTCAGTTCATCATATGACATGCTTCTACCGTGAGAACAGACCTAGAGCAGATCAGAAAGACGCCACTGGCCTTCTGTATACAGAATTTCTAATATATAGTAAATCAACATTACTATTACCTCTGTTATTGTTTGCTACTCTCATTTGATGTTTAAATCCTCTCATTCAGTGTTTCAGTGTCTCTTTCTCAACTCTTCTCTCGTGTGTGTGTGTGTGTGTGTGTGTGTGTGTGTGTGTGTGCGTGTGTGTGTGTGTGTGTGTGTGTATGTGCGTGTGTGTGTGTGTGTGTGTGTGAGCGTGAGACAGGTGGTCCATCTTTCTGTTCAGCCCTTAAGTCTTCTCTTTGTGGTTCATTTAACTCTGATGGGAGGTGCTGGCAGGAGTCTTTCTGTTGGCCTGAATGCTACACTTCCAGTGTCTCCATCTTGTCTCCACCCCCCAAATCATCCACCTCCACTGACCGAGCCCACACGCACGACTCACTGCAATCTTCACAGCAGCCACATACTGACCTGGACCCAGGCAACTTAGACTTGACTTTCCTTTCTATCGTTTCCTAAAACAAAACTTGAAAAGGTGGTTATTTTTTATTATCAGTTAAAGATTTATATCATCAGTCATCTGGGATGAAAGCATGCGCTTTTGGACACAGAAACAATTAAATAAAAAGTAAAAATGTAAATAAATTAACATGACATTGGATGTAAATACACTGCCTGGCCAAAAGGAAATGCTCAAGATAATATTTAGTCTTTAACTTTTACATTATTTTGACCACCTTATGTAATGTCACGACATTCATCTCAATTTAAAGTTGCATTAATTTTTTGGTGAGGTCTTGTATTGATGGTGAGATTGTTGAACAACTCTTCTTAACAAGGCTTCTTTATCAAATCCCAAAGACTTTTAGGGGGTTAAGAACTCATATCTGGACATGATGTCTCATTCTTCCTGAACTATTCTTTTACAATTTGAGCCCGAATCTAATGCCTGTGTTATCATAGGTGGGATAACCTGGTCATTCAGTAGACTCAGGTAGTCAGCTGACTTGTAGCTGAGCTTTGACCTGAACAAACGTAGCAATTCCAGATTATAATAATTCCTCCAGAGGTTTTTTTTTTACTGTAGTCATTATCGATGATGGGTACATCGCTTCATGTGCTTCTCTTTTTACTCTGAAGTCCCATTGCTCTGGAATAGGGTTAACCTGGACCCAGCAGACCACATGAATCTTTATACTCTAAAAGCCTTTTCTTTTAAATCACTAACAGGGGGTTTTCTTTTGGCCAGGCGTGTATAGGTTAGATAGAAAAAAAACACTAGATAAATCAACCTTTCCGAGATTCTGGTTTAATCACATGGGAATTTTGATCAGGCTTCAAGAAGAACAGACCCACTCTTGTGCTGAACAGTTGGAAGGATTTTTTTGTGGATTGAAGGCCTCATTTGGCTTTATCAAGAGAATCAGCCTCCTGTTGAAGAAAAATGACAACAAAATGACTCAACAGACCATGCTATTCTGACGTGTTTGATGCTACTCTACTTTCTATGATTTGGCAGAATAGATCAAGCAGCCGGCTGAACATAGGTCATGCATCGTTTCTGTTATTAAAAACATAAAATCAGTTTTATTGTAGAAAAGTACTGTACTTAACCAGGGTGTTTATTTAATTGAATAACTGCTTACCAAAACAAAATAATTGTAATGACCATACTGTGGTAACAAAATTAAACGAGTAAAGTAAAATTATATTTTTATTATGTATAGTAACTTAAAGCATTGTTTACTGCACTGAATTTAGCACTTTAGTATCTTCAATGTTCTTAAGACATGCTTTAAATGCTTTAAATTGCTTTTCATCTCATTTCTGTTTTATTTTATTCCTTAACTGTGAGCACAATTACAACATTTTAGTGTAGAGAAGTGTAATCAGCTTTGTTGAGATGAACTATAATTGTAGAGATTAAATATAGTTTTCCTCCATGTGCTGATTAACTTGACAATAAATACACATTTAGAAGAGAGTTTCATAATATTTGGACATGGTAGACTGGTTGCAGAACAAATTGATTCTCAAATCATTCATCACCATTTTGCCACCTTTTAAAGGCTTGTGTTTAGGAAGTTGCGAGCTTTCCTCAAAGAAAAGCAAAGATGTGAAGAGCACCGAACCTCCTTACACAATTATTTTATTTGCTCTGGGAAAACACTGTGAACAATATTTGTACGCTAATCTATGTATAATGTTCTAGCAAAAAACAACACAGAAAGAGCACCCCGGGAGTCAAGGATCAAGAGTAATAAACAAATATAGGTGCAGAAGACACTTACAAATTACAGTTATTCTCACTCCAAAATAATGAGTTTTGGTGCTACTTCATGAATAGCAGACAGCAGCTGTAGTTGCTTTCAGGCTAGAATACTGAAACAGTGATTCAGAATGGAATAAGAGCAATGATCTCATTATTCTGGCTGTAGTTATTGAGGATTAACTAAATATTTATTTCATTCTTTTTGCTCACACTGTAGTTTCCTGAACATTACTATAAATTGAGGTGGTAGCAGTAAAAAAGGTGAAACAGCATACTCCACACTAACATCCTGACTGCCATTATCCATTAGCATCCATCATTCCTTTCAATGTGTATACACCTTAGTGGATCATTACACACATGTTTTCTGTCTTTGTTTTTCTTTGATAGATGTCTAGCTATTCATTGCTTTTTTTCTTCACTGTAATGCTGAAATGGTGGCAGGTTTTCTGCTCTGGCTGATCAGCAGTGCTTAAGTAATGTTTTATTGCTATAGCTGTAGATGCTGATAGTTTGCATGTATAAAAAGGCCTGTATGTATGACTAGTGTTACCTGTTGTGATTGTGTGCACAGGCCAGATGATCCTTCCTCAGCCCCATCCTAGTGCACATGACCTCAAGCCAGAGGTTACAAGAGACTGCAGTAGTGTGGATTTTAGTAAGGTAAGATTGATGGGCAGTAGTTCTTTTTTCCTTCAAAAAATGCTTCACATTTAACCCATATAGCCCTATTCTAGTCCCATCCATCTACCAAATTTTTCCCAGTAGTGTTCTGGTTTATCCATGTGATCTTCAGCAAAGTCTCGATACAGAGCAATGTTCTTTCTGGAGAGCAGTAATTTGCAGCCCTGTGATACACACTATTAATGTCCCTCCTGATGAAGTATAGTGGTTTTTCCTGATGATGAACTCACATACAGAGAAGCCTTTAGTTGTTTATAAGTTACTCTTTGTACCTTTGAGACCTCTTGGACTATTATGTGGCTCTCTTTTAGAAGGATTTTTATTGCTCAGTCACTCCTGGATGGGGTAATGCTCATTCTCTCTCACACATTATCCAAACCGCTTACCTACTATACCTAACCTACTATGGTTACAGGGAAGCTGGAGAGTTACACCCTGAACGGCTCGCCAGACCAATGTGCCCACACCTGGGGCAGTTTGTAACTGTCATGCTATCCACTACACCATCATTTTGCCCGATGGGGTAACAGTGATCTTGAAACTCCTTCATATGTCTGACTGGGTATTGGTGGACCCCAAACTATGCTGGGATGAATTTGTGGCCTTTTCCATTCTCTGTTGAGAATCAACAACTCTTTCTCTGTGTTCCTCTGAAGTCTCCTTTGTTCCACCAGCGTGTTGTGATGCTGCAATTTTGATAGATCCCTATCTTTAACAATAACAGGGCACCCACTCAACACCATTTGTCATCGCATTGATTGAAAACACCTAAGTCTTTTTTAATCTTCAAATTACTTGCTATTTCTAGAGGGTATCATTATGTATATTGAGAAAACTCTGATTATGTTTTAGACTATATTTATGCAGAAATATTGAAAATCGTAGAAAATCAAAACCTTTGGAGCACCATACATATGTGCATGTATTGTGATCTTGCTGTCCTTTTAGATAGACCTGCACTTTATGAAGAAGATCCCTGCTGGAGCTGAGGCCTCTAACATTCTGGTAGGAGAGCTGGAGTTCTTGGAAAAACCTGTAGTAGCATTTGTACGTCTGTCACCTGCTGTCCTCCTCAATGGCCTGGCAGAGGTTCCCATAACCACCAGGTGACCAATGTTTTTTTTAATCCCCAGTTTTAACCTTTAAACTCTGTATTGAAGCACTGATTTCTGACAGTGAACCAACTGAAACTTATCTAACTGCAATGCTTCCCACTAGGTTACCCTTTTAAATAAATAGTATAAGATGACCAAAAACCTCCCACATTGCAAAGGTAAATAAAAAAAAATGCTTAAAGATGATCAAATTATTATTTAATGTGTGCAAATAATGATGAATAAAAAAATATTTCATATCAGGCTTGTGCAAAATTCTGAATTTTGAATTTCAATTCAATTCATTTGAAGAATGGGAATTTGAATCGAATTGGCTCCACCCCACAGGAAGTGGAATTAAATTCACTGCAATTGAGAGAAATTCCTTATAGCGAAGTAACAGGAAGAATGTGTCACGTTTAAAAAAGGCTTTGGCTTAAATACTAAAAATATTTTACAAACACAAAATTTAAGAAAAAATCCCTCCATGTTGAATCATTTGTATTTTGTACTTTTTAATTTGTACTTTTTATTTGAAAATGAACAAATGACACAAAATTGTTGTAAATGCAATAGTCATTTTTTACAGTTCTTGATTTATAGGGTAACATTGTTGCATCTAATTGTCATAAGTTCCTCAAAGGGTTTATCATTAAGACGACATGGTTGGAATATCTTTCCTGCAACATTAAGATCCTCTCAGCAGATGTAGAGGATGCAGGTATGGCCAGATATTTGCAGGCAAGTGCAGCACTAGGGTTGGAAAACTGCTTTGGTTTTCTTTCCAAAGCACCAAAAGATCAGCATCCTCTGCCGGGCATGGTTTACTCAGGTAGACATGAAGTTCAGAGTAATAATATTTGTATGAAATATGTAAAACAGTCATGTATGGAATATACTGTAAAGCATGCTTCCGGAATACACCAAAATTATCTATTGGAATTTCATGGAATTTCAATTCTACTCCCTTCAATTTGAATTTGAATTGCAATTCTACTTCCTGTTTGCAACCTCAATTCAAATTCAGTTCAAATTCATGGAATTTGGGAGTCAATCTCAATTCTATTCGGAATTATGCACAAGCATGGTGCATACAATAATGTGATTATCTTTAACCCTTTATTTTTTAATGTACCTTTGAAATGTGGGAGTTAATTTTGAGTCCCCTGTATAGGTATTACATAGTATAGGAGTTACCTGTATAGGTATTACATAGTATAGGAGAGCTGTTACTCCCACAGTGTTGATGATTTTCTTATAATAGACCTCGAAATGTTTCATTTCTCTTGTATTACATTATTTGTAAGTCCACAATTTTGTGAAATTGTGCTGATGTTCTAACGGAGTGAATAGGTTCTTCTACATCCTATAATGTATGTGAATTTAAAAAGAACTACACAGTCACTGTAATTTTGTCCTGATAAATTGTAAGAAGGCAACTTGTTTTTGGCTGTCTGTTTAGGGATGATTCTGTTTTTTTTTTTTTTTTTTTTTGCCATTTACAGACATGGGGTTGAAACCGGACAAACTAGGCCTATAAATGAGTAAATATGTGTCCGTAATATCGGACCTTGAGGGCGATCGGATCTTCATGGTTGTGTAGTGGTTAGTACATCCACCTCACAGTTAGAAGGTGTTGGGTTTGATATATTGCTCAGCAAGAACACTTCTGTGAGAAGTTTGAATGTTCTCCACGTACTTGTGTAGATTTTCTCCGGGTCCTCGGGGTTCCTCCAGCACATTAGACTAATTGACTGCACATGAGGCTAATTGGCCATTCCAAATTTTCCTCCGTGTGAATGTGAATGGTTGTGTGTGTGTGTGTGTGTGTGTGTGTGTGTGTGTTGGCTGTGTGATGGACTGGTGAGCTGTCACCCAGAGTTGGCTGAGTTTGGCTTCAGCCTCCCCACAGTCCTAGTAGGATAAAGCTGTTCATCGAATGAATGTGACCTAGAGAATTGTGACACTGAGCATTAAATATAGGTGCCTCGAGATTAAAATTGCACTGAAAAAAAATGTAGTGTGCAAATAAATATATTTTGCTTACTAGTTTCTTGTAAATCAGTTGAAATCTGTTGTAAGTCCAACAGCTGTTGCCTGATCTGAATGGGTAAAAAAAAATGCCACAGCTAGAAGAGACACATAATTTACATGATTCACGATACACTTTGTTTGTAAATTATATGCTTGTTGACAGAAGAATTCAGTTGTCATCATTTTCTCAAAACACTACTTGAAGGACTTACAAGGTTTTCACTAAACACTCAAGATTTATTATTGAAGCTCCAGCTGCTCCCTCACCTACCTCACTTTTTTCACCCTCTTGAGATTAATAAAAGAGCCTGGAGATTAAAAAGCCCTCTGTCTGTCTGTAACAGCTTTACCTTTATCTGCTACAAAGTCCCTCCAAAAATGCTACATGAACATTATCTCACAGAAAACTGTAGCAACAGTTACACAGTTTAATCTTAGAAGCCATCGAAGTGTAAGTGGATACTTGTGTAAGTGGTTACTATAGAAACGGTAATTTACTGTGTTCATATGAGGACACTGATATAAACCCTGAATCAGATTTACTTTCACAGTTTGCCATGGCGTTATAAATGTTTCAACACCTGCTGACCAATCAGAATAAAGGATTCACCATCACTGTGCTACAATATAGACTACATACAACTAAGAAGTCACTGCTACTTATCATATTAGGATAATACGGGAGTGGGGGTGGGGAGTGCTTATGTATTTATGTCATTATTTAACTATGTATTATTTCATTATATTATACTTTAACTCTACCAGACAATTTGATTTGGAGTTTGATTCTTCCAGATGTAGAGAAGAAAAGTGAGGCCTGCTCCAGATGCTTATTTAATGGGTGTCAACAATGTGGGAGCTGATTAACACTGACACTGCTAAAATGTGATTAAAACAAGTCCTTCATCTGTTTTCCTTGTTTATCAGATTATGCATCAAAATCTGCACAGATATGTGATGCAGATCCTTATGACAGTTTTTCTAATTGTTCGCTAATAGATGTTGAGAGAATTATAACGTGTCATTAACTAATTATGTAACAAATTATTATATAACAGCTGGAAGCATTGATTAATAATTGACAGAATGAGAGTCATTTAAGTTATAAAGGCAGTGCAAAAAACAGTCAGTGAATTATCGCAAAAAGAGGACTCAGGGGCATTATACTTTTGTAAATAAGGGTTTGGTAGGGATCGATTTCTGCCCCCAAGGTACCAAGTATCCCCTAGAGCTAATTATTGGACCCCGGTGTTACTATGCATAGCTTTTAGTTGGCCAAAAAGGCAAATACATATACACACATTACACACAGTAAATTATTTTTTTAACTCACTTTACTTACACAATTAAAATGATTTATGCTTTCATCAAAATACCGTTATTACTCTAATATTGCAGAAGACGTCCATCCGTGGTGAGTCTAATTCGACCCCTGGCTATTTGAATAAATGTAGGTTTAAATGCTAGAAACTCTTTATCTAGATTTATAGGAAACATGTTGATCTGTGTCTGTTATGACACTGTTTATTTATTTCCCTTTAGATTTCTCTTCATTCTTCTTGGGCCTCTGGGTAAAGGATCACAGTACCATGAGATCGGCAGGTCCATTGCAACACTGATGACTGATGAGGTGTGAAACATGCTTATTTAAAAAGGATTTAAAAATGAAAAAAGAAACATTTTTTTTAATTTAAACAAAACACTTATTTATTTTTCACACGTTGCACATGAAATCTGTAAGTGTGTTTTGGCTCGATGGACCCACTTCACAAATGCGTTAGAGGCATTTTAGGAGCAATGGATCGTTTGTGACAGACTGTATTTCTCTAAGACTAAAGAGAATTGAGGGAGTTTCAGGCCTTTCACACTTTTAGTGATTCTCTCACTCCTTCCTCAAGGCGCTGAAGCACATTTCTGAATGCACATAATGACATGCAAACGCTTGCTCATTAGCTAGAATTTCACTTTTTAGTCAAACAACCAGTTACCCTGTTGCTATGGTAACACTGTAATCATGGTACTGTTAAGAGGTATGCTAATATACACCCTTACCAGCAGTTTGAATTTAGATTTTTTATTATTATTTTTTTTTTACTGTTGAGAGTTATGTTGATGTGCACTCATAACAACAGATTTTATTAATTTTTTTTATAAGAAGTGGATGTAACTGAACAAAGCACTATGACACCGCAGGTGTTCCATGATGTTGCATATAAAGCTAAGGACCGAAATGACCTTGTGGCAGGAATTGACGAGTTCCTCGACCAAGTAACAGTCCTACCCCCTGGAGAATGGGACCCTTCTATCAGAATTGAGCCACCGAAAAATGTTCCCTCTCAGGTACATGTTTGAGGAGGCTTAGGAGGTGCTGTGATGAAACAACATATTTTCCCCTTTTTTAATTTGTTACAAATCTATACATTATTAATAAAAGATGAATGATCATTAGATAATTTAATTTGATATTAACTCAAGACTCTTAAAGGGGCTTATGTTTTTGGAAACTATGAGGTAATTGACAGTGTCTTATTTTTGTTTTCAATTTCTGTTGAATGTAATAACATCCTGATCCAGAATAGATAAAGCTGACATGAAAAAGTGTGTGTGTGTGTGCGTGTGTGTGTGTGTGTGTGTGTGTGTGATAAACAGGAGAAGAGAAAATTCCCTGCTGTCCCCAATGGAGAGCTGGCAGAGGCTGAGGAACACGGGGGGCATGGAGGGCCTGAGCTGCAGCACACCGGGAGGTGGGTATGGACAGTGTGCATGTGTGTGTGTGCGTGTGTGTGTGGGGGTGTGTGTGTGAGAGTGTGTGTTTGTCTGAGTGCGTGTGTACATGCTTATGTTCTGAAGTGAGTAAGCCAAAGTATGTGTGAGTGTGTGTAAAGCTGGTGACTGCGCATTTGAGTGAGGTTGAGAAGGTCAAAGCATATATAAGAGAGAAATGAAAGCCTTAAACTTTCCTATAGTCTGTTTTCTGTATATAAACAAATGTCATGGCATTGAAATCAATTTTCACAACTTTTAAATGAACTGGACGGACGCCACAGCTGACATTTGGTCACCAAGACTCCCCCCATGAGTGACAGTTTTCACAACTTGCCTCAACTTTCTCTCTTCTCATCACAACAGCCCCCTTCTGTTCTCAGATCCCCCCCCATACTTTTGCAACAATTGCATGCTAAACGAAACATCTTCCATATATTACATTCCAGCAATACTGAATAGGAGCTGTCCGTTCAGCACCCACGGACTGGCAGTGGAGGAGCTAAGAGCTTGTGAAAATGAAAAAAGAGCGTAGTGATTGTATGTATGCATAGTGATTGTCAGAAAGAAGGATAATTCGAATTGGGCTATACATCTTGCAATATAATGCAGAGGGTATACCTTTCATTCATTCTTTTATTTTCTGAACTGGCGCCCACCTCAATTGACTCTGGGCGAGGGCAGAGTACACCCTGTACAGGTGGCCAGGCCATCGCAGGGCAGAAACATGCTGATGGCAATGCAGCTACTCTTTTTCGAAAGTCAGCAATGGTTCTTTTACATGCCTCTCACCACACACACCAAAGACAGACAGACACAAGGTTGGCCTTTGACAACCCGTTGATAGTGGAGCTTGAACCCCTGACCTTCGGATCAGTAATCCAGCACCCTGCCTCAGAGAATACCTTATACTGAAAATGATTGTTTCATTAGTTTATTATACTTGTATTTTAGTAATATAGCCAGCAGTGGGAATGAATTATATTTCTTTTAAATGTACTAAATTTGCATTTAAAGCATAATCATCATTTTATGTCATTTTTACTTCAGATCATGTATTGACAAAGGGCATGACACAGATGTGTCCTGTGTGTTCTAGGCTTTTTGGTGGGCTTATTCTAGATGTGAAGCGAAAGGCACCACGTTACTTATCTGACTACACGGATGCCCTCAGTCTGCAATGTGTGGCCTCTTTCCTCTTCCTCTACTGTGCCTGCATGTCTCCTGTCATCACCTTCGGAGGACTGCTGGGGGAGGCCACAGATGGGCGCATTGTAAGAAAACACTAATATTGCTTTTAAAACTACAGTAAATGAGGGTAGGCTAAAAACGTTAAAATGCTGACCATGGTGTAATGGTTAAATTTGACCAACTGTGTTTTTTTTCTTTTTTAACAAAGTCTCCCCTGCGATCTATATACTTGGATCCCTTTGGTATAGAAATTTTGAAGTTTCATTGCTCTGCCATTAGTCTTAGTCAGCCTATAAACTTTTCAGCCCACCCTCGTATGATAGTACTTTCACATAGACTCTCAAAGACACAAGACCATTCCAAAATGTCCTAAATTATCATCTAAAAATTCTTAGTAATGTTTCATATTATGACAAAAAAAACAACAACAAAAACAATAGAAGTCTCTAAAAAAAAAAAAAGCCTAATTTAATGACATCCATACATGGATTATACTCATGCTAAGACAGACATGTTTTTCAATCTTAAATTTTATGTGTGTGCTTAGAGTGCTATTGAGTCTCTGTTTGGTGCATCGATGACTGGAATCGCATACTCCCTGTTTGCGGGCCAGCCTCTCACCATCCTTGGCAGCACTGGCCCTGTGCTGGTTTTTGAGAAGATTTTATTCAAATTCTGCAAGTGAGGCAGCTTTCATCTCCATATAATTTAATATTGTTGACAAATTTGTCATATTCCCTCACCATCAACACTGAATACTCTAAATGTGTGGGTCATTGCTCAGGGTATGTATATGCTGATGACTGAAATAAAATAACATCTTGATGTAAATAAAATACCTTTGGGTTAATCTATATTCATAAACTATCTACCTGACTGCTGTCCGTGTCCAATGCTAGAAAAATAGTATATTAGTATACTGCTCCCAGAGACTATAATTGCTATTCATTAATGCTTACATTCATGGTTTACAGGCCATAGCCAGGTCTACTTTATTAATGCATGATTAATAGATAATAATTATATAATGGTATTCATATTCTCTTGTATTTACTTTCAGGGAATACGAGTTGTCCTATCTGTCTCTGAGGGCATGCATTGGCCTTTGGACTGCTTTCCTCTGTCTGCTGCTGGTAGCTACTGATGCCAGCTCACTGGTTTGCTACATCACTCGTTTTACAGAAGAAGCTTTTGCCTCTCTTATCTGTATCATTTTCATCTATGAGGCTCTGGAGAAGCTGATCCACCTTGGCGAGACCTACCCTATTAACATGAACAACAATCTTGAGAAGCTCACCACTTATTCGTGAGGACACACACACACACACACACACACACACACACACACACACACATACACACATGTAAGTAAATAACAGTGACTATTATTTGTTATTCGAGATTTATTCATTTCTGATTGGTGGTAAGGCATTGAAAAATTCTTGGTATTGCATCATTGCCATGGGATGAATGAATTATTGTTCTGTTGCTATAGGATACGTTATATCATTTTTGCAGGATTGGCACATGCAACTTAGAAATGTTCTTTCTACTAAAATCTACTTTGAAAGCATTTTTAATGATTTATAGAACAATTATAGAATTCGGCTTTCATATGATAACTCTTCAGTCTTAGAGGGTGTTATCCCCTTGACCAAATCATTCTCTATTAGTTACTTATTATCTTATTACAGTAGCATCTGTCATGGGGTGGGGTATATTAGGCAGCAAGTAAACAGTCAGTTCTCAAAGTTGCATTCGAAGTAGGAAACAGGGACAAGTGCAAGTGGCTTTGTCAGAAGTCTTGAGGGTTGCTAACATGTTGCACTGGTTAGTACGTACCAAAAGTGATACAAAGAAGGACAAACAGTGAACCAAGAACTGATTCATGGGCACCTAGGTCTCAGTGATACACATGGGGAGGGAAGGCTAGCTTGTGTGGTCTGATCCCACAGAAGAGCACAAATTGCTGAAAAGTTAATGCTAGCTATGATCGAAAGTGTCAGAACAAACTGCATTGCAGATTGCTACGTATGAGACTGTGTAGCTGCAGACCAGTTATATCGTACATGTTTGACCCCTGTCCACCACTGAAAGTGCTTACAATGGGCATGTGGGCAACAAAACTGGACAATTGAGCAATGGAAGAAGGTGGACTGGTCTGATATTTTTTTTTTTTACATCATATAGACAGATGGATGCAGGAGTGTCATTTTTGTGGGGAAGAGATGGCAACAGGATGGACTGTGTGAAGAAGTCAAGCCAACAGAAGCAGTGTGATGTCCTGGGCAATGTTCTGTTGGGAAATCTAGGGTGCTAGAATTCATATGGATGTTACTTATTTGTACTATCTGCATAAACATTGTTGCAGTCCATGTACTCCCCTTTATGGCAGCAGTGTTCCCTAATGCTAGTAGAATAACTTAATTACATAATCATACATGTTAATGTCTGCGATGGCCTGGCGTGTTGTCCAGGGTGTACTCTGCCCTTGCCCAGAGTTGGCTGAGATGGGCTCCAGCCTCCCCGCGACCCTAATTAGGATTAAGCAGCTCAGAAAATGAATGACTGTATGTATATGTTAATGATTACATCAACCTTCGGAATGGGGAAAAATGTGATGACATCATTGTTGGACCCAGATTGGCTGTCTTGAGTATCAAATACATAACAACTGCTCTCCTGGGTTTTTCATGGACAAGTTTCTATACCCTTTACTCTGAGTAGTGCTATAAAGAAAATATACTTCCAGTGAGCTGCAGTTCTGCAAAAAGATACAGCTTGTTGATGAGAGAGAGAATGATGAGACTGGTTTGTGCTGACAGCAAAGCTACAGTAATTCAGATATCCACTACGTACAATTGTGCCGAGCAGAAATGTGTCTCAGAATGCACAATGTGTCAAACCTTTGGGAAAGTGGAATGAAACAACAAAAGGTCCCACTGAGTTTCACTTCTGTCAGTTATGAACAGAAAATTGAAGCTGCAATGTGTACAGCCTCACCACAATGGGACAGTTAAAGACTGGAAAATGTAGCCTGGTTTGATTGATTGTGATTATTTCTGAGAAACACAGATGGTAAGGTCAGATCTTGGCACCAAAATCATGAATTCATGGACTCAACCTGCCTTCTATCAACAGTCCAGGCTGGTGGAGGTGGTAGAATGAAGTGGGGAATGTTTTCTTGGCACAATTAAGGCCTGTTAACACCAACCAATCATTATTTGAATGCAGCACCCAGTTTGGGTATTTTTGCTGACCATGTCCATGCCTTCCTAGCATGTACCCTTCTTCTAATGGCTATTTCGAGTCCACCACTGAAATCAACTAAAATGGGCACATGAGCGTCAGAACTGGACCATGGAGCAATGGAAAAAAAGAAGGCCTTGACTGATCATTTAAATCTTCTTTTAAGTCAGGTGATTAGATAGGTGCATCTGTGTCATATTACTGAGAAAGAGATAGCACCAGGATACACTATGGATGCCCTGATCCATGGAGGCCCCACCTTGCAACTTACATAGTTTCAAGGATCTGCTGCTAATGTCTAATATCTTGATATGCCTGTTAATGTGCTAAATGCCTAAGTACAATTTCGGAGGTCTTGTGGAGTTGATGCCAGAGCTGTATTGATGGCACAAAGGGGACCTATTCAATATTAGGCAGGTGGATTTAAACTAAGCAACGCCAATATATGGTGTGACAACCCTATACTTTTACAAAAAGTAGCAGTGTCAGACACAATTCATTCAGGTTTAAAGGAAAATGGCTGGTAAGTTTTACAAAGTACTCCAAGACCATAACATATTTTATGCTAATTTCTTTAATGACAAATGTTGTCTGTAGTATCATATAGTATTTTTTTGGGGGTGGGGGAATGTTATATTTGCAGTTGTCATTTGTTTTGTTCTGACTTAATAATAGTGAATAATAGTGATGTCATTAAAAAAGGCAATTTATAACTAATATACTTTTAGACAATTATTAAATTTATATAATTTCAGAGTAATTTTACCCACAATTTTAAATACTGTATAATTTTTTGAATTTGTGAGATATTTCACCATCAGAGAAAACAGGCATCTGCGCAGACTAATATTCACCTTTAAAATGTCCCCCCCCTCACCTTCATCTGCAGTTGTGCTTGTATAGAGCCAGTGAACCCCAGCAATGCCACCCTGAAGTACTGGGAGCAGAACAACATCACAGCATCAGAAATCTACTGGGAGGCTCTGGAAGTGCAGGTTAATATGAGCAGTAATAATAATATTTTAGAATAGTTTCAAGATCTTTAGTAGTACTTTTAGGATACTGACTCAGAGAGAGACTTGATGGATGAAATGGTCTAATGGTTTGTTAGAAGTGGGTAATGCTCAGGAAATCTTCCTTGATCAAAGATTCATGCTAAAGGAATGATGGTCTATTGGATGTATTTGTTTTAAGGGATAAGACCATTGGAAAATCTGACCTATTTAAAAAAACAAAACAAAAAAACAGCAACCAGATTTTCAACATGAACACAGACTTTTTGGACTCAGACTTTTTTAATGACAATAAAGCAGTTATAAAAATCTGTCTTTCAGAATGTCATGCTCTATCAGCTGCAGACAGAGCAACGTCAGAGATTAAGGACAATGTGGCTTGGATTATAATGGATTAGCTATGCTGAACCACTAAAAGCAAACTGTTTACCTCTGATTTAGACCGGATAAGAGCACTGTTAATAGCAACAAACACTCTGATATATCTATGTAATGTAAGAAGGGGATGGGGAGAGAAATAAAGAGAAAAAGGCTTTGGGGTCTTAATGCACAAATGTTTATTATTATTCATCATTTATTCATTTTCTAAGTGTGTTTGGGGTCAGTGACAACCTGATAGTGGGGCTTGAACCCCTGACCTTCGGTTCAGTAACCAGCACCTTAACCACCGAGCCAACACTGCCCCTTATTAATATTATTAATAAATATAACAATTAAAATAATAATAATAATAATAATAATAATAATAATTGATGATAATAATTATCATCTTGTTTTATTTTTTTTCTTATTTTCCTGTCTAGCATAATAAAAGTTCAAAAACATTCATAATGAATGTGAGCCCAGTTTACATATGTTTTTGTAAAGTATGTACTGAACACTGAAAGAGTAGGCTCAAAAGATGCCATTAAATACATAGTGCTTAGCTTAGCTCTAAATATAAATCAAATTTTCTGTGTGCTTGTTTGCTTATGTCCCCATGTAGTATGTACTTAAAAAAAAAATCATTTACCTCATAGTGGAGCCTCGACATTACACTCAGGGACAATTCAGAAATATCTACCTCACTTTTACTGTTAATTAGCTTAATATGGAGCATTTTAGGCTAATTCACTGTGTGAATTAATAATAAATTAAATTAGCATGCTGTACACTCCCTTTTGAGACCTGAAGTTTATGAGCATGACTTCAGTATGTCAAGACATGATTTATGAGTCATTCAAAAACGTAAACAAATTCTAAACACAGAAACGATGAAAAACTCTTTAACAGAATAACTCCACATTTTAATTCTCCATAGTTCACAGTAACTATTTTTTAACATGTATACCATACTGAAATATATACTCAGATTCAATCTGGATATTAAAAATTATTTAATTCATCCATTTGCTGAAGCGCTTAATTGCAGGGAGACTGGAGCCTATCTCAGTCAACTCTGGACAAAGGCAGGCTACACAATGAACAACTCGCCAGTGCATCACAGGGCCCACACACACAAAATCATTTATAATCAATTTGATCAACATCTTGGAGGTTTGTGAGTATTTTAGCAGGGTTAATGTAGTAATGAAGTCCAATAATGGTCTTTGTATGTCAAAAATCAGACTTACTGGGTTTTTAGCAGGTCTTGCAGCAGCAGCAACAACAACAACAACAACAACAACAACAACAACAACAACACTTATTATGGCACTTATTTTTACATTGTACAGATTGAAATGTTTGCAGTTTATTTTTGTAGTAAACATCATGCATACATGTTGAATATTATCCTTAACATTATATGGAATGCCTGTCTTTCTCAGGATTGCATAGAGAAAAAGGGGGTTTTTGTAGGCTCTGCCTGTGGGCCTCATGGTCCCTACGTTCCTGATGTACTTTTCTGGTCTGTGGTGCTTTTCTTCTCGACTGTGGCCATGTCTGCTTTCCTTAAAGAATTCAAGACCAGTCGATACTTTCCAACCAAGGTACTTTAATTTCCTTATTAAATTGTAAATGTAATAATTTTATTAAATTTATTTAATAATATATTTTTAAATTTTTTTGTTATTGAATTGAATTAATTACAGATTATATTACCTATAAAAAAGAGGGGGTAGGGCTGGACAAAAAAATCTGGCAAAAATATTGCTCAATTTCTTTTATTGTAGGTGACCTGTCTATTTAAGGGACTTATTGTTTTGTGTACCCTTGATAGTAATTCCTGCTCAGCAGATTTTTTAGTCAGATCATTTTAGTGAGCCCTTATCTACATAGTTACTGAGTTATTTACATATTGAGATAGTGCTAAATGCTAATTCCTTATACCAAGTGTATACGTACCTTGAGCATACTATGACTTCTGTAGATATTTGTTTTTAATTGCCACTCCGGTTTAATAATTGTGTGTGTGTGTGTGTGTGTGTGTGTGTGTATAAGTGGTGGGTGAGGCTACTAAGTGAAAGGCTTTTTTGTGCACTTCTGCCCTCTAGTGGAACATCAATGAAAGAAAATTAAAGCGACCCCAAATAAGGGGTTTGATTCCTTTATATGTTTACATATTTATATATAATAGACTATACTTTATAAATGATAATCCAACCTTTGTGGACAGATGTATATCTAAAACCACTTATTTTCTTGCATCAGACCAGAATACTAGCATTAAAATATTGTCAATAAAAGCATTCTCTGGAAAACCTTATGGCCATTCACAGGCCAAAATATTACACATAAGTAATAAACAAACTTACCAAAGCCTAGAATATCCCTCAGAAGAGCAATATTATAATAAATACCCATTTATGTGCATCTTCATAGTAGGTACGTTGACACAATACTCAGTACTTGCTACATAATCTATTACAGTAGTTGTTATGTTATTTGCCCCATCAGTAACACACCTGAAAGCCATTCAAAAAAATAATCATATCTTCATAACATTATATTTAATGTCTGCTTCAGGTCAGATCAATCATCAGTGATTTTGCTGTGTTTATTACCATTCTGACCATGGTTCTAGTGGACTACGCTTTAGGTGTCCCCTCACCAAAACTGCAGGTCCCCAACAAATTTAAGGTAAGAAACTCTGCTAAAATTTAACCCTGTTGATCTGACTACAAATCCATCCATCCTGATGCCTTTAGGAGTTATTGTAATTAAAGTGACCGTGTTTGTGCCCATGTAGCCAACACGAGATGACCGAGGTTGGTTTATAAACCCGCTGGGTCCAAACCCTTGGTGGACTTGTATCATAACGGTGATCCCTGCTCTTCTTTGTACCATCCTCATCTTCATGGACCAGCAGATCACTGCAGTTATTATAAACAGAAAAGAACACAAACTTAAGGTACTGATGAAAAGAGTATATTCACTTTCTTTTTTATTGTAACATTTAATTTTATCATTGTGTCTGTACATACTGTACACATAAAAATAACATCGCACATTTGAACTAGCAAATTATTAGTTTGTAATCAGTTGCGTTACTAACTGAGCAATTTATTCCCATATGGCTTTTGGAATATCGATATCGTCGCCAGAAAACCTTGTGAGTCCATTTTTAACAGTTATGATTTTGTTTTACTTAAACTGAAAACTGTCATTCCGCTCTGTTCCCTATGGGCATGCTACAGAGCTGGGAGTTAGAAATAATTCTTATGCACCTTGGAGTTTTTTGATCATTAATCCAAGATGCTGTTTTTGGAGACATGGGGTGTTTCTGTTTTTTTTTTTTTTTTACCACAACAGAAATAAGATCTGTATAAAAGTTAATTGAGATAGATGTGTTCCAGTGCAGTCAGATCAATTAATATGCTGGAATATTGAGCAGCTAGAATTTGACAAGTGATGTTTATTGCCTATAAACACAAAATTAGCTTATAATAATAATAATAATAATAATAATAATAATAATAATAAAACATATATAACACAAAAAACAAACAAACAAATAAACAAACAGACAAACAAGTTTAAATTGGCACAAGCTTATATGAATTTTCTTCATTAAAATTATTTTCTATTAGTATGTATTTAACAGGAATTGCATGAGCTGATTAGTTTGTTATATCAGGATAATTAACAGTTATCCACCCTGCAAACTTATGAGAATACCTGAATCAGTCAAAAATTATAAAAATTACCCATAAAAATCTATAAATGCTCTCTGTTTGGCTTGCTCATTAGGGATTAGTAGGGTTTGTAGAAGTAAAGTTTGAATTCCTTTTTAATTATTTTTTTTACTTTGTAAAGCTGCTTTATGACAATGACAATTGTAAAAAACACGATACATAAAAAACTGAATTGAATTGAATTGAATAATAATGAAGACAAGAGCACTACTGAATTCCAGAGAATATTTTACACAGTCAATAAAATGTCAAACCAAACAAATAACTATTCTATATTTTAAGTACTACTACTACTACTACTACTAATAATAATAACAACAACAACAATGTTGAGATGCAGAGTTTGTCTTATCGGGTTACTGATTGGTCTGTCTTTTTTGTGTTGATTCCAGAAAGGCTGTGGTTATCACCTGGACCTGTTTGTGGTGGGTGTGATGCTGGGTGTATGTTCACTGATGGGACTGCCCTGGTTTGTGGCAGCTACTGTACTTTCTATCTCACATGTGAACAGCCTGAAGTTGGAGTCTGAGAGCTCAGCCCCAGGAGAGCAGCCTAAGTTTCTTGGCATCAGAGAACAGAGGTTTACTGGCCTTATGATTTTTCTCCTAATGGGATGCTCTGTCTTCATGACCACCATTCTTAAGGTCGGTTCCTGCACTGCCCATCCACAGCTTCATTCTTGGAATCTAAAAATTATTATCATGGATGCAGTAAAAGATCCACTCAGTGATGGATTTCTATAAAATATTTAAATTTCCAATACATAAGGAAATAAATCTGAACCCTCTGTATGTCATGAATAATGTTTCTCAAGGCTCAAAGGTGTGATTTAACTTAAACACTTAATGAAATTAATAAATAAATGAGTAAACCATAAAAACAACAACAACAACAACACAAGCCTTCCAGCATCTTAAAAAAAGGTGTTGGCTAATTGTGGCAGAAAAAAACTTTTCACTTTCCATGATTTCCCCAAGCAAAGAAAATATTTTTACCCTCATTGTAGCCTTCATTAAGTTAAATTTTTTTAAAGCAGCAAGTTTGTAGTATTTTAATTAATGGAATGAGAACTCACATACAGTCTCAGCTTTACTTATTTAGCATTTGTTTTTCAGTTTATTCCGATGCCTGTGCTGTACGGAGTGTTTCTTTATATGGGGGCATCATCGCTTCGAGGAATACAGGTATTAAATAAATCAAAGCATTCTTAACCCTCTAATATGATACATTTCTTAATCAGTGTGATCCTGTTGTCTTTGCTCAGTTCTTTGACAGGTTGAGGCTCTTCGGGATGCCTGCTAAGCATCAGCCAGACTTCATCTACCTGAGGCATGTTCCCCTGCGGAAGGTTCATCTCTTCACTATAATCCAGCTCAGTTGCTTGGTGCTCCTCTGGGTCATTAAAACATCCCGCGCTGCCATCGTCTTTCCTATGATGGTACCTTTATTCTATTCAACTAATCAAACTTACGGAATTGCACTGTAGGCTATAGTTAAGGTATTCAATTAACAATTAGTAACGCTTTATTTGTTTCCAGTTCAGGCCCCTCGTTTTCCTCTTGTAATTTTAGCCGTATTCAGTTCCCACTTGTCAAGTGTTGCCTCTCTATCACATGCAACCATCACCAATCAGGTAGGGGCACAAGCAAGCTTTACGAACTGCTGCGCAAGCGCATTTGCCAGCAGCGTAACATACTCGGAGGGAAAGCGATATTCACCCCCCTTTTGTACAAATGAGCTCACAGATGTCCATGGATTGGCTGGTGATTGCTGTGAGTGACAGGGGAGTGTATGCCATTCCTCCCTCCCATGAGAGCTCTCGGCCAATTAGCTCCCATGGACTCGCAGTTCTGGATGGCTGTGGCATCAACCTGGATTCAAACTTGTTATCTCCAGGTTGATAGTCATGCACCTTGTCAATGTGCCACTCGGGAGCCCTACACTTTTTTTGTTACATTATTTAATTTCTTAGTATTTTGTGTGTGTTTTCAGTATGAATACATTCATTAGTTAAATAATTAAATATTTAATTAATTTATTCATTTTCCCAACCAATTAATGCTTCTAGGGTCACAGGGAAGCCTGCAGCCTATCTCAGCCGACCCTTAACAGGTCACCAAACCATTGCACGACCAGCACATCACACTCACAGTCACACCTAGGGGCAATTTGGAAAAGCCATTTAGCCTGCTGTACATATCTCTGGACTGTCGGAGGAAACCAGAGTACCTAGAGAAATCTCATGCAGGCACGGGGAGAACATGCAAGGAGAAAGACCATCTTGGTATGAGGTGGACGTGCTAACCACTACACCAATGTGCCGCCAGTATAGACACGTTTTACTGTAATTTATTTAAACAGCAGCTTACAGCGATTATTGTGTTGAACAAGAAATGCAGCAAGTTCTAGCTCTAGATATTTCTAGACATTTGGCAGGTACCATCTCCAAGGATTTCTAAGAGTTTGGCCAGGGGCAAGTTCTAGTTATGGAGTGTGTTTGTATGATGTTTTTGCTGCTGGCAGGTTCTTGCTCTGGTATTTATCCGAAAGCTGCTGGATTTTATTTTCACAAAGAGAGAGTTGAGCTGGCTGGATGACCTCATGCCAGAAAGTAAGAAAAAGAAATTGGAGGATGCAGAAAAAGAGGTGAGCTCATGTCATGGAAACTCTTCAACATCTCATGATGTCAGTATCAGACTGGTTAAAGTTTCTTACATAGATTTTGTGTAAAGTGTTTTCAGTTTGGTACATTGGATCAGGAAACTTAAGGATGGGAGATTTTAAAGTGGATGAAGTTTTCACTGGCACTGCTGCAGTAAAAGTCTCTCTCTCTCTCTCTCTCTCTCTCTCTCTCTCTCTCTCTCTCTCTCTTTCTCTCTTTCCGTCTTTCCCCATTCCTTTCTGCCAGGAGGAGCAAAGTATTCTGGCAGAGGAAGAGGGAGTAGTACAAGTGCCATTGGAAGGACATTACAAGTGTGTGCCAATTACACTGACGAATCAAACAAAAATAGCTACAGTGCATAGCATAATATTTTTCTACTACAGACCTCAGAAATTGGCGTTGTTTGTGAAATGACTGATCTAGATTTTTTTTAGGGATGATCCTTCATCTGTGAACATCACGGATGAGATGTCTAAAGCCTCATTTGGAAATATTTGGAAAGCTGTTGGCCCTGATGGCTCAAAAAAGTGAACCAACCACAAAAAAGGTTTAGATTCTTTTTCATTTTATGTGAAGTACACATTAAAGCTGTACAGATATTTCATCATGTGCCTTTTAATGCCACCAGTCTGTAAGTCAACATTACACATAGAAACTAGAAAATCTGAAACATCTTTAAATCTTGTTATTCTTCATATTTGAATTTTCTCTCAATTTTGGCAGATCTGTTGTTCATTTTCAAAAATGACCTGCTATTGAAGATCAAATGGGGTTTGTGCTTCAAATGGTGAAAACTGTGATGCTCTAAAATGTTTGTTAATCTGAATGTATTTCAGCATCAGCCTCAATCTTAAGCTGTTTTTCTTACTCTCTGAGTTGCTGAGCACTTAAGGTAAGTTGACCTCAATGGATAACCTGAAATTATCAGTTATTTTGGTGTTTCAGCCTTTATAATGAGAACCTATCTGGTTTTACTTGGAAATAAATAGCATGATACTCTTTAGTATCATCTGACCTTTATTTTCATTACTTTTAGCAGCTTAAACAACTTTATATAATTTTATTTTAGATTAATTACACACTTTTAATGAATAACTGGTAAATGCCAGTATTACTGTATGCCAGACAGACATGCATAAAGGGGTTCCACAGTAATTTATTTTTTCAGTTGCAATAAAAATTTGTTTGATTTTGCTGTGTAACTGCATTACCTTTTTATAGTTTCATTCGAGACAATTTGGTTCTGAACCTGGGACCATTATTTAGAGGGACTGGTAACTGCACCGTTTCAAGGCGACGTGTTTGTCTTGCTATTGGTTTAAAGCACATGTTACTCTGAGACACACTTGTTGCTGCTGATGAGTCAAAACACTTGAAATCACTTTATCTAAATAAAAAATACATTTTGTTTTTTTTGGGTGTATGTGCAATAAGTACATGCATTAAGCCTTGAACACTCAAAGTTTTATCACTTTGTCTTGCCTGCTGAGTTGTATATAGCATTCAGTGGTCGGAACAGAGAACTTACCAAATGCGGTAATATTCCATAAAAATCATAAAGGTTTTTCCACTTAATACAATCATACTTTCGTTTCAGCAAAATTCTAATGACATTCTATGGTGTTCAGTTGTGATTACTGGCAAGAAAATTAATGAAATTTACTCCTGGAGTTCTAGCAGAGAAAGCACTGAAGACTCCCTGCTGATCAAAATCTCATGGTGCCGCGTCAGTGAAAGGGAGTTCAATGTGATTTCATGATGGGAACGATGCAGCTTCTAGTCCCTCAATGCTGGTCACATTTCTGAATTAAATCTCATTATTTGAGCATAACATTATAATTATTTTATTATTGTAAAACAAAAGTGTAATGGGCCTATTTAATACAAGTCCCCAGCATACATCTGTCCTGCTGGGAAATCCAGCTTGCCCTGTCCAGCTCAGCAACTGGTAGACCATCTTTTCTTGTTGGTAGGAAAACAATTTCTAAATTACCACTAGTAATATTAGAAAAATAGAGTAATTATGGTTCATTAACAACACAATAAGGATATTAGAAAAAAATCAAATATCAAGTATGTTAAATGGTTTAATCAGGAAATAAGACATCTAACATATTCAAATATTTAAATGTTTCAATTCCTTTTTAAATTAATTTTACTATGTAAAGCTGCTTTGCGACAATGTCAGTTGTAAAAGCGCTATACAAATAAAACTGAATTAAATTGTATTGAATATATAATATGCAAAAAGGCCTATGCAAAATTATTTAAACGAATATGTAGATTAAGCAGCTTAGAAAATGAATGAATGAGTGAATGACTGAATGAATGAAATGAGTATTAAAATTGATAAATGGTCAATCTATAGAATTACTATCAATATCTTACAATCAGGGTATTATGCCTGTTAAGTAAATGTAAGAAAGAAATAGCTGTGAGCATTATAAGGATAAAGTAGCTATTTGAAGCGCCGCTTGTTTATTAAAGCATAATTCTGCAGGGTAAGCTGGCTCTATTAAGGGTAGATTGAGTACGGGTATTAAAAACTAATACTACTTGCCTACAAGCCACTTGCTCGCTGTGAATTGTCTTGGCAATTACCTACATGGGCGCACTTATACATTACACAGACTTTGTACTAGGGTGCTGGCAGGTTAGGATTTGGGCATTTGCGTTCTCATTAGCTAAGGTATTAATGTAACCTTGAGTCGGTCATATCATGCACTAGGTTGACTAGGCTATTCTTTCTGACTTAACATTTATTACATTAACATCTGTGGATACTGCACACATCAGTAAATGTAAGCCTGTGTTTTTCGTGTGTGTGTGTGTGTGTGTGTGTGTGAGAGGGAGAGAGAGAGAGAGAACTAGTAATTTTTTTAACAACAGTTTTTACATACGTTCTACCACTTTCACAGGCTCAAAAGTAAATTAGTTAGAGTTAACTGACCGGGCCTGCCTAACCCCTAGTTTAACCCGCCGGACCTTCGTGTAATGGGTTGATCCATGCATCACTAATACCCAGTCTAACCAATGTTATTTATTTTACTCCTAATGTTTCCTTTCTTCATGCCGATATATGTTGGAAGTAGTGTCAGCCACCTTAGTGACTAATATATTGCAGTATTTCCACACTACCAACAGGCACATTAACAGGGATATTGTTTGGGCTTGTTCTGTCATCTTAGAATCTCTCAGCCACTATGAGTCTCTTTGCTGCTATTATCCGATGCTAAGCTTTATCCTCAATGTCACTGCACTGCTATTATGGGATATAGCACCGATTTACTGACTACCAAATTTGAAAAATAAAAAAAGAAAAAAGTTTTTAACTCAGTTATAAAAGACTGGACAGGTAACAGATACATTTTTTGTTTACTCTGATAATTTATCTTTGTGAATGAAGTCATGTTTTTCTGACAGTTTACACACGGCCTGCAGCAGAAGTGGATGGGCGGGGACATGAAAGAAGAGCTTCAACATCATGACAAGCCTCTGACCTGCGTTTCCTTCACTGTGGTCTCACACACAAAAACATACTGATAACATGTGCCACATGTTTGTGCTCCTATTTATCTTTGTTTCTCGTGAGTGATTTTAAGTGATTCTCGTGAAATAGATATTTAATTTTGAAAGCACTGAATGCATGGTTAAAAATTTTCAGTCTCTTTTTTCATGTCCATTTTCTGTTTACTAATACAAAATGATACCAGCAAGTGAAGGTAAGGAATGGAGACTCTCTGAAAGTAATGCAGCGTGTGTCTGGGAAAATTAGAAGCTATTCTAAAGACTATTTTTGATTTAAAATGGATTTATATGTTTTCTATGTTTTGTATTTGTAAATGTTAGTCTTTACTCTCTAACTCAACATATAATGAGACTAAAGTAGAAACGGATATAACCATAATCTGTATATGTTAAGGCTTAATACTATATAAATTTATTATTATTATTATTATTATTATTATTATTATTATTATCATTATTTACACCCTGGCCCAGAGTCGGACGAGATGGCCGCCAGCCTCCCCGCAACCCTAATTAGTGTTAAGCGGTTTAGCAAATGAACGATGAAGAATGATTATTATTAACATCAATGACAACAGCAATAATAATAATAATAATAATAATAATAATAATAATAATAATATTAACAACTGTGTCAAACTGTCATTATTATATTTTCTTTCTTTTTTGAGGTAGAATAAATGGCGGATTATAGTACTGTATAATATTTTGTTATAACAGTATTGCCTTAGAGGCTTAGGCTATTACATGGCAAATAAAAAAAAAGATTAGCAATTCATTCATGCATTTACTATATTTTCAGAAGTTAATACCTTCATACTGAGATGTGTATGTGATTTCTGTTGAGCTATTGAGAGAATGATTTTGTGGGTTGTTTGTTGATTCTGTCAATATGCCAAAGTCCAAATAGATTTTCCTAATAGCTGGGTCATTGCTCATGTCCGATTAAATAATACCACATGGCAGTTTCTCAGTACCAGTATTTTACACACAAGAATATCTTGTGGGAAGCAGAACTGGCACAGAAGTGACAGAAATTTGCTGTAAATATTCTGAAGGGCATTTCTCTATGAGTCATATTCTTCAGCTCAAGGTTTATCTCAAATAATCTATCAGGGGCATAATGTAACTTGAGAATAAATGCAATATTATTCTAGAAGGGCAAAGTAAAAGGCTTATAAGTGTGGATTCATGTTTTAAAAACATTTTCACCTGTAAATCCTTGCACTTTTACAGCTTTTAGGATTTTACTAATTTTAAAATTAGAGTAATCAAAATTAGAGTTATTTAGTGAGGTGATGTTCTTTGTCTTGCTTTAATGTTAGTGGACATTTAATAAGCATTTACATGAAAACATTGAAGGAACCTTAACCTGTGTTTATTTATTTTTCCATCTAATGTTCCATTAATTTATTCAAATAAATATGTTTTGACTTGTAAAGATATTAAAATAGCATTTTAAAATTCTGTGTCCAAACTGTTTAGATGTTACTGTTTATGTTAATGAATGTGTGGCTAATAAATACATCTGTATAACCTCTGAGGTCCTCTATGTATCTGTCATCTGACTAAAGTTTGTTTGTTAATCCTAAACATGCTACATATATGGTGTAGCACAGCAGATAGCATTTCTGTCTATGGTTAGAGAAGCGGCTTCGGGACCGAAAGGATGCTGGTTCAATTCCCGAACCGGCAGGAAATATGTGTGGCGGTGGGGGGAGTGAGCTGCACCTTCCCTTCATATTTGTCATATACTGGTAACAGTGAAACATCACTACCGGCAATGAAGTTCTTGGACTCAGATCCATCAATATTGCACTTAAGAAACAAATATTGCACATAAAAGTAAAAAACTGAAAGTATACAATTAAGAAATAAAATATAAACTAAAAGTTCAGTATATATATATATATATATATATATAAGATCTTGAGTCGATTTTCCGTGGAACAGTGCTCGATACGTCGAAGTAGA
>JAQMYF010000012.1:30361769-30374712 GCA_030014195.1 Neosilurus mollespiculum | reverse complement strand
CAGCCCGGGCTGCAGCACGTTTGGCCTGTCGGTACCCGTCTGCTGCCTCGGGAGTCCCACAGGCCAAAAGGACCTGAGAGGCCTTCTTTTTCAGCTTGACAGCCCCCCTCACTGCAGGCGTCCACCAACTGGTTCGGGGGTTGCCTCCAGGACAGGCACCTTCCGGCCACAGCTCTGGGCTGCCGCCTCAATAATGGAGACATAGAACAAGGCCCATTCGGACTCTATGTCCCCGGCCTCCATTGGGATGTGGTGGTATCTCTGCCGGAAGTGGGAGTTGAAGGCCCTTCTGACAGGAGACTCCGCCAAACGTTCCCAAGAGACCCTAACTACACGCTTGGGTCAATTTTATATGGCCAGTAAACAACTTGCATGTATTTGGGGGGTGGATAAAAAACAAAGGAAACCTACAAAGACTCAGCGGAACAAGTAAAAACACCATGTCCACAAGATATTTAAAGGTGGTATCAGGTATCTTGAGACAAAAACAGGAATCTGAGGAATCAATCTTCAATTGTGCATTCTCGATATATGTTTAGAAAATACAGCCAGTGCGGCAGAAGTTTTTTTTTTTTTTGTTATTATAATTTATTTGGATATTTGCAGTCAAACACTGAGTTACATTTGTTTTCCAATACTACAGTTGTTTTCATGGAAGATAATAAAAAAGACTTCATATTGAATTCAGTGCAAGTAATCCTTTAAATACCCATAGGTATCACAATCATTCTCAAATTTACTATAGAGCCATAATGTCTTATTATGAACAATAAAAACCTTTTTATAAAACAAACCAACAACAACAGAAAAACCATGCAAACAGTAAACTCATTCACGATCATGTTTTGCTTGATCAACAAAGCAACAAGAATAACAAAAATTAAAAAGACTAAAACAAAGATTTAACCTACAAAACATTTCCATTTGTTAACATTTTCACATAAATTATATACTTGCGTGTTGTACAGTTTGCTTTCAAGACACATATTTTACAGTGAGGGTGATTATCTATTTTTTTTCTCTAAAGCACTTCTGAAGAAAGTGACTGAGGTGTGTGTAGAGGTGATAGCGGGCCTTGCCAGACAGACTATGGTCTTTATCTGTGTACCACTGTAGAGACAAAAAAGGTAAAAGTCCATACAGCATCCACTCAGACATGTGTGATTCAAAGCTCTTCAACATTTTAAGCTTAGCCTGAAGTTATTTTAATTCTTCAGGTCATCTGAAAATCTGATCTGATCATACACACTAACCATTGCCTCAAAGTCTACTTGCTGCTCCACCAGGGCTTTGGAAATCTGAGCAGCTTGCTGGAAATGAACATTATCTAGAAAAAAACATATATAAAAATACAAATAATTATGAGAAAAATATGTACATGTTTAAAGGATTTGCTGAAATAGTAAAACAGCAATCAAGGGATTAGAAATACATGGCAAATGTTCATATAAAATTGCT
The DNA here is from genome assembly GCA_030014195.1 of Neosilurus mollespiculum. Lineage (NCBI taxonomy): Eukaryota > Metazoa > Chordata > Actinopteri > Siluriformes > Plotosidae > Neosilurus > Neosilurus mollespiculum. Next base: position 30,373,254 of record JAQMYF010000012.1, on the reverse strand, counting down.
TGACAGCCTGAGTAAACCCTTCAACTTTAAAAGTGCACACTGATGTTTTACTGTAAAGAGTTATTGGGACAAACAGAACATAATACCATCTGCAGTGCCATGCACCAGCAGGTACTGCACTGATTTAAAATTCTTTGCTCTTCCAGTTACTGTTGAATTCTGCAAAGATAGAATATTATAAAATAAATGGGAATAAAAAAAATTAGACTAGTACTAACTGTGTAAAGCTGACACATACTGTAAATCATTTTTTTTTAATGATGTGAAAAACAGAGCTCTTACACTGTAGTTTTCTGAATTCTCCTCAGGGCGATGCATGTACCTCTCAGTATACACAGCATCTGAAATGAAACCTCTTTTAGAGCTCAGCTAAAACTGACATGTAACCAGTACATGCTTCCTTATTATATAATAACTGCTAATCTACAGTGATCTGTTTAAAAATCAAAATATACCATAATATTCCCACTTAGAAACAGGAGCTACAGCGATTCCACATTTGAACAGGCCACTCCCTGAACCCAGAGCCATGGAGGTCACATAGCCACCATATGACTATAACAGAGATGAAGATAGATGATTTATTTTTTACAACTAACAAACAAACAAACAATCTTCTGTCTATCTGTAATTAGATTACACACTACAATAACAGCATGAGCTGATTGGTCCACTATCTTGGGATTTCAGACATTATGCACCTCATAACTCACAAACTTGGGATTATACTTGAATCAATATGATAGAAAAAACCTCATGGTTTGCCATGGTTACTAATCCTGGAAATGAAAAAATGGCTGGATAGATAGATAGCTAGCTAGCTAGCTAGATAGATAGATAGATAGATATATAGATAGATAGATAGATAGATAGATAGATAGATAGATAGATAGATAGATAGATAGATAGATAAGAAATACACCCTTTGCACTTTTCAAGGTATAAATCACTTTTTAAAATTTTTGAGTTTTGAAAGATGCTATAACGGAGTCTGCATGATCATTGTCATACTGTAATAAAATAAATAAATAAATAAATGAAAAAATCTTATTTTTAATTTTCTTTTCTATGTGATAATTTAGTAAATGCTCATTTACTAAATATACTCAAATGCTCATTGGGTAAATAAACCAATTGCATCAAGTTTGGTGGATATCATTAAACAATCCGTTTTACTATTCAGCGATATTCCCTTTGCCTGTGGCAAATAATTGTTCTTTAATTTTATTTTTCAAACCACTTTATCCTTTATTAGGGTTGTAGGTAGGCTAGAACCCATCCCGTTTGACTTGGGCAAAATCAAAAATACTAATCAAAAATATTCCTAATATTCCTAATATTGTCTAATGTGCATGTCTTCGGACTGTGGGTGGAAACCGAAACCCAGTGGAAATGGGAAGAAAATGCACACTCCACACAGGAGCACACGCTTGGCAGTCACTTTGAAGATCGTCCAGACGCACAAAGACATTGGGGATGTTGAGAGGCAACAAGCTGAGGCTAGCCTCTAGCAACGATTTCTACTAAATTCTATTCTTTAAATTGTAAATAAGTTTATTTGCATCTTTTCACAGCTTTAACAAAATTCATATTTTATGTTTTTAATATCTCTAGTGGCGGCTCGGTGGTGTAGTGTTTAGCATGTCTATCTTACAGCCTGAAGGCCTGGGTTTAATTCCTGGAATCGAGGTGTTTCTGTGTGGAGTTTGCATGTTCTCCTCGTGCTTGTGTGGGTTTCCTACAGGTACTTCCTCGCACAGTCCAAGAACATGCACAGTAGGCTAATTGACTGTTCCAAATTGCCCCTAGGTGTGTGAGTGTGAATGGTTGTGTGTGTTGGCCCTGCGATGGTCTGGTGAGCTGTTCAGGGTGTACCCCACCCTCACCCAGAGTCGGCTGAGATGGGCGCCAGCCTCCCCACGACCCTTATATAGGATAAAGCAGTTCAGAAAATGAATGAATAAATGATAAATGAATTATATATGATCACTGCCATGTAAACTATAGATTATCTATGGGATAATGTAAAGCGAGGTGATAAATTTAAAAAATAACAGATTTCTCAATGCCATAATTGACCAACCAGACCCGAGTATTCAAATGAGCCATGACATATATTTTTAAAAATATATTTAGTAATAAAACTTACCCATCCCCACATTCCTATTCGGTCTTTGTCTATAAAACCCATATCGATAAATTTTCTAAAGAGAAAATCAAGGAAGAAAAAAATTGATGTTCTTAGCCAAGCTGCATAAATAGGCTACAAAGTAACATTAAAAGCAAATGGACTTAATAGACTAAGTGTGGCTGCCAGTATCTACAGCCCTACTTTTCATATTTGTGTAATTTTGGGTTAGTCAAGCTCTATTCACTACAAACATACACACAGACACAAATGTTATTCTGTATGAATCTGTCACATCCAACTTTTCCCCTCTTATGAATTATCCTAGATGGATATGTTATGTAATATGCAGCTGCTTCACCACCTGCTGTATCCAGCGCTACTACAGTCACAGAAAGGTTTAGCATTTACCGTGTACACATTACGTCTCTTAAGCTCACCTCACGGCTGAGATCTGATCTTCCACCTCATATGTGCCCAGCCGCTCGTAGATGGCGTGCATTATTTCATCACCTTGGAAACCGCTTCCTCTTCCATCGAAGCTAGCAATGACGGCTTTCTCTGTGCTGCAGAGGTACGTGGCCCACTCCAGCCTGAATTTATAGTCCACATACTGACTCGCTGGACCTGCATACCTTTAATACACAACACTCCACCCATCAGTCTGATGTTTCACAAGAATTTCAAGCCATCTTGCACATGTTTAATATTAGCATTCATAAAATGCATGAATTCATGCCTTGATGTCTCTAATACTTGCAAACTTTGATCTGTCTCTATGTGATCATGAAATTAGAGAGCCAGATTAAATTAGACATCAGCATTCAGCCAGTTTATTTTATTATGTTCCATCAGGGCCAAATTTGACCATTCATTAAGGAGAAGGCAGTGTTGATGAAAGCCCATGATACCAGACATTCGACACATTACAGCTAGAATGCTTAATCACACGTAAACACGTAGAGTCACAGCACCTGTTCCTGAACTGCAAATATTGACATGGAAAAATAGACTTTAGCTGATGTTGTTGCTAAACCCACAGCAAGAGAACAAAACAATGGAGAGACAAATATGAATGTAGTACTTACACTTGAATAAAGAGAGGATATTTTTTGGATGCATCAAAATCAGGAGGAAACATCATCTGGTACCATAAATCTGTTATAAATAATAAGTTAAATCTAAATAATCACATATATTATTATTTTTATTTTTATTATTATTGTTATTATTATTATTATTATTATTATTATTATTATTATTATCATCAACATACTGCACTTAATATACTGATTTGACTGTGCAAAAAAATAAATTAATTAAAAGATACTCTTACCAAATCCTGCTATTTTTAATGTGGCCCGTGTGATTGTTGGCATTAGAAGCTCTGTCTTCAGAATTTGTTCCAGCTTTTTGTTGTCTTCAAGCACCTTGATTTCTAGAAACATCAAGAAGCTATGAGGTATTTAACTTTTTTTCTTATACCACACTGCTGGTAAATTCTCAAATCTTATTGCTCAGTAGGTGAGGTTCATTTTGCAAGACAGCAGCTTTGACAATGTTATTCAACAAATAAAACATATAATCCTTAATAAGGAAAATAATGTCTTTGAGAAGGCAGCGAGGTGATGTAGTTGTTAGCATGTCCACCTCACAGCAAGAAGGTCCTGGGTTCGAGTCCCAGGCTTGGGCTTTTTTGTGTGGAGTTTGCATATTCTCCCTGTGCTTGTGTGGGATTCATCTGGGTACTCTGGTTTCCTCCCACAGTCCAGAGATAAGCATAATAGGCTAATTTGCTATTTCAAATTGCCCTATGTGTGAATGGTTGTGTGTTTTGTGCTGTAATGGTCTAGCAAATGAGCGAGTGAGAGAATGTCTTTGAGAAGATTTATATTAAAAACATATTTCGCTGATTTTCTACTGCCAGCACTTTCTAAATGACAGGTAACTTTCATGTATTTTGTAAGTGATATGATAAGACACATTCATTTTTTACTTTAGGAGAGCAAAAGAAAGAGAGACTGCTTTGGGAATGACTGTCTACAGCTCACAACATATAACTGTAAAGTTGTTGATCATTAACAAATAAGATACTTCTAATTGTTAAGAATAATAAAACACTCCAGTTACATAATCACATACAACATAATATTTTTTCCCTACTTAACTAACAACCTAACCTTTGCGAGATCCTCGATTGTCCATAAGTGTAAACATGGGCAGTCCTGGTCCTAGAGAAAAAGAAGAAAATAATGAATGAATGACCTGTAGTTTAAAGATTTTATATCTTTTCACTCTACTTCTTCAATGGATGTAAGGTTGTGTGTTCGAGTCTTAAGCAGTACATGACCTAGCATTATTCTATGTTCATCTGAAAAAGCTTTATACAGTAGCAGGTGTGAGAGAGCAGGACGTGAGGTGCACTAACCATAGCAGTCCATGCGGAAGTAAGAGGCGTTTTGGCTGAAATACCCTGAATTGTACTGACACCTGTCCTTATAGAGCGAGCAGGTGAGGCATTCAGCTGCAGAGTGACTGTGACTTGAAGTGAAGGATATCCTGATGCCACACAAAACCAAACATTCTTCAGTGCAATAAAGTGTCCTTTGAATTACTGGCACAATAATTTCACAATGGTTAAAAAAAAATATTGAACAATAAAACCAATTACAAAATAACACTGCATTTAAAAAAAAAGCTATTACATCATTACAGTGTAACACCTGGTCTTTTCTCAGTGATATCTTATAGCGACAGCAAAGAGTTACTCACTTGTAAAGGTTTCTCTGGCCTGGTCTTCCCATATGCTCATTACTAACATAGTAGCTATGATTATCAGCATAAATTAAAAAAAGAAAGAAAATAAATTAAATCACTAACAGGCTAATAAGCAATCTAAAAATAATTATATTGTAGCACTTACATGGCATCTTTGGTTAATTTTGAAATATAGATTACTTCCCATTTGCCTGAGGTTACTGCTACTGCTTTGCCCTGTTTAAATAAAAAAACAAAACCATACAAACATTACCATAATGAACATTATTAGATGCTGTATATAACATTCTTCTGCCCCAAGCTTTACACATACATCCTTATCACTGTATCACAGAGAGTAAAATGTTTGCTTCCTCAAATATAGTGAAAACTATTTCTTTTTTGTTTGGATTTTCCCCCATTTTCCTCCCTAATTTAGTCGTTTCCAATTCCCACCCATCAACTTTTACCTTCCCTATCACATGACCACCACCGACCAGGGAGGGGCGCAAGCAAGCACACGCCCCCTCCGTGACATGCGATGCTACCGCCCGCCTCTTTTCGAACTGCTGCGCATGCGTATTTGGGGGCGGCCTAACACACTCAGAGGGAAAGCGCTATCCGCCCCCTCGTACGAATGAGCTCACAGACGCCCATAATTTGGCTGGTGATCGCTGTGAGCGACAGGGAGGTGAGCGTATGCCATCCCTCCCTCCCGTGAAAGCTCGGCTAATTAGCTCCCATGGACTCCCGGTCACGGATGGCTGTGGCATCAATCCGAATTCGAACTTGCGATCTCCGGGTTGATAGTCGCGCACCTTGTCGATGTGCCACTCGGGAGCCGGAAAACTATTTCTATAGAAAGTTTTTTTCTTTTTTTTTATTATTATTTACATATTTTTACATTATTGATAATCATGTGACAACAAAAAAATACAGAGAGACAGAGAGAGAGAGAGAGAGAGAGAGAGAGAGAAAATCTGCCCCTACCCTTCCCTCAGGGATTTGGGAACCACCACCTCTGAACGCATCAGCACATTTGAAACATCAATTACAAACAGCTTTGCTTTTGGAACATTGGAGCCAGCCTTTAAAAACAAACACAATGAATTTCACATGTAAGACAAAAATGAGTAAACAAAAAAACATTTTAAACATACAGAATGACTCTGTGTTTTCTTACCTTGGGGTAGGGGACAATCATGGTAGTGGGGTACTGATCATTTCCATACATTGAATATTCAATTGCATGGACCTCTGTGTCATTAATCTGCACATAGGCCAGGTACTTTGCAGTAGGAGACCACCACATTCCCTCATTTGACACAAATACCTCCTCTGGAAAGCATATAAAGAGCACACAGAGGTCCATTCATACAACACTTCTCTTGGTGGAAAAAAATCTAAGTATTAATAGATTTCTATTCATTAATACATGAGTTTCAAAATTATATAAATGGATGGATGGAGATACGTATACAGGCATAAAAGGATGGACGGTTGAATGGCAAGGTAGGTAAATAAACAAATGGAGAGATTCATATATAAAAAGAAGGATGGACATGAAAGGATAAATGAAGAAATTGATGTATACATTAAAAGGAACAAACCCTGAATTGAAAAAAAAAATCTCTTAATGGAGCTAACATCAAACCACTGGTCAGAAAATGAGCAAGAATGATCTCATGAGACACTTATGAAGCCTGTACCACCATTTACTTGTCACAGCTCATTGCTGCAGCTGCAGAGTTATAGGGGAAAAATCACTTTCTGTACATAATCTTTTTGTATACAGATATAAAGTCATGAAAAGATTTAACCGTTTGCTCTGAAATTCAACCTAACATGCCTTGGTGTGCCACTTTTCCAAACTATCTACTGGCTTGTTTTTTGTTTTCCCTGTAAAATAATTACTCATTTTTTGGTAATCTTCCACAACTGATGCAATCCATCACAAGTGACAGTACAATATAGTATGCAGTTGTTCTGACTTAACTTAGTGAGAAAATCTGAAGGAGATGTGCATGTAAACATAGATTACTTGATGGACTAGTAGATGAAAAGACACAAACATAGATGAATTGATGGCTGACCTTCATAAGACCAGTCTGGTATTCCATTTAGAATCTGATTGACTTTTCCATCATTAGTGACTCGTACAGGCTCAGCAGTAGCACTTGGCTTAATGTAAATGTCATAATTCCACACATAAGCCTAAATATAAGACAGTGAAGTGATTAAGAACAGTATTGTGAACATACCATCAATGTAAGACTATAAACAAGCAGCACTTTCTGCGTAGTGAAGTATGAACATTTGAGTGGTGATTCTGTCTCACCAATTTGTTTCCTACAGGTGCCCACAGTAATAACTGGATGACTTCAGGGATGTGAGTGGGGGTGATGAAAGCCCTGTACATGATACATTTACAGCAACTGAATCAGACTGCATAATACATTGTGCATATTTGTTTTCAAATAATACTTATCAGCATCTGTGCAATCCAAAGTTAAAAAGATTGTGCTCACTGAGTCTTCATATCATATATAGAATATGAGGCTGTGAAGGAGTGTCTCCATTGCTGCCAAAACAGTGTAATTTCAGCATTTACAAAATAAATGGATGCCTTACCAACATGCAACATTTGCATAATTTTAAGATGTTTAATACCTTTGAAAAGTTGCTCTCAAAACAGATAAATTTCTGATCAGCAGACACAATGTAACCTGTTGCATCCACCTGGGCCTTCAAAATAACCCACAACAATAATTAAAATCCTGTAACAATTAATAAATTCTATGGACTGAAAATCTAATGTGCATGAATTGTCATCTTACAAATGTTGAGTTGCTCAAGTATATTGAGCTGGCCATTGTCTCTACATTATACAGATACACATTACCATCCTTGCTTTTATGGAGATATTCATTGTCTGTTGGAAATCAACATAAAGTTAATGTTATTGCAATAATATTTGAAACAGCACAGTTTGAGCTGTATTACTTGCTTTAATCCTTTATTCAAATGATTTGCATTTGTATAACCTTATATTATAAATTACATAAAACAATAGTAATAAACTCTTGGTCCATTGCATATTGTAGAACTTTGACTGGATTTATATATATATAAATATAAATATATATAATAGTAAATACATTTTGTTGTGCTATGATTGTTAATGGTTTTATCTGAAAAATCTAATTCACAAAATAATTACTGGAAAAGTTGACAAAAGACACTCTATCCAGGTATAACTGTATGGTAATAAAATAATCTTTGTGAACTTAGATATTCATGTTTGAATCTTACCTGAAATCCACCATAAATTATAGGTTTGATACCTAATAGTATCATTATAAAAGTCATCGAACGAGTAAGTCCTCTTTGAAGCTGAATCTCTCCCTGAAGCAGGAAAGAGAATAGGCTTAATATCCAAGATAGGAACAGACAGGAACACTCATTTCCACATGGTGGCGCCACTTCGAAATTTAACTAGAATGATGATCACTGAATTGACACCAAGCACACAAAAGATTAAACAGCTCCGAACAAATTTATTTTAAATTTAATACCAAGCACCCATTACAAATAGATGAAAGAAGTATTTTCAGAGATATTACTACTACTACTACTACTACTACTACTACTACTACTAATAATAATAATAATGATGATAATAAATTTCAGGGAAAATATATGCAGATTATACTTTCATTGATAAGCTGAAAAGATAATACATGCTTTTTGAAAAAATATATTGTGCTGTGTTTAAATAATAATAATAATAATAATAATAATAATAATAATAATAATAATAATATCACTGTTATTATTATTATTATTATTATTATTATTATTATTATTATTGTAAGTCACACTGATTTGTAAGTAGTAGCTGAGATATTTTATAATAGTTCGTTTAAACAATAGTCAGAATTACTATAGAAACCTACAACATAATTCCAACTTCACTGCCTACTGTAGCAAATTTTGTGAATTACTAAGATACAATAATATACTTAATATACTATAAATGTTTGAGGTTTCTAGGAACTTCAGAGCCTTTTTACAGTCTTCTAGAGCACTGGGGATACATAAAATGAGGGTTATTGTTCCACAATCTGTAAATATTATGTAAAATTTCATATATGAATAAATACAAAATAGTATGGAGTACCTTCAAATTAAAAAAAATTAACAAAGTATTAGCCTGTCTTGAAAATATACACGGAAGTTACATTTTGGACAAATTTGAGTTTTTTCCCCACTTGAAAAATTCTCAGGATTCCAACTAAAATAATTTTCAAAGGAAGATGTTTGTCATGAAAATGTTTCCATTCAAAATTAGATAAGTATATATCGTTTAACTAAAATCATGCATTGGTGGCAATATCCCCGATTTGTTCTGTACAGGGCAGATCTGAATTCATGTGAGGAAGTGTCTGTCCAAAATTTTTTATAAAGTACATCTATGTTTGTAACTTTAGAGCAAAACATATCTGAACCAGATTGTGAAATGTTGATTACACAAGCATGTGAATATGTGTCCGTCCAAAAGTGTCCACTCCGAAATCTAGGTTTATGCCAACAGCAAATTAACACAACAGATATTTCTACCAATAAAAGCTCAGGAAAAATATCCATTTTCCTACATATTTTATATACTATACATTTAGAATCTTACAGGCTGCTGATTTGAATACAAGCCCACACTGAAAGTGTGTCAAAAAGTCCACTCCGATCCCTTTTGTTACAAAACTTAAGATGTCCTATATTGTTGTCTTCCCTGAATTTATAGATTTATTTCTACTAGTAAAAAGTCACTGGTTATGTTATTCAACTTTCAAACTATTTCTAATAAACAAGTGATTTAGAACCCAGATCAAATGTATAATATATAATTATTGGTACACTGACTGAATGAACAAACAATTATTTAATTACTCACAGAGTAAAATAGCAGAATAGCTTAATAATAACCTAATAACATAATTTAAAAATAATATTCAGTGAATAAAGTGTTTCAGGGTTTTTAATCACAGCTTACTGATATACACCAGCATTTGTCGGAGTGGACATTATTTGAACATCTCACAGTGTTTGCGATAATTTACACCTTGAATGTGGGCATGTTTATGATTTATTTTAATGACTACCAAAACCTGCATGTGCATGCGTCTAATCTTACTTGCTTTCTCTTGCAAAATTTAATGCATTACATAATGTTTATTAAATGCTTTGTTACTTTAATTAAAAATATTAATTGCTTTGAACATTTGTTTCTTTTACACTTTATATTCTGATGGCTCCATTGAGCACAATAACAATGTTTGTCCAAATTTGTTCACTCCGAACCCAAACAGTGGACCCTTATATCGTTGGAATACAATACAGGAGTTCATCATTTTAGGGACTGTATCAACATTTTCAAGACAGTGTGACCTTATACTCAATAATACAAGCATAAACTTCTTCCTATAAAAGAAGTAGACTTTATCTCCCCTGTTTGGTCATTATTTACAAAATTTTCGAATTAAATGAAAATTTTCCATTAATAATTAAATGTTTTGCAAACATATTTTTTTCTAAATTTTAATAAATCCAGTAAACTAAAAAATTATGTGATTAAAATTTTATTAAAAAAAAATTTAACTGCAGCTAACTGGGTTATCAAAGGCCGGCCATGTCTCTCACTGTCTATGGTGAGAGGCATGTAAAGAACCATTGCTGATATCTTCAAGAGTAGGCTGCATAGCCATCAGTGTGTTTCGGCCCTGCGATGGCCTGGCATGCTGTCCAGGGTGTGCCCCGCCCTCGCCCAGAGTCGGCCGAGATGGGTGCCAGCCTCCCCGCGACCCTAATTAGGATTAGGCGGTTCAAAAAATGAATGAATGAATGAAATTTAACTGGTTTTAACCTTGAAATCTTACTACTACTGACAATGATAGTTTTAAAAGAAATTAAATTATTTTGAACATACAAAGGCCATAACTTCCAAGAAAATAATGTTACAGCCAAAATGTAAAACGTTTTTATAACCTTGAACATTTAAGAAAATTACTACTTTAAAAAAAAAACCTAGTAAATTACAAACCTTTATTTTTGACCCCTTTGTGACGGTTTGCTCTTACAAACTGTGAAAATGCCTTTATATTGAGCACCATTTAGGTAAATGTATTAATTTTATGAATGCTATGAACAAAGTGTCTCTTGGTCATGTTAAAAGATGAGTAGGCATCTACAAATGTTGGCACATTCATGTAGTGCCGCATGATAATGAATGGTCATCATAGAAACCACAGTATGTGTGTAATTCTGAATATGTATAGGAAATTGTATTTATTTCAAAGGATTCTATTTAAAATTCAGATTTGCTTCCGCATTGTTAGAATTTATCCAAGGGAGGCAGCTACACTGTAACATGTGACCTCATCATACTGTCTTCTTGACCTTTTGTTCATACCACATTATTTGATTTGACTAATCTGCTTAAAACTTCACAGTGAATAAGTTTAATATTATTCAAACTGATTTAGCAGTGCAGGAGTTTCTTTAGCACTGGAAGAATTGTTTTTATACACACAAACACACACACAA
>JAQMYF010000012.1:30330965-30351102 GCA_030014195.1 Neosilurus mollespiculum | reverse complement strand
GAGAGAGAGAGAGAGAGTGTGTGTGTGTGAGAGAGAGAGAGAGAGAGAGAGAGAGCGAGAGAGAGAGAGGGGGGGGGTAGGTTAGATAATTTCAAAGGCAGTAAAACACATTTAGTGTTTTATGCTAGCTTTAAATTCTTACTAGGCTAACTTTAATATAGGAAAAACAAGCACTGAAAGCATTATTAAATATCTGGAAATATTTAGATGACCATCATGCATTGCACTGCAGGCATTACTGTAATACCATTAAATAATTTGAAGAGAAATCGTTCAGTGTCAGTGATCTGAATGGTGTCCTCATCAGGAGAAAATTTCTTCTTAATCTCTTCATTGTAATACTTGTCAAGAAAGCTGAAGGCGTCACACATGCGGATGGTGTTACTTTGATAGAGAGCCTCATTGTACTGACGCAAATGCTCTGCACAAACACGCACTGTCTGCTTGTCTTCTTTAGCAGCTGTGTAACAAGAAAAAAAGTTATGTAATATTACTACCTACTATTACTATCTACTATTAACACCATTCTGAACAGTATCTTTATGCATGCCACTATTTAAAAGAGCACCATTACGACTCCTCTTTTATAACATGTAACATGTAAGATTAAAAAGTAGCTCCAGTTTGGGATTTATCCATCCATCATCTTTAAGACTTATTCATCAGAGTCGCCTATGAGTAAGTGTAAGTGTATGGTGTTTAATGAGGGACATATTCATGGCGAGAAAAAAAAATCAGGACTTAAAGCAAATTAAACACCCACAAAAACTGAAAGCCATCCACAAAATAGAATAAATTTTAAAATAATTCAAGGAGAATGAAATGTTCCTGATACCTCTCTGCCACTTAGCACCAGTGTGCTAGTAGCACAAGTGAGGAACAGGACACTCACAAAGTTTTTGTAGGCCTTTTTTTGCTGTCTGGTCAGCTTTTTCGTTACCTGGTACCCAACAGAAAATTCCTTCTTTCCAACCAAAAAAGTTTGTAGAGAATTTTGATGGTATTGCAAGAATTTAGAGCTTCCAGGCAAGAGGTAGAGTCTGTGCAAATTAAAAACAGAAGGATGCGTGTCTGCCTATTTGCAACCTAGAGCTATACTCATGCCTTGATGGTGGACAGTGTCCAAAATTCTCAGGTAAGATTTTCGAGCTGATCCGTAGACAATGCTAACATAATCAAGTTTTGAATGAACAAAAAAGGAACCAAACCAAAGCTTGGTATAATTGTAGGTGTATCCTAATATCTGCACCCCATTTCCACTGGGATAGTACCTTTAAAACATCAAGCACTTTTAGGCATTTTATTTTGAGGCTTTTTATATGTGGCAGAAATGAAAGTTTATTGTCAAATCTGACATCTAAAAATTTTGCTTCCTTGACCACACTGGTGGTGACACCATTCATGTGTAAGTCAGGGTCATTATGCAAAGCCTTCAACAAACAAAAATGAACACAAACCGTTTTGGCTGTGGAGAATTTGAAATTATTCTCCACAGACCATTTCAGGATCCTATTGAGAGAGAGTTGGAGTCGTCTCTCGATAGAATTCATGTTCTTCCCTCTTCAGCAAATTAAAAAGTCATCAGCATAAAGACTACAGGAAATTTCTTTCTGAACAGCCTTAGTGATGTTGGCAATCTTGAGGTTGAATAGGGTTGGAGGTAGTACGGTACCCTAGGGAACTCACAATTCTTGATCATGGTAGTCAGAGGGCAAGCCATTGACTCAAACCCTGAAACACCTATCTGAGAGAAAGTTCTTCATAATCATGGGTAAAAGACCTCTAAATCCAACATCGTATAAATCTTTCATAATGCCATACTTCCATGTAGTATGCTTTCTCCAGATCAAAGAATATGGGTACTACATGTTCTTTTTCTATGAAAGTATCCCTAATAAATGTTTCCAGTCTGATTAAATGATCAATGGTGGTTCTTCCTCATCTGAAACTTCATTGGAACCTGGAGATGAAACCCTCATGCATCATTAATCATCCTTTCCATGGTTTTCATGAGACAACTTATTAGAGCTAAAGAGCAATAGTTTGTGGGATTGGAATGGTACTTGCCAGACTTAGGAATAGGAATAATTTAATAGCCGGCGGGATATTTCCAGATTCCCACACCACATTATAGATGTTGAGGAGTTTTGTTAAAACAACCTCTGGGAGATTTTTAAAAATCTATAGTGGATTCTTTTGGTCCCTACAGCTTAGTGGAGCAGATAACTGAAAGAATCGTTCAAACAGTGATTCATGCATGAGATTTCAAAAATCCAAGATGTCTGCCTGAAAATGGGCAAAAATTAGTTTTTTCCTTAATAACTTGAAATGCATTGGTTTTAAACCCAATATATGTATTAAACTTGAATATAAAGTGGGCATTGCAGATATTTTGGCACCAAACGCATGTCTGTATCTATTACGGTTCTTGAGATACAGCATATAGGTACTTCTACAGACTGGGGAGAGCTAAAGATGGGTTTATGAGCCATAACTTTGAAAATATAGATTATTTGATATATAAATGCATTAAAGTCGGCTAAAATAAATACGGCTAAAATATGGCTATTGCAGACATATTGATACCAAAAGCATGTCTGTAACTATTATAGTTCTTGAGATACAGTATGTACATACCTCTAAAAGTCTACATGTGACGACAAAAAATGAATTTATCAGCCTTGAGTTGGAAAATACAGATTTTCTACTTCTCACATGTATTAAAGCTGGATATAAATGTGGGTATTGTGGGCGCTTTGGTCTGTATCTGTTATAGTTCTGGGGATATGACATGCCAAATTAACTTTATTTGAGTCAGAGAATTACATATACCCGTTCCTGTAACCGAAAATGCTACCCGACTCTGGCATTGGAGATGTCTGCAAGAAAACATATGTAAATTTACACAAACACAGAAAAAAACACGTCTTGCAAGTGTGATCCAGTCTCATACTGTAAATACTCAATGGGAAAGAAGATCCTATTGATGACGCATACGAAACAGTTTTAGAACAGTTCAATCCATCCTTGCATCACTGCTGGGACCAGCAGATTGGCGTCTCCTTGTCCGATCCAATTTGGTGGTGTTAAACAACAACTGGCAGCTGATGTGGTATTTAGCCTGATTTCTTCTTAAAGTTGCATCAGTACCAACACCTTCATCCAGCCTTGCTGGATCCAGGATAAGTGGCATTTCCTGGATTTAATGAACCATTGGTAAGTTGGCAGCCAGCATGGCATAGCCATCATGTTCAAGGGTGTAATGAGTTTGAGGTGATGTTAGGTCTTCATCTGAGACCAGTTTAGACCAGTCAGTTTGTCTTTTTGCACACATGGAATTTGAATCTGCCATTTTAGGTTTTGATTAAGGCCGAGGGGCTATCCTTTTACCACCTCAACAAAATAACACACATTCCTGTATGGGCTACAACTAGGTTCGGTCACACTACACCTAGCCCAATCATTCATCCAGTGCCATTTAAGTCCCATGTGATCTGTACACCATCCGGTTAACTGAGGCCCTGTTAATCTTGGCTCAGCTCTCCTGCGCTGGCACACCCTGTAAATTCAGGCACGGCTATCTAACTATATCTACTAACTACCAACTACAGTTTACTAGCTAATGGATATGATGCTGTCAGACAGCATTGGGGACACTAAACTAAACTGTACTACAACTACAACTCTAATAAAGCATTAGTATATCTAGATCAGCTGACAGTGAACCCCATGCTGAGTTACACAGCAATGATGTCACCAGTGTGCCCTGGTTGTGTGCTGACATTCACTCCATTGCATCTGTAAGCTTTTATTTAGGGCTAAATTCTGTACTGCAATGGCCCCATTGGATTCATAGACCAAAACATATGTGCACACCAAAAATTCATGTTTCACAGTTGCTAAGATATGATTACTTCAAGTTAATGGCAGCCATATTGAACACCATTGGACACCTTGGTTTTAGAATTTTATGTTATAACCGTAATATATAAAGACTCAAAATGAAATAGGTTATGAAAATAACATTTTCATATCACAAAAATCACTTAACAACAATGAATGGAATTTTTTGCTTTCCCGAGTCTGTAGAAGTACCGGGGTGGTGTATCTCAAGAACCATAAGAGATAGATACAGACATGCATTTGGTACCAAAATGTCCACAATACCCATTTTTATATTCAACTTTGATACATTTATTGGAGATTGGGGATGAAAATCAATGCATTTCGAGTTATAAAGGACAAACCCAATTTTTGGGCTGACATCTTGGATTTTAGGGTCGCCATCTTGGATTTTTGCATAGCCAGCTGTACTTTTGAAAAGAGTGGGATTTGAAGAGTACATGTACCAAATTTCATGCTTGTATCATTATTTGCAATTATCTGCTGCACTAGCTGTTATCATTGGCCCTTTTAAGAGAGTGCTTTAATTTTTGGATGGTAAAAGACCAGTTATATGAAATCCTATTGTGGATATTGTAATTTGGAATATTGGATATTGCAATCATTAGCCTTAAGAGATGTTTCCTGAAGGCAGAATATAAGAGGGTTGAATCTTACTGTTAAAAGTTTCAGTTCTTCAAAGTTGGCTTTCAAACCCTGGCAGTTCCACTGAAGTATGGCACATCCCATCATATAGGTGGCAGGGTAGGTTTTCTCCCACCCTTCTTGCTATTTCTAGGGAATGGACTGCTGCTACTACAGGGGGAGGAAGATGGCCCCTCAACCTCTATCTCGATCTCCTCAAGGAAGGCACATCTCTTTTTATTTGTAATTTTATTTTTTCTGCTTTTAACAAGCGGTCTGTACTGAAAACTTTTTGTTCACATACAATTTCCTTTTGTGGTTTACTGCTCTGGTCTGTCTGGCAGCAACTTGATTTTGTCTCATTACTTTTGGCATTCTGGACCTGATTTTTAGCATTTGACCTGGGATTATCTCCAGTGACCCAGGTCAAATCGGTTTGGCATTCTATTGTCCTCATTTTCGGTTGAACCACAGAAGCATAGGAATTTGGCATTACAGAGAGGGTAGCCATGTCATGTAATTTCCTACCTCAGGGTAACTGATTCTTTTTTCCACTTTGATTTTCTGGATGGCATTTTCTTTAATGAATACGGGTCAATTCTTAGATGCAGCTATGTGTTCCTCCTGACAGTTGACACACTTTTCAGGCTTCACGCATTTAGGGCCATCATGTCTTGTTTCACCGCACCTTATACTTGTTGGCTGGTTTTTACATGAATCGTTTCCATGGCCAGACTGTTGACGCTGGTAGCATCGAAGGGGATGCACAGAGCTGCGGATATCCAGCAAATGTGTAACAGGGATACATATGTGATATACTCAAGCAATGTGAAACACAAAGGTGTCAAATCATTGCTTAATTGACTCTTAGCCACCGCCATCTAGTAATGACAAACAAAAAATAAGGTGGAACAGTTTGAGAAAGATTGGAAAAAATTAAATTTTGTGAAAAATGAAAATGATATTAGGATGATGAAAGGAGGTTCACAAAGAAACTATTTGATAGATACAAATGTAATTCCTAGGGCTTGGTATGACCAGCCAACTGACTGGATTGGTCCACTCCAACCTCCCGTCTAGGTAAAATAGGAGCCAAATAGTAGTGTTGGGAGCATGTGGGCCGCAGCAATACTGCCCCTCAGACCCCAGGATCTCTTCCTCCACTGACACGGGTCGCGATTCACAGCAAACGAATTGCCCCATTTACCCGCCTTTTACAGGATGCAAGGGGGTGCTGAGGACCTATTCTTATTGCCCCGGATCCCTATGAGGGCAAAGTTACCTGTGAGCTAGAGGCAATTCCAGCTGATTTTGGGTGAGAGGTGAAGGAACCCCTGGGCAGGTCACAATCTATTGCAGCGCTAACATACTGTAGAAGTGAACAACCATTAATGCTCACATTCACACAATTTAGGGTTGAAGGTTGACCTAATCTGCATGTTTTTGTACTATAAACCCACACATGGACTGAGAGAAGATGCAAATTGCACAGAAAGACCCCAGTTGGGATCTTGCTGTGAGTGCTAAACACTGCACCACAGTGCTTCCTATTTAACCACCTGTGTTGCAAAAGTCCCAGGTTTGAACAGTCTCCGGGAGTTTTTCTTTGCCACTGTTACTTTTTTTGTAGCGCATTAGGGATCCAGATTTCTACAAATCAGTTTTGTTCAAACCTTTATATACAGATAAATTTGCATCAAAATATAAAATCTTAGTTAAGCACTACTGATCCGAAAGTGAGAGAACAAAACATTCACAAACAAAATTACCCAACTATACCAACAAGAATCCTGTCAAGATCAACACTGTGCACAGCTGTAAAAGAACAGTTCTGTTTTAGTTTTGGTGAGGTTTTCCTAGTTTTATTGATTTACTCAACATGTATTATTTAATTCGCTGAACATTCACAGGAACATGAACATACTTCATACAAGCTTTATCCAGAAACAATCATATTCACAAAAGCCTTAAGGTGTCTTTGTGCATTCTGCGCATCTTATGGACTGGGTCCAAACATCACTTCACAACATTCTAGAGACTTGAGGAGCACACCTCTGAAGGGCAAGGCCAGCAATCAGAAAGATTACAATAAAAAAAAAAAAAAACAGCCATTATGCAAAGCCTACATGAGATCAGTAGGTCCTGATGACACACTCCATTTCTACCAACCTTTTTAGCATCAGGGCCATGTATTATAAGCCCTAAAATGCTGTTGATTTGACTGAATAAGATATCAAAATGAACTCAGAAAAGAGTTCTCCCTAATATGAAGGGAGGGGAAAAAATTCAGGGCTAATGCTCATGATATGATTCAAGGTCATAAGGAAGATGAAGGGACCATTCTAACATGTATAGACCTTATCCACATCTCTCAAAATATGACCCTGTCTCATTTTTCGGGGTTTTTTTGGGGGTCAGACCACTGTGGCTCTAGGCCCTTAGTATCAAAGCAGACCCCACAATTATTCCGCGTGAGATGGTGTTAAGAATTCTAAATCTAATTTCTGAAACTTCATGTATGGAATCTCCTTATGTGGGCCCATCCAGAGTTACTCTCACTAAAAGCAACACATCTGCCATGCTTGTACAACCGTGTAGTAGATGCACTATTAAGACAGCATGTTTGCAAAAGGAAGTGGCCTCTAGGATGTAGTATCCCAGATATGCAAAAGGTTTGGTAAGCCGCAGGTAAAAGTTTTTTTTTGTCCATGCCAAAATAAAAAACAGCTGATGGAACAAATAAATCTTTTAAAGAATACAGCGACTAGGCCACAGTCCTATTTGTGGCCACAAGATAGTCAGCAAAACAATTCTGCATTACTGCTTACACTGATGATCAGAAAACCCTGCCAGCTTCTTCCCTGAGCAGATCTGCCATTCCAGATATCTGGCAGAAGTGGGTTTAACCTCTCAGAATAAATTACAGACTTAGGACTGTGACCCAGCTTTCCAGGAAACTCTTTCATAAACTAAATTCCTTCTTACATGTGTCTTGTAGGGTCTGCACCACATTACTTTTATCATGTGCTTTGCTGGATTAACAAGAAAGCTTTTTAGCCACTGCTACACAGCAGCAGTTCCCCATCTGTGCTAAATTTGTATGTGGCTATGAGTTATAGTGAACTCAAAATTATTACGGCCTTTCTGAAAGGGTCGAGGTGATTCTATGGGCAGGGACCCTGGTGTAAGATCCTATAATATTGAATTTAATCTGAATATTATAATAATAAACTTAATTCAATCATTATGAATTTTAATGTAATCCTATAATATTGAATTTATCTATTCGAATTTAAAGTACACACTGTCTTTGCAATATAGTTACTATGTTCTGTCTGACTAGTCAGTTTTAGGGCATTTTTTAGTTTTAGTAAAAGATAAGGACTCTTTTCTTTTTTGTCATGAATTATGCACAATCAGATCTGAAGGGGAGTTCTGAGCTCAGGCTGTCTTCAAGGGCGAGTCCATGTAAGATGCCAAACTACAGTGGGTGTTGTGGTACATCAGAAAATGAACTTTAGGCCACACTGCCATCATCATCTGTAGAGCCAACGTAGTATTTCACTCTCTATGACATCATTTTCCATGAGCATGTATTGTGTAAATTCAGTGCTTCTACTTGTGTAAAGGAGAAATGTTTTGGGAGAATGGAGTTAGATGACAGCTGTATACATAAGTGCTGCGCAATGGTTCATTTTACACTTGAGTTGGTAAAACAGCAGATCTATATCTATATCTATATCTATATCTATATCTATATATATATATATATTTTTTTTTTTTAAATAAAACTTAATAATGTTTATTCATCAACTATTCATACTAGTTTCTGCGAGAAAGTGGATCAAGGCAGATTGAGGGTATAATTCTCGTTCCTACAATGAGAAATGGGATATCTTATGGCCTTTGAGACATCATGTGCCAACAAATACAGCATAGGACACGAGTGGTATTTTGCATCAATGAGCCTACAGTGTTTAGGTGCTACCTCACTTTCAGTAATAACTTGGATATTGCTACTCAGTAAGGAAACAAGCTTTAATACATCTGAGTAAACAATGTCTGGGTGGTCTGGAATATAAAGTTTCTTTCTTACCATTTTGTTCTTTCTGCACCACCCACTGCTCATAATTCTGTGTCCCTGGTTGGCACAATGGGTTTAGTTGAGCATGTGTGTGAATCTCGTTCATGATTCCTTTTATCACATCTCCAAAGGGATCCTTTGGAAAAACAGGAAAAACTAAATTATTAAAGGCAAATATCTGTATTGGAAGTCCCACTTTATTTATAATTTTGTCATGATCATCAGATTTAGTCAAAAATTAAGAATACATTCAAGTACAAAAGTTGGCAAACGTTTTATATATATATATAAATATATATATAAAACCCATTAATTAAGGTGTCTAGATTTGAACTGAATTGGTCCCTAGATTTAAATTAAAGTTGCATGCAAATTATTTTATCTAAAAATAAATTATTTGCATTTCAGTCCCAGTAACTCAACAGTGAACTACTATGTCCCACTGATAAACAAAAGTGTGAAAAAACCCCCAAAACCCTAAAATCGTTCAAATGATGAGGAACGGCTAAGGCTACAGTTGTTGAGATCAATACCAAAATCTAATCTGTTCATCTGCTGGTCTATTCATTCATTTTCTGAACCGCTTAATCCTAATTAGGGTCACATGGAGGCTGGCATCCATCTCAGCCGACTCTGGGCGAGGGCAGAGTACACAATGGACAGCTTGCCAGGCCACCGCAGTGCAGAAACACGCTGACGGCTATGTAGCCTACTCTTGACGAAAATCAGCAATGGTTCGTCTGCTGGTTACATTGATAATTCCATATAAACCTTCAAACTTTTAACCACTCATTATCATTAAATCAGATTGATAGATGGACAGATGAACATATTGAAGGTAAAAGTCAGATTGCTTAAATCAATTAGATAGCTGTCTCACCATCCACACTAACTCTGAAAATGTTGCACTACAATGTCTCATGCTGTAGCATGCTCATCTTATTGTTTGCATTGCACACTGTCATTTCAGCAGCATAATTGCACATGGACACTTTTCATATGTTGGAAATGTCACTTTCTGCTGCTGCTGTTTGTTACTTATTTATTGTTTACTGGTTAGATTACATTGTTTGTATATTTTTTAGTATATATTTTTAGAATACTTATATATTTTTGGTTACTCTAGCTTTATTTCCTTCCTACTTTCTGTTAAATATACAGTATGCACAGTCTGAGGAGTGATTCAGAATAGCATTTCACTGCAGGTTGTACATGTATAACTGTGCATGTGACAAAAAATGCTTGAATCTTGAATATCGAATCTTGAATCTAGCTAAAAATGGGCCTTCAGGCCACAAACATCAATATCTAAGCAACATCTCTGTATTATAATCAGAAAGGAAGTCACTCAAGATTGTTTCAGACATTTGACTTTCCTTTCATTGTGCAAGATTTATATAAACACCCAGAAATCTTGTTTTAATAGATTTGTTATCAATAAAATCCACAAGTTGGTGCAGAGGTTAGCACTCCAGCCTCACAAAAAAAACAAAAAAACAAAAAAAAAGCTGGGTTTGAGCCCTGGGCATTTCTGTTTCGAGTTTGTATGCTCTCGTCTTCAGCCGGTCAGCCGGGATGAACTCCAGCCTCCCCATGACCCTATTAAAGGATAAAGCAGTTTGGAAAACGAAATGAAAAAGTATTAATATCTTTACCTACACCTTTTGAAAATTGATGTTATATGATCATAAAATTAGGACAGTCGTAACAAGCATTTCACCACATATTTTACTGTGCATGATTTTGTACATGACAAATAAATTTGAATTTGAATTTGAAAGATATCTGCCAAACCGCTTAATCCTACTAGGGTCACAGGGAGGCTAATGCCTATTTCAGCAGACACTGGGTAAAGATGGGGTACACATTGAACAGCTTGGCAGACCATCACAGGACAACACACAACCATTTGCACTCACATCTAGGAGCCAATTTGGAACAGCCTACTGTGGGAGGAAACCAGAGTACCTGGATGAAACCCACCCAAGCACAGGGAGAACATGCAAATTTCACACAGAAATGCCAGGAATCTAATCCAGGACCTTCTTGCTGTGAGGGTGGACATGCTAACCACTATGCCACCGTGCTACCCACTGAGAGAATGCTAATTTATTTACAATATATTTGAACTCTTATCTGGTATGGCCTTTTGCTTGGATGTGGGTGGTACCTCCTTTCTTTCCTGCGCACTTGCAATTTGTTTGTGTGGACCCTTGGGCTCTTCTCCGAGTGTTTTGGTCTTTATTGTGTAGGCATCCAAGTTAGCACAAATCTGCAAAAAATCATTATAATGACAGTACATTTTGAAGAACTGCATCTGCATTCGTGACTTTAATAACACCACTTAGCCAATGACGATCTCCTCTGCAATTCTCCTGATGTTATAAACATGAGGGGAGAGACTTGTTGTTTAAACTGTGAAATGGGTGGATAAGACATGCAACTTATTTACGTCTTATTGGGTTTGATCATTCCTTCAGAGAGAAATGAAGCACATGAGATATTTTTTGACTGCATGGTACACGAGGGCCATGAAAAAAACGCAAGGAGTAGTTTAATGCAGAGAGATAGGCTGGCTAAAGGATTAAGGAGGAAGAAACAGAAGGGAACGGTTTAAGTAAACAGAACTTTGCTCATATAAGTTGTGTGACAAGGCTAACTAAAATTGGAGTAGGGATGTTTTCCCTGCATTTACATACACATTCAGTACTACATATACGATGCAATCAAATGCATTTACTCTGAGAATGTGCTCCTCAGCTTTCTGCTGAGTCTTGGCTCCTCCAACTCCAGGTGAAGCTGTGAGGCCAAGGATCTGTGGTAGAGGCACTGGATCTTTCTGTTCCTTCATCAACTTAGCATTCTTGTGTTTCTGTTTGAGGAAGCGGATCATGATGTGGTTGTACACGCCGCCCTTTTGTGTGTGGTGGCACTCATCAATTACCATCAAAGTGAATTCTGCAGAAGAAGCCAGTAAAGAGCATGTTTACTTTACCACACTTCAGCCAAGGCATGCTGAAACTCTGAGTTTGTTTTGATTTTGTTCTGCTCTTCTCTGTAGCATTGCCAAGTGAAGCGTAATACAGTTAAAACATTTCAACAGAATGCATTAACCATGTTCCAACAGGAGGATCCAAACCTGCAACAGCAAGGTCATTGATGTAAATGGTAACTCGGTATGTCATCTAATACAGGCATAGGTATGTAATAGCTTTAAATGTCTTTCATGTGTTTCATTTATACTCCTCTTTGTTACCGTGTACTCTTTTCAAAGAGCTCATCGTAATATTATGACTTTGGCATGGCGCAACATATTTTAAAATATCAGGGGCAGTAGGGTGGCGTGGTGGATAACACTTCACAGCAAGGAGCTCTGTGCCTGGTTAGGGCGTTTCTGTATGGAGTTTACATGTTCTTCCCATGCATGTGTGGGTTTCCTTTGGGTGTTCTGGTTTCCTCCCACAGCCCAAAGATGCACATTGGGCTAATTGGGTATTCTAAATTGCTACTAGGTGTGAATGTAAGTGTGAATGTTTATGTGTGTGCATGTGTTGGCCCTGTGATGGGTTGGCGAGCTGTTCAGTACGTACTGCGTCTTTGTCCGGAGTCGGCTGGGATGGGACCCTGATAAAGTATAAAGCAGTTCAGAAGTGACATGATTTTAAAGTCATAAAAAATTAGTCAAATGTCAACTTCTTTTGAATGGGTAGTTCTAAATATGGAAACCAAATGTTGGGTCAAGTTTGTCAACATGGCATATATTCAGAGATCATTAATTCATTTTCTAAGCTGCTTATTCCTAATTTGGGTTGTGAGGGGGCCGGCGCCTATCTCAGCCAGCTCTGGGCAAAGCGGGGTATACCCTGAGCTGCTCGCCAGACCATTGCAGGGCCAACACACACACACACACACACACACACACACACACACACGCACACACACACACACACACACACACACAAAACCATTCACACTCACACTCACACTCACACTCACACCTAGGAGTGATTTGGAACACGAAATTAGGCTACTATGCATGTTTTTGGACATTACGAAGAAACTGGAGTACCTGGAGAAAACCCACACAAGCATGGTAGAACATCCACACAGAAATGCCCAAGCCTGGAAATCAAACCTGGGCCTTCTTACTGTGAAGAAGATGTGTTAAGATGAGCCAAGCTCATGTGACTCGATATTTAAATGTTCTTGGCCCTTTTTATTTTTTATTTTTACTAGTTTTATGTTTCGAATCAGTTAATAATATACAATTTAACACAGATTATTTTCAGTAGTTTAACATTATACCTGCAAGCATGTTTTTGTATTCCTCATGTTGAAGGAAGTCAGCTTGAATAAAAATGTATTTAAATGGAAGTTGAATTCGAATTACTTTGAAGAGATTATCTGTCTAGCTCCAAATGAGCTGCGCTGTAAATATAGGGGCTTAGCATTTTATGGCTTTACATGACATTCGTTTAAAACTTTAATAAATGAAAGCGTCTTAGAGAGTCACTATAGCAGAAGTATACCAAAGTTCGTTTACAAGTGCCTTGTGACCAGGAGAGTAAAGGGGAGAACGTCCCCTACTTTTTAGGTCAGCACTCAAGCCACTGCATACATTTAGGTGTAATCATAATAGTAAATAGTAAATATAACTCTCTTCTGTGATTCTGCAAGACATTCCACTCACAAGTCTCAGTGGAAAAGCGCACAAGTGTGCATGTGTCACAACCAGAGTTTAACAAGGATATGTTTTGCAAATCTAACTGTAAAGGTGCTTTGCCCTCATACAGATAGATCCAGCTCTTGTTGTGAAACAATGATTTACACGAATCATTTAGGGGAAAGAAAGAAAAAAAAAGCCCTGTGGATTTGATCAGTCAGCCAATTCACTCACTGATGACTAAAACATACGTGGACCAAAGACCAATAAAGAGAGAGAAAGAGAGAGAGAGAGAGAGAGTAAAGAAAAACATCCCTAACACCAATAAACACCATATGTCACCTTGTAGTATGTTCTGCCAGAAAAGCAGTACAACTGGCAGCATAGGCTGTTTAAAAAAAAAAAAGGTCAAAAGAAACATCAGGTGGACCACAGATTGAGCTCGCTCCAATTTTAACCAAACAGTAAAGCTGTATTTGGTGGAATCTTTTTACAGAAATACAAAGCTCTGGGAGTGATTCGCCCAATGAAAAAGGTTATCGTAAAGGAAGCGTAAACCTACGTGACAACATGATCCCATCCTCGTCACCCTGTTTGGCTTTGGCTAAAGAGTTTTCCAGGATTTGTGCAGTGCAGATGATGATGTCATTCTTCTCAACAACTTGTGGGAAGGAGATTTTGAGCTGTGAGTCTCCGCTCACTCTCTCTACTGAGTACTGGTGCTTCAGAAACTTCCCAAACTCTGCCTTGTAGTGCTGCTCAACCAGGGGCACCTATAAAATTATTGGTCAGAGTAAATAGCATATACACTGTAACAAAGACTAACAGTGTCATGATAACAAAAAGAACAAACATTGTTGAACGATACAGATGCAGAGCGTTCTTGCGCTAATGAACAAGACTACAGACTAGAACTCTAGACTCTGCATGAGAAACTTTTGTGTGAAAAACAGAAACTAAACTTTTTTTTTGGCCATTTTTTGGGGGCTCCAATAAAGCTTGGGAATCAGCAGAAATGCTTTGTTTATTGTTTAAGAAAGATAACCCTGTGATATGACTGTAGTAATTGTGTGCAGTATGAATGTAAATTGAAACTGATGTTTCCAAATAATATAATGATGAATCATTATATTAAAATACTTTTTTGGGCTCTATTTGCTGTTTATCTCTCTTGAGCGTAAAGTCAATTTAAATGTGTCAAACTGTACAAAGGGCATATTTAGAAATGCTTCTCCGGAAAAGAATGATTTTATCCAAGAATGCTGAATGTTGAAGAATGCAAACTGGATTGAAGTATTTTAAAGCTGTGGAATTTATAATCAGATTTAAGATGGTTGAAAGAATGCAACATAAAAAATACTATACGTCTTAGGTGAACATTTTGCATTGGGGTTAATCTCGTTATTCAGTACTCAACTGGTTAAAATAATAACCACATGAAAGATGATTACACTTTGAAGATTTTGCCCAATAGAAAATGTGACAATATATTCAACTTTAAGGGAAAATACCCAAACTCAGAAGTTTTTAAATGTTTTTTTTGACTTGAATTTTTATCATCAGGCAAACACACTAGTTTAAGTACCTTTATCTTTAATTTACTACTACTCCTACTACTACTGCGCAGTGATTAGCATGTCCGGCTCACAACAAGAAGGTCCCGAGTTTGATTCCAGGGATCGGTGCATTTCTGGGTGGAGTTTGCATGGTCTCCCCGTGCTTGCGTGGGTTTCCTCCGGGTACTCCAGTTTCCTCCCACAGTCCGGTAGGCTAATTGGCTGTTTTAAGCCAATTACATGCCCAGTAGGATAATTGGCTGTTCCAAATCCCCCCTAGGTGTGAGTGTAAGTGGTTATGTGTGTTGGCCCTGCGATGGTCTGCGAGTTGGCTGAGATGGGGGCCAGCCTCCCCGTGACCGTAATTAGGATTAAGCGGCTTAGCAATGAATGAATGAATGAATGAATGAATGAATAATACTACTCCTATTTTCACTCTGAATGATCAGGAGGTAAATTTGGACTCAACCTTTGTGCTTCTAAGCAGGGAAGATATTTGAGAAATAATGCATGTTTTCCATTTAGGAATGAGAAAATTGGGGTCAGATTTTGGAGACTGTGGTATAACTTCATAAAGCTCACTGTAAACTGAAGCAGACTGATCTGTCTGGAGTGTGATACCTTAAAAATACTACTGTGGGGAAGATTCAGAGGGAAAAAAAGCTCATGTTTTTCCAAAATCAACACAGGTTGATCTTCTAGGCAGAGGTATACTGAATAAACAAGTAAAATATTTATCTGAATGTAGTAGACATCATCAGAGTGTGTATTAGAATCTAAAAGTGTTGGACGATGTGCTCTTCTTTAAAAAGGACTTTTATTTTTTAGGACATGACTAGGTCATTAAGACTTAGTTATGTCCTAACGGTTTGCGCTGCACAGAGGAATGCTCCTGTTTTGCATCTGTATGCACATTTGTATTGTAGCCTTGCAGTACCTTGTTAACCAGAACAACAACTTTTGCTTGCTCTCCCTTTTGTTTTCTGCTCTCCAGATGTTGTTTGGTGATATAGACCGCTACTCGGGTTTTGCCACTTCCTGTCGGGAGACAGATGATGATGTTCTTTCCCTCCAGTGCTGGCTGAGCGACATCCTTCTGATAATCACGCAGCACAATCTCTTTCTCATTCTCTGAGGGGAAAAAATGAGATATTTAGAGAAATAGGTGGTTAAAAATGATATGAGTCTAGGATTGAGGTGCTGTCTGTCTGCCCTCAGCTTCATTTCTCCAACCACCAGTGTTAAAAAAGAACTGTTTGGAGTAGTTAGGTCCGCTTGCCCTTCTAGTAGGTCATGTTTGTCTTAGCTGTTGCAGTTAGGATAACATTACTTCATACTGAGTGACCTCTGTGATTTTTTGATCCAGGAAGACTGAGAAGGGATTTAGTTGTCTCCCCACTTCTGCAACAACATCCCCCATTACAGCAGGATGATGCAGCAAGAAGCAAATAATAGCCTTCTAAATGCACCATTGGGAGAAATAAAAGAAATATCATGTCCTGGCACTATAAACTAAACTCAGGAACATGACTGTCTGATAATCAATTTACTTTAAATTAGTCCTCAAAATCCCAGATTTCAACATACAGAAGACAGATAAAACAGGAACCCACCCAGTTGGCGTCAATATAAAACCCACCAGGACAAGATGACATATATCCTGTGGTAAGAGAGCCATATTTTTACGTAGCATTTCCGGAAAGCTTGGGGATGAAGAACCCCTTAGAAGGTATCTGATGCCCTCTGTATATAATCTGGCTGTAAAATAATCATGGCAAAGGGATTAATTAAAAGAAGGGATCTTCATTCATTCAGAGTCTAGAAAATAGTCATGGGAGATCAAGGAATGATTTATTTTGTGTGAATGATTGTATGCTAGTTTTTCTTAGGGCTAAATAAACAGCTGAAAAGTGAATTTGGGTCTGTTGTGTCATGAATTGTTCTCTGCCACAAGAGTACAGGCTAATTTTGCTTAGAACTATTTAAGAAAGAAATTCCATGTGTCCCGCTTCACTGCAGGAGCAAAATGGTGCACATATATTCATCTCACAAGTATATCATCTTCAGTAGATTGACAAATGGCAGCAATACGCTGAATAAAACAGCATCAACACCTCCACAAGAGGAAGTAATATATAATTTATGAACACTCAATCTAGGTTATTCTGTGTATCTGTTCCAGTTAACTACAACGATTTGTGTTTGTTTATGGGTGTGAGACTGAAACTGGAAATGGGCTGGCCTGCTAGTTGAGTAAAGTTTAGGAAAAAGTCTGTAACCACTGCTTATGAAAGCAACCGCTCATGCATAAGGACTCTGATAACACTTCATGAACAGACAGTACATTTTCACATACTTATCTCAGTTAGCAAAGTGTTATTCGTGACCAAGAGGCCATGAAACTGGACCAGACTATGTAATAAGTACTATATGGCACAAAACATGAATGTGTTTATGTGTGTTCCTGACTCATGCTCATGTGTGTTCACCCCCTGCTGATTTTCTGCTGCTGGGGGTTTCCCCAGAAAAATATCCAGTAGAGATCAGCAAGTAAATCACTTGCAACATGTGGTTTACTTGCAAAACTACACCAGTCATTTGAGAATCAACTGTTTGGCTTATATCTGGGCCATCTCTGCAGATTGGGTGGATGGCAAGAGGTTATCTTGGTTACAAAGCAAATTGTTTTGATGTGAAGTAAACAGGCTGAGAGATTCAGGATTACAATTGGATTTGTCCCAGATTGGCTCTGTCAAAGGGTGGATTGTAGCAAACACACAAAACAAAACATGAGGTTATGCCATCAGATAATATTCTCACTATCACATATCCTACAATAATTTCAACAACACTACAACAAAATCTAATATTTGAACACACTGTACTTTCCAGAGTTTGGACAGCAGGAAGAAAGTAGGGCCATCTGGTGGAGAAAAAAAGGAGGGCCAAGAATTCAATTGGTACATATTATTTATTTATTTATTAATTTATTTTAAATACTGTATTCATACCACAAAGGAAATTTTGGCTCTGCATTTAACCCATGCAAAGTGAGCACACATACACACTCGGAGCAACACATTGTGGCGACCGGAGAGCAGTTGGGGGTTAGGTGCCTTGCTCAAGGGCACTTCAGTGGGGAAGGTGGTGGAAGGGAAGGTGCGCCTCACTCCCCGCCACCACACATTTTTCCTGCTGGTACAATTGAACCAGTGACCTTTAGGTCCCAAGCCCACTTCTCAAACCATTAGGCCATGGCCACGCCCAGTAAAAACCTCCACAGGAAGCTCTCGATGCCCATTTGGGATTCAGACAGGATTTCAGTAGGACTGGAGATCTCAGTTTGATTTTTATTTGACTATTTGTGGTTTTCTGTTGTGTAAGCATGCTATTTTGTGATTTGCCTACACTAAACGCAACTAATTTGAAAACATTTCAAACATTCAAAAAACAAGAAAGTATTTGTATTGAATTCCTCTCTTTCATGCTTGTCATAGTCAAAAGACTGATAGTACACAAGAGACCAAAGGAGAAGCTGGGACGGCAGCCTGACTCCAACTTGCAGAGGGAGCATGTGTTCGTAATTAAGAGGACTGTTCTCCCCTGATTCTGTTAGGCATTTTCAAAAATTAGTTGTACACTGCCCGGCCCAAAAATAAAAGTTGCACCCTTTTGTTGAACCGCCTTGATTAGAGAGTGTAATCACCAAGGCAATGTCCTGATAAATTTTAGAAATGTCACAACTTTTATTTCCAACCACACTAAATACTAGTGTGTGCCTTTTGTTTTTTTTCCTGGTCATAGTGCATTGCAGATTTCTTCCCTACTTTAGGATTTTGTTTTTTTGATCAGTGTAATTTTCACTTTATCCCTGCTTGCCATGTCTATTCCTGCAGTCTACAACTCATTTGATCACAGCCACATCATCATTTTCCAGTCAACCTCCTAAACCCACTCACAGTCACCAGATTACTAATGACACCTTTCTAAAACCACACTACTCTTTAAATAACCCAGACTGCTGAATACCTAACAATGTCTGGCAGCAGCCTCATGCCTGTGATGAATCCCTACTGTTATTATCTGCCTGTCTGAATTAGTGTTTTGTAACCCACTTCCCACTTTTAAATCATAACCCACTTCCCATTTTCTGCTTCAGTTTTGTCTTGTATATGAACATTTGGATACAGGATACACAGTTCTGAGCTTGGCCTTTGGAATATCTGTCATATTATACAGGAATACTTATTAGGGATTTTGATTAAAATTTGGAAACCTTTTCTTGTCAAACTTTTTGTCTGCTTTGGTGACAATGCATTGAAGAATATTGAGGAAAAAAGAAAGAGAAAACATAAATTTGATGGCCCTGGTTAGTTTATAAGTGGGCATTTATATTGATGAAAAGTGACCTTTGCACTTGCAGCTGCCAAGCATTATGCTGATCCTGTTAAAGGAGCATGACTTTATTAAGCTAATAATGTGTATTGTTTATCACTTTCTGAGCCGCTTATTCCTAATTAGGGTCACTGGGAGGCTGGCGTCCATCTCAGCCAACTCTGGGCGAGGGCAGAGTACACCCTGGACAGCTCGCCAGGCCATCGCAGGGCAGAAACACACTGACGGCAGCCCAATAACTCTTTACGAACGACAGCAATGGTTCTTTTACATGCCTCTGAGCACAGACAGTGAGAGACATGGCTGGACTGTGATAACCCAGAAAACCGAGCACTGTGGGGACAGCAGTGACAACTTGGTGGTAGTGGGTCTTGAACCCCCAACCTTCAGTTCAGTAAGCCAGCACCCTACCACCAGGCCACTACTGCCCCTCACGTGTATTGACTGTGTAGGATTAACATACAATCTCCAGTGGACCACTGCTGAGGTTTCTGTTACAATGTATTTTTTTTACCTGAGAGGGTCACAAGTTCCCTGAAAAACCTGTTCTCTAGGAGAAACATCCATTCAAACTAACATTCACACCTAGGGCCAATTTGGAAAAAAACAGTTAGCTGAATCAGCATGCCTCTGGAATGTGGAACCAAACAGAAGCACGGGGCAGAAACCATGCAAGCACGGGGAGAACATGCAGACTCTACATAGGAACACTCTCACGGACCACCCAGGAGCTTTTTGCTATCAGGTGAAATCGCTAATCACTGCACCACCATGCCCTCCTTTAAGATATAGGCTTTAATGATAATACTGACATCACTGCTATTGTACTTGTCTTCTAGAAGCTGACTGCAGGACTCAGTGCAACTGCATCAAATAGCTGGAACTCTGAGTCCAATGTTTCTTATCCTGACA
>JAQMYF010000012.1:30287632-30305173 GCA_030014195.1 Neosilurus mollespiculum | reverse complement strand
ATAATAATTATTATTATTATTATTATTATTATTATTATTATTATTATTATTACTATTACTATTATTACCTTTGGTTTCTTTACAACTGAAAGAAATCTTTTTCTTGTCCTTATTGTCTTCTTCATCTGAGTCACTACCTTGGGCATAACTGGCCTGTGTTGAGACAAAAATTAGTGTTTAAAAGTCACTCTGAACATGCATTCATAAATTGTGCAAAATAACTATTACCATATGCGTAAATTAGCTGAGAAAGTCACTGATTAGCTGAATTATATGTTTAGATAATAATCATTATGTTTAGGTAATAAGAAGTTCAACTTTGTCTACAAGTTGCGCAGAGCATGCGTGTGTTCGAAGACGGGGAAGAGGTAAATATTAAAATTCAAATTTCTCCCCATAGTAACTAATGACATGACAGTAGTAATATTATCAGTAATATTACTGTAAACACATAATTCAGGTAACTTAACATAGCCTAATGTTAAGCCCTTTTGTACAACAATAATTTGTTATTTAAACTAAAAGGGTCATTCCATGCCAATTCACCTAGAGGTTCCCAGGTGACCACCTCCGGATTCAATGAAACCTTAACCAGACATAGAACATGTTTCAAAATGAACACATGCAGAATTTCAAGGTCCTAGTTCAAAAACTTTCTGAGAAATGTTCATTTAAAGATCGCAGGCTAGTACCCATTTGTCAGGTTGCGACTTGCAAGTTACCATGTTGGGCATTTTTGAAAGCTAGTAACTCCCCTCATAATTACTGTATAGGGCTGGCTAACTTTGAAGTTTTTAAGAAGAATAAATGTGAAATGGTGTTTTAGTGAGTGTCCAAAAACTGAACTGTAGGTGAAAATTTGATCATCTTGCAAGCCCCTGAAGAAGATGTGAACAGTCCACCAAGGTTATGAAACTTTACCACATGCAATGTGTATGTCAGATCTAGCAACACACAAAATTCCAGCCCTATTGATTATTTCCTTAAATACTTAACCATGATCTTGAAATGTTCATAAATTTTGCTTGTGAAATGTTTATCTGTCATAGATTCTATTATCAAACAGTACATGTACAATATAAGTTATATAGCTTATATTTATCATTTCAAATGATGTATTTATATCCCCACTGAATAATTAATATAAGATTAATTAATTAATAATTAATATGATAGAGATTATATGCATCTTCTTTTTATAAGCTTTGATAAAATATTTAGTAACTTCATTATAATATGTGCAACAATCTACCAGTAAACTGTTTCTGCAAAGAGAGTTCTGTACATGCGTATATCTTTCAAATTTACTGAAAATTTGGAAACAGACACATTATTTGTTGGAATTCTTTTTGGGAGACTGTGTAGTTACATGTACTTAAGCTTATGAAAAGAAGATTTATACAATCTCTATCATAATATATACTTATATTATTTATTTAGTGTCTGCAGACACTAATTTTGACTGCAGATTCTGACAGAGTGTTCTGTTGATATACAAAGTTTCAGCCTTATACAGTGATTATTAGGGGAATTACAAGCTTTCAAAAAAGCCCAAAGACATTGCAAGTCATAGGCTGACAAATGGGTACTAGCCTCTGATCTTTAAGTGAACATATCTCTGAAAGTTTTTGAACTAGGACCTTAAATTTTTGCATGTGTTTATGTTGAAACATGTTCTATGTCTGGTTAAAGTTTCATTGAATTCTGAAATAGTCACCTTGGACGTTTTCTGAAAACTAGGTGATTTGACATGGAATGTCCCAAAATACTGTTAACCCATAGGTATAAAGACATAGATATCCATTTCAGCAGATCAAGTGGAAGCGTGCAAACCTCCATCTTAAAGCAATGCAAGTTGGGAGCAAGTCTCAGCAAGGCATAGAATATGAGAATGATTGTTGATTCAGTAAAAATATGACCTATATATGTATTTACCAGTAAGATATTAGTATTGGTTATATTGGCAATGATTCAATGGTGAATTCATACTGGTTTGTTTTTTTAATAGCTCAGGCATACTTAATCTCAAGCTTCATTAAAATTACGAAATGAGCCTTAAATTTATCAGTCATATTTGCTGATATAACTATATGATGAGAAAAAGTCCTTATATATATATGATAATGAGTAATGAAAAATAAATGATAATTGTAAGTCGCTCTGGACAAGAGTGCCTGCCATAAATGTAAATGTGTATATATATATATATATATATATATATAGATATATACACACACACACACACATATATATATATACACACACACATATACAAATTTTATCCAAATATATATATATATATATATATATATATATATATATATATTCATTCATTCATCTTCTTCCGCTTCTTCCGGGGTCAGGTCGCGGGGGCAGCAGCCTAAGCAGTGAGGTCCAGATGTTCCTCTCCCCAGCCACTTCCTCCAGCTCTTCCAGGGAATGCCAAGGCGTTCCCAGGCCAGCTGAGAGACGTAGTCCCTCTAGCATGTTCTGGGTCGGCCCTGAGGTCTCTTCCCGGTTGGGCATGCCCGAAATACCACACCAGGGAGGCGTTCGAGAGGCATTCTAATCAGATGCCTGAGCCACCTCAACTGGCTCCTCTCTGCGTAGGGGCAGCGGTTCTACTCCGAGCTCCTCCCGGATGTAAGAACTTCTCACCCTATCTCTAAGAGCCCTGCCACCCTGCGAAGGAAGCTCATTTCAGCTGCTTGTATTTGCGATCTTGTTCTTTCGGTCACTACCCAAAGCTTGTGACCATAGGTGAGGGTAGGAGCATAAATCATCTGGTAAATTGAGAGCTTTGCCTTCCGGCTCAGCTTGCTCTTCACCACAACAGACTAGTACAAGCTCTGCTTTACAGCAGAGGCTTCACTGATCCGCCTGTCAATCTCCCGCTCCATCCTTCCCTCACTCGAGAACAAGACCCAGAGATACTTAAACACTTGGGAAAGGACCTCGTTCCAGACCCGGACTCTGAGGCTTGAAGGCACTGGAGGTGCTGATTCTCATCTCGGTTGCTTCACACTCAGCAGCGGATCGCTCCAGTGAGAGCTGGAGGTCCCGGCTCGATGAAATCAAAAGGACAACGTCATCTGCAAAAAGCAGAGACGAGATCTTATGGCCACCAAACTGGAACCCCTCAAGTCCAACCTCCATTGGAAATGAATTCAACATGTTGTTACCAAGCACTGGCTCTGGCAAAACAGAGACCAAACAGCCCTTAGCAACAGGTCCGGTATACCATATTCCCGGAGCACACCCCACAAGATAGGCCGAGGGACACGGTTGAAAACCTTCTCCAAGTCCACAAAGCACATATGGACAGGTTGGGAAAACTCCCATGTTCCCTCCAGGATCCTGTAGAGTGTGTAGAGCTGGTCAAGAGTGCTGTGGCTGGGACGAAAACCACATTGTTCCTCCTGAATCCGAGGTTCAACTATCGGCCGGATCCTCCTCTCCAGTACTCCTGAATAGACTTTCCTGGGTAGGCTGAGGAGTGTGATTCCACGATAGTTGGAACACACCCTCCGGTCCCCTTTTTTAAAATGGAGAACTACCACCCCGGTTTGCCAATCCAGAGGTACAGCCCCCGATGACCATGCGATGTTGTAGAGACGTGTCAACCAAGACAGTCCTAAAACATCCAGAGCCTTGAGGTATTTCAGGGCAGATTTCGTCCACTCCCTGAGCCCAGACACCGAGGAGCTTTTTAACTACGTCGGCAACCTCAGCCCCATTGATGGGCAGACCCCCCTGTGAACCCCCAGGCTCTTCCTCTTCCATAGAGGGTGTGTTGGTGGGATTGAGTAGGTCTTCGAAGAATTCCTTCCACCTCCTGACAACATCCCTAGTCGAGGTAAGAAGCTCCCCACTTCCACTGTAAACAGTGTTTGTGGAGTACTGCTTCCCCCTCCTGAGGTGCCAGATGGTAGTCCAGAACCTTTTTGGGGCCAACCAAAATTTTGCATCCCGGGCTGCAGCACGTTTGGCCTGACGGTACCTGTCCGCTGTGTAGGGAGTTCCACAGGCCAAAACAACCTGATAGGCCTCCTTCTTCAGCTTGACAGCCCCCCTCACAACAGGTGCCCACCACCTGGTTCGGGGTTTGCCCCCACGACCTTCCAGCCACAGCTCTGGGCTGCCGGCTCAATAATTGAGACACTGAACATGGCCCATTCGGACTCTATGTCCACGACATCCATTGAAGTGTGGTTGTAGCTCTGCTGAAGGTGGTAGTTGAAGGCCCTTGTGACAATAAACTTCGCAAAATGTTCCCAGGAGACCCTAACTACACGCTTGGGTCTCCCAGGTCTGGAGGGCAGCCTCCCCCACCGTCTGAGACAGCTTACCATCAAGTGGTTATCGGTTCCTCAGCTCCTCTCTTCACCCGAGTGTCCAGAACATGTGGCTGCAAGTCCAATGACATGACTACCAGGTCGATCATAGGTTGTCCTGCTGCCATGTGCACTTATGGACACCCTTTGTGTCTGTGATGGACAAACCGTGACGAGCACAGAAGTCCAACAACAAAACACCATTCGAGTTCAGATCGGAGAGGCCTTATCTACCAATCACACCCTTCTAGGTCACACTGTCATTGCCTACATGGGCGTTGAAGTCTCCAAGGATGACGAGAGAGTCCCCTGGAGAGTGCCCTCTAGCACACCCCCTAGGGACTCCAAAAAGGGTGGATATTCTGAACTGTTATTTCATACATAAGCACAAAGAACAGTCAGGACCCGTCCCCCACCTGTAGGCAGAGCTCCATGGGCAGAAACCCGACCACCAGGCGCTCGCCTTTGAGCCTTCATAATGCCCCCGAACAACATAGGTCCTAGGATCATTAGGACACGCAAACCTAATAACCTAGTAATATATATATAATATTATTATTAATTGTATTATATTACTGTAATATATGTAACCGTTATGAATTACTCAGACATGTTGTTAAAACGTGATATTGTTAAAATTATATTAATATTGTTAAATGTTTTTCAGACATATTGTGATATGAACTTAATTCAGTTACCTCTTTGCAGTTTATAATTTACATATATTTGAACATGTGTTTGGGTGTAAAATGAATAAAGATTATGGCAAATTTCTTATTTATATGAGGTCTTTTTTATTAGTCCTGGACACTGAATTAATTTTCAGTCAATGAGCTTGTGAAATCTGCAAGCAGGAAATCAGTGTATTATGTACACAATTTAAAATAGCATCCTTAGACTAAATTCTTGCCGTTTTGGCCAGCAAACAGTATTAATATTTAAATTTAAATTATTATTTTTATTCATAGCTACTAATAGATAGATATTGCTCTTTTTGGTCTTACATTAATATGAAAGTAATTTTGAGAACAGGGATCACACATGTCCAATAACACATCCCTGTTTACCAGTACTAAGCCTAGTAGGATTATGCTGAAAAAAACATAATCATGCTCGGGTAAATACTTCATTACAACCAGACTCCTCTGTAACCTTCAGCTATGACTAATGAGTCAGAGTAACTTATAGTTTACAAATTAGTATATATAGGGCTATTGGTGATGGTAGCCAACACCAGAGCTCAAAGTTCCAGTACATGAACAAAATCATTTCCATCAAGTCCATCTGAATCAACACATATATCAACATTTGATGTATTAGTCCACCTTATTTTAAACAGGTCTAGCCAACAGATTATAGCCTGTCAGCTAAACCTGTGTACCGTATGCGATCCCTTTTTGACAGTAAATAAGCCTAGGTTTGTAATTATCCTAAAACAAAAAAATAATAAATTTGACAATAAATAATAGCTTTATTTTCACATTTCAATCAATACAGGAACAATTTTTTGGCGGCCCTAAAAACTTTAACATATATAAATAATATATAAACCTCAGTGAATGAGGTTCGTACTATATACTAGACATGTGTGGCGTTGTTTGTTTACATTGGTTCGCCTCCCAAAGATGGCCGCGGCACGGCAAGCCAATCATGTACTTTGCGAATGTTCGTATAATGCACGTTGCATATCTATGTCTTTATACCTATGCATTTACCAATCTTGCATAGTTTTCCCACAAAAAGTAAAGTCATGTGTGAGTCATGTGTGACATTATGTATGTCAGTTGGTACCACACAAAAGGTCAGTGAATGTGTGTGTTCACTTCACCAGTAATCACTTCTATGGCTTCTGTTAAAACTGCTAAAAAATGTCTGAAAAAAGGCGTGAGAAAAAGCATTCATTTACCTTTGTATTTTCATCTCTTAAGTTAAAGGTAAGCTCTAGGTTGGTAAGGAAGTGGTCAGAGAACTCTGGGTACATATCCAGCACTTCCAGCAGGTCTTCCCTGGTTATCGTGTGCAGGTCACAGTAGCTCAGGGCTCGTACGTCTGCGTTTGATTTTCCTGGTTTTGCATACAAGTGGATCATCTCTCCAAAGATATCATTTTTGCCTGAAAAAAGGCAATATAATTTTTTTTATGATGCATGCACACAGCTGTACAGTGCTTAATTAAATTCAATTCACATCATATAAATGTTATTTGTACAGCATTGTAATAATAGACACTGTAATATTAAACATAATAATAGACATCATCACAAAACAGCATAATTTTATAAATTCACATGTTGATTTAGTTCCTTAATGATCAATCCACTGGCAAAAACATTCTTGAACACATCTACTTCTAGGTAACAACAAATAGTGTGGATTGCAAAATCATTACTCTTCTCCTACTGTAAGCCATTAGATCAAACAGTAGAAGGTGCTGAGTATGCGAACATTGTGAATAGGAGCTGTGGGATAAGCACATAAATGTCTGTCTGATTACAATAGGAATTCTTTGGTAGAAATGTTAACTAATCAATGTTACAAACTTATTTGGAGTATAAAAACTGAGTGATCTAAGTACTTCTAAACAGTTTGGTCATGTTTATGACAAATATTTAGTGGTTGTCTTCAAAAAAGGAGGAGTTGAAAAGGGAACAGAATATCAGCACTGACAAATCCAGGGTATATGTTTCACATCATGAAAGCTATTCTAAGCTGAAAGAAATAGGGTTAAATACTTTTTATAAAATAGGGTGCAAAAGGATCACCTTGTGCTCATCTGTGTCTTTCATTATTTAAGCACAGATTGGCCTGATGCTAGTTTACACTTTGATGTCCACAGATGCTCCATCCTATGTGGCTGACAGGCTTTGCTGTCCTTCTTCAAAAGGAATAGAAACACTTTTGATAATCATACTAAATTCTAACTCACTCTAACTGTGTGGAGAAAACCTGTTGGCCTATTGGATATTGCTGTATCAGACATAAAAAGAAAATTCTCAGTCTGGACATAAGCATAATAAAATAATTTGTAATTAGACACTGGCTGTTCAAATGTGTATGATGCTTCTGTAGCACAGATCTCGTTTATTAACTTTTACAGGTAACCAGATTTAGAAATGCTAGATCTGTACTTCGGCTGAGATTTGTGCAAAAGAGAATCCTAGTTCAGGTGCCACGCAATAGCCAGCTTAAAAGACCAGAGCTAATTAACAAGATCTTAAGACAGCAATGTCTTTGGCTAGAGACTGGGGTGATAGTGCTTCCAGGAGTACTTGAGCTTTGTTTTTTAGTATTCTGAGTGAATGAAATAAGTCCACTTCCACACTTCAAGATCTGTTTCCTGCAGTCTCTGTTCTATAGTCAGTTTCTTCACATGATTCAACTCTGTCAGATAATCCATCAGTGTTCAGCAGGTGAGAAAGTAGGGTGCTTAAAAGTGTCAGGGATGAGCACACTTGCCAGACCCATACTAAATATCTCTGACATTTGAGGAGACATGCTCACTAATTAACAGTTGTAATAATGATCACAAATTGAAAAAAATAACATCTATAGCTCTAGGGAATAGAATAAACAACTCAACTTTGACCAAAAGCCCGGTGCTTCTTATAAGTTGTTACCTTAATTTTTTTTTTAATATATACATTTTACTTAAATTTGAAATGCTTCCCCAAACAAGAAATCAAATATAATTTAGAAATGAGGAGATGCAGTGAGGAGTTTGGCTTATTTAGGAACCTTAAACAGATAAAGCTCCATTATGCAGCTGATTAAAGTGTGAAGTTTCATCAGGAATACTGCATAATACATAATACAGCATAGTTCCCTGTGTTCTTTTATCATCCTAATGTCTTATTCAAAAATAGTTTAAATGAAGAAAGCATTTCTATGATATGGTTTGAATGAACATTTGACAATTTAAAGCTCATGTTCATTCAAACTATTTCTATGATACGAGCATTAGCTTGAAATTGTGCTTTATGGGTTAAATATTGCAACACACTAAACGTTCGACTACTGTAGCAAAAAACAAACAAACATTATATATTATATAACATTATATATTATTATATATATTATATAACATTATATAAAACAAACAAAACCCTATTATATTCACCTAAAACATCAGGTTTCATTTTTTTGGGGTATTGTGCATGGCTGTCTGAATGGCAGAATGTTTAACTTTATCATTATTCATATGTTAAAGTGAAAAATAAATAAATAAATAAATTAAAAATGCACCAGAGTCCTTTAAATGCAATATTTCCATGTCTGGATGCACCTTTAGTCCAAATCTTTATACACTAACCCTTTTTCCAGAAAAGTTGGGATTTTTCACAATATTCAATTAAACCCCAAATCTGTGATTTGTTAATTTATGTGAATGTTTATTTAACTGGCAATAGTAAAAGAAATTACTTTTTATATTTTTACTGTCCAACTTAGTTGTATTTTGTAAATATAACCAAAGTTATAATGTGGCAGCTCCAGTGCACATAACAAAAACTGGGACAGAGTAAAATGAATTTTTTTTTACAGAATATTCAAGTAACAGTCCTAAAATGAGTGGTTGCAGGTAAGGTATTTATTATAATTTAGTATAAAAGTAGCATCGACCAAAGCTTCAGTCATGACTCATCATATCCCTTTGTGCCAAAAGGAATGAGAGACATTTTTAGTCAGTTCAAAGAGAACAATTCTCAGTACAAGTTTGCAGAATATGTAGATGTACGTTTACACTACATTGTACTCTGAAATATTCAGGGGATTTGGACACACCTCAGTGCATAAAGGGCAAGGTAAAAGAACACTGTTGGTTGTATGTCACATTCAAGCCCTCTGGTGGCACTGCTTTGGAAACTGTCATACTACTGTGACAAATATAGCCACATGGTCTCAAAAGTATTTCAGAAAACCATTGTCATTTAACACAATCTGCCACTGCATAGAGAAACCTGAACCTGTAACCTGAAACTGACTTCACAGAGAGGAAGCCAAACACCAATTTTATGCAGAAACCCCAATGAGTTCTGTGAGCCCAAGCTAATTTCAAATGGACTAAAATTCAGTGGAACTGTGTGCTGAGGTCAGGTGAGTTAACATTTAAGCATGTATTTTTAGGAAATGTACATTGTGTTCTCTGTGCCAGAGTTGAAAATGACCATGCAAATTATCGACAAAAGGTGCAAAACCCAGCATCTGCAAAGGTATCAGAGTGCATCAGAGCTACAACAGTGTGTAGAATAAATGAGAATTCTTTGTCAGAACATCTACTGATTTCGACTATTATTGAGCAATATGAGAATTTGCCATCAACATCACAAAAGATTAAAGGAAAATAGGTTTTTCCAAGGGACTCAGGAGTATAGCTGTTTAGACTCTATTCACATATAACAATGGGAATGATATTACCTAGAATGGCCACTACAATGTCATCTTTCAAGATCTCGATGGAACCTCGGGACAAGAAGTAAAGTTCTGTAAGGACATCTCCACAGTGAACCAGTGTGTCTCCTGGTGGAGCATGGGTTGTTTTAAAGCGCATGGCCAGAGCACGCAAGCAGCCTTTTGTGGCCCCTTTAAAGGCCTTACAGTCTTGCAGCAGGCTCCGATTCAGATGGAGACAGATGTCTGCCTGCAAGCACTCTGGAAAGCCCTTTAACACCTAGAAAGTTAAAGTAATGGAAGCAGATAGAAACAATACAGAGGAAATATTGAGCTTTTGGGAAAACAAATGTTTTAAAAAGTAGTATTAAAGGAACACATGCTTTTTATCATACATCTTTAAATGCATGTCAGTTTTCAGGTATATATTTTTCATAGTCTACAAAAAGGGTAAAACAGTTCTTGAAATAACATTAATGCACCAAGCAATAGAGTAGTGTGCATCTCATGGCGTTATAGACATTCCACCAAAACAAATAATGAAAAGATAAAGATGAACATGCAAATTATTAAAAGAACAAACAAACAAAAGTTTACAAATTCAGAATTGTTTGTTCCTGTATTTTTTCCCCTAGAAGCCCCTGAATGTAAGTAATAAAATCTTCAGGATAAAAGACCTTTACATAAAATATCAAAACAGATGCAAAGCTGAAATAAAATCTTATTGAAAATAACATATTAAGATGAAATGTTCTCTATAAATGAAATGGCTGGAGTGTCTGTACTGTACATAACAGGCAGTGAAGGGGATGAGAATAAGAATGGCCAAGCAGAATCCTTAAAAAAATGTTTTTTTAAATAAATACCTCCTGCATCCCAGTGTGATGAGGTCATTCCATTTCGTATGGAGCAAAATGGAGAAAGACAGGTGTTGCATTCATTATGCATATTTACAACACATTTCACTTGACTTATTCACATTTTAAAGAATCTAAATTAAAACCTACAGAAAATTTGCAAATCATCATCAGTGCTGACATGTTTTTTTTTTTTTGTTTTGTTTTGTTTTTTTTAACGATTTTTGTTTAGCTCTCAATTCTAGTTCACAATTTCCAAATTATCCACCATGAACACTGTGGCTTGCAAATATGTTCCTTCTTAATAAGAGCAAATATAAAATGTATATTTGGTTGTACAAAGGAAAGGCATGAACTGAGATCTCGATGGCTATGCTTCCCTCATCTTCAAAAACTCACCATGTTCATGTCAATGCCATTAGTGTAGTTCCAGGAATGCTGAAAATACTCCTCCAGTCTCTGCCTGAGTGGATTGGGGATCTGGTGGAAACGGATAAACTCTTTGACACGTAGCATCTGTGCATGATACCGTGCTGTTCCTGAGTAGAGCCGCTGAATTATAGCAGATACATTCCCAAAGATGCTGGCATACATTAGGGCTAACAGAATAAGAATATGACAGAGTTTGATTACAAATTTCACATATGAAAATATATGTA
Source organism: Neosilurus mollespiculum (assembly GCA_030014195.1). Lineage (NCBI taxonomy): Eukaryota > Metazoa > Chordata > Actinopteri > Siluriformes > Plotosidae > Neosilurus > Neosilurus mollespiculum. The sequence goes on along the minus strand of JAQMYF010000012.1, from coordinate 30,293,939 downwards.
ATACATATGAATATGTGATATCAAATAGAAATTAGTTTTCAGTTTAATGAGTACATCTATATTATAGCTACAATTCTTGGCAACTTTGTAATTAATTGTACAGCTACTATATAGATCACAGGTGTCAAAGGCCTGCAGTTCTAGGGCTGCAGATGTTGCATTCCATTTGGCACAAATAAACCTGCCAAAATTCATATAGTTATGTACAATATGTGGCCAAATACAGGTGGACAACTGACCATCTCAAACAGGTATGCTTTCTAAATATCAGTTTTCCAACCCATGGGCAGCAACATGGAGTTGTCCCCACACTGCTGCTATAACCTCATCTAGTGTTCTGGGATGGGTGTCCTCTAGATTTTGGCACATAGCTGTGGGGATTTGCATAGTTAGCCTGAAGAACATTAGTGAGGTTGGACATTGATGATGGAAAAGAACACCTGGTATGTAGTTCAATTCAAGCCACAGATCTTCAGTGGGGTTTAGGCCAGGGCCCTGTGCAGGCTACTCATTCAAAGATGAATGCAAAAAGATTTTGGACACTTGTCCAGTGCTTAGTTTAGAGTGATGTGCACGTCTAAGAACTGGGTAGGAAACCCATACATGCATTGGGAGAATATGAAAACTGCACACAGAAAGGCCCTTGGGCAAATTTCAAACCCTGAACCTTGTCACTGTGAGGCAAGAATGCTAATATAAATAAACAATGATACTTGTTTTTTCCATGCAGAATGCACCTGCCACACTCCATCAGCACTTAGTGAAGCCACACATTTGGGCACGAATCAAAATGACATATCAAAACCCTGATGTCCAGTGAGCTTTCATCTTTCTTCCAATTGAGAAAGGTAGAAACCCAGCAAGTACACAAACACATAACAGGCTGTGGTGTGTGTTAGTGGTGTGTTGAGCGCATCAAAGGAGATTCCCACATGCTGTTCTATTCACCAGAAAATCGTTTCATTGTAATAAATGAACAGCACACTACTGCAGTGAGATACTTGATTATTTGATTTTGTAGAATATTTTATTACATCAAGACTGATGAATGATATAAAAACACTTCACTGCTGTATTTAAATTTTTAGTTGGGCTTCCAGTGTAGTCTTAAAGCAATAATCACTGTTGCTGAATTCAGAGTGATAATGAGGTTGGAAGCCATTTTGTGAATTCAATAACTCATTCATTCATTTCAGTGCAATTATTCTTGCAGAAATATACTGTCCAGGTGCTAAAATCTCTTTTTTATTTTTCATTATCATAATTATCTTTTCTATGTCTCTTTGCTTTTATGTTACATTGTTTTTTACATTTTACATTATTTTTGGTGGCTGTTATTAAAAGTCTTGATGCTATTGTAAAACCCTATATCGGACACTTTAAATCCAAAACTCTGGAAACGTAAACTTTACACCGATGTAGTAAATTGACTTTTAACCAGGTGTGTAGCTCATTGCTGAACACCTGTTTTTCCCCATGTAAATATTAACGTAAATTTTGGACTTTTGTCACCAAATTTGAATACATTCTAATGTGTTCTTACTGGCCTCGATATTAGACACACCTACCAGGTTGTTGCAGTTAAAGATTATAGCTCTTCTTTTTCAAAGAAAAATAATTATAAATCTTCTAGCCTTTACAGTCATCATCATAACACTCTTTTTGCCTGGATATTTTTAGTTGGTAGACTGTTCTCTCAACCAAGTAGTGTTTTTGAAGTGTTAAAAAACCTCAGCTGGTACACCCACTAAACTTGTACCACTTAACACACACTACTGTGTCACTGTTGTGCTGAAAATGACTTAACACCCAATTGATATCTGGTGGGAATTTGGCCTTGGTGGTCTTTTTTATAGTTCTATTATAATAATTGATAAATTAAATTAAAAACAAAATAAATGAACACTGCATAACTGAATAGTAATAATAAAAAGAAAAACCCAGCCCATACTCACATCCAATAAGCATGACACAGATAGAAAAGATTTTTTCTGAGTTGGTATTTGGTGAGACATTGCCAAAGCCCACGCTGGTCAGACTACTGAATGTGAAATACAACGCAGTGACATATTTGTCCTTAATAGATGGTCCAGAGTTGGGGTCACTATAGTTGTAACGTTTTCCAATAGACACTCCGAGATTATCCAGCCAGCCAATTTTGTGTTCCAGATAAGGCTTCTCTACATTGCCGATGGCATACCAGATACACGCCAGCCAATGGGCAATAAGTGCAAAGATGCACATGAGGAGCATAAGCACTGCAGCTCCATACTCAGAGTAGCGGTCCAGCTTCCTGGCAACCCGGACTAATCTCAGCAACCGGGCTGTCTTCAACAGACCAATCAGTGTAGTTGTCTAAAAGAAAAATGAGATACCATTTTAGAGGGCCCTAATGGTGACATTGAAAAATAAACATAATGCTATAACACTGAATTCATATCTGTATTGGCAATGTGGAAGAACATTATATAAAAGTCCCAAACCACCACAATATCCACTTAAATACGTTCTGGGTTATCGATTTCTATTCTCCTACAGTCCATTTGCATTATGAAAGAAAAATGAATCCAATAAAAATCTCAGATAATCTCTAATACTTGAACCTTTCAGATGTTGGCTGTAAATTCTGGAAAACAGTCATAAATGACGAAACACTGACAATACCACATGCATTTTTTTCTCTCTTAGAAATATACATATGTCCAAAGATTTGTGGATGCCCGAGCAGCACACCATTTGTTATAAAATGTTATGTCGGACAAGAAAGCCTGGGGTGCAGGCAGGGTCATCCCAAAGGTGCTATCTGTGGCATTGTCTGAAACATGTTTACGCTTTAGTTCAAATGAAGAGATATTATAAGGATACAGTATACAAAAACATGCTACACAACTGTGTATTTCTAAGTTTGTGGCAACAAGTTGGAGAAGACCCACATGCGAGTGTGATGATCAGGTGTCCATATTCCTTTGAGGATATAGTGTACTTTGACATATTGCATTAGTTTAAGTTATATTTTTCATTTACAATCTTGTCTCCATCTCTATTTCTGATATATCTCACCAGACAAATCACTTTGGGTAAAGAGACTACCTTTGTGCGGTATTCAACAAATGTAGCTGTAATTAGAGTCAGACTGATCTGTTTAAAACTGTCTTGAAAGTGAACTTTTCTCATTCAAAGGATGCTTTGCATTTGCATTTGCAGTGCATTTTAACTTTTAAAGTTATTCAGAGGTGCCCATGTAATAGTGAATAGCCTTTTTTTTTTTTTTTTTTTTTTAATCTTTTTTTTAAGTTTTTTATCTTCCATTATGAGTTCATTTTGGCTCAATACCAAGGTTTCGTGGGGAAACCACCCCAGCTCATGGGCTTCGTATTTCTTATTCACCTGTTTTTACATCTTGTTTTGGTTCAGTGTCTTTTTACAATAACAAGACCATATGATCAAAGGAATGGTCTTGTGCATGTGTGATAACTTGGTAGTGTATCAACGATTCTTTGAAGTGGAAAAGTCTGAGATCAGGTGTTAAACAGTATAAGACATGATTTCAAGAGAAATATCATTGCGCCTGCTGCAGGGGTCATTGACATTCATATACAGGAGTAAACAAATGAATTCAGAAAGACATTGTGGCCGATTCCATGTTATTTCCAATAGATAACACTGTATTTCATGTTTAATTAATATGCCTGAAAAGTGAATAGCCCCTTTTTTATAACTGTATTTGTGATTGTGATGTATGTAAAAGAGAATGGTATTTAGGTTCAGGAAAACCAATGATTTTCATAAACATATATAGTAGATAATGCTGATTTGATCAAGTGAATAGTTTCCTCCAGCCACAACACAACTGCTGCAAATAAACAAATTGGAAAGGTTCTATGCTGTATACTAATTTCGCTAGCATTATAACTCTGTAATATACTCCCTCACGAATCACTTCAAACAAATGTTTTACCAATTACCAGTTTCATAATTATGTGCAATTATGGTCAATTACATAATTCTGTCTACATACTTTACCATTAGAGCCAATCACCACATTTACCAATGTCTGGGCCATTAAAAAATGCATAGTAAGTTGTAATGGAAAGTGCTTTCTTACCTTTTTTAATTCACAATACTTCCCACTTGGCTTTACTATCACAATATTGCAGAAAAGACATATATTCTAATTTACAGAAGGCTTTCTCTCATTTTGTAAACCCTGCAAATTAGACCCTTGGCGTTTACACCATGCTCTGTCTCATCTGAAACATCCTCCTGCAACACATTAAAAGTGGCCCCTGGCAGGGGGTCATTTATTTACCTGCCAATTATATGCCGGCTCTGCAAAGGGAGGTTTTTAAAGATCATTTTAAAGGATGGTCTGCCAATAAAGTTGCATTTGTGTTGACACAATGTTAGCTAATGGCCTGCCTGATTTTTTTTTCTTTTAGACTGAGATGAAAAGCATGAGTGGGCAAAAAGACTAAGTAAATAATGTTACAAGGTAGCCATTAGCAATGGCCACACATAGTTATTCACAAAAAAATCTTGATGGAGCTGAACATTATCTGTAATGCTCTCATCAGTAGCTTTATACAATAATGAATGGGTACTTCTATTAAAAGGCCAAGAAAACTTTCAACATGATAATATTTGCTGAGGAACTAGTCATTGTCATACATGATGCATTAACATTTGATTCAGGGATTTGTTATGACTAAATTAATTTTAAAGATATGTACTGAACAATATTGTAACTAATATTGTAATGCCTTTTTAAAATGCTTTATTATTATTATTAGGTTTTTTATATTAACTGTATATGTGGTGAACTATACAATCACTCTGTTGACTGTGGCAAGATGAATCCCAAGGTTTTGAGCCGTCTGGGTCCACACTTCGATTGACCCACAATACACCCACTTTAAAAATCAGACAACTCTTTTGCTCCTGGTGTTCATGGTATAGCTAGTTGCTATGAACAATTTATATACTGTAAACTATACATACATACATACATACATACATACAGTCATTGACAGAAGTCTTGTCGCACATGTGGACATTCATGTATAAAAGCCAATATCTCAACTATTAACCGATTTTCGTCAACGATTACTCAAAATAACCTTCTGATGGTACTCAATAATATGTGCTAGCAGCAGTATTGGAAATAAATTTCTTCTAATCTTTACAGCTTCTTAAATATAAACATTACCATTTTTGCCTGGATAAAAGTCTTGTCACAAAGACAAGACTTTTATATATAATAGATATAATTTCACTTTCAAGACTATATTTATTACAGAAAAATAATCAAATGGCCTTGTTTATAACTAAATATATAATACTGTAGCAAATATAACATCATATTGAAAAATTAAAAGCATCACTCAAGGTCAGTAGTACCTCTGCAAACATGGCCATGATCGTACCAGACTTCCAGGTGCTTGTCATGATGAATAATTATCATATTAAAAGAATCAGACATCTTCAAGATGTTCAAATTGCCAATAATAACAATTTGTAAGTGCTACTAAAAATTATTGAGCCCCAAGACACTTGTAATCTATTTTTAACACTCAAGTAAGTTATTTTATAGGGAAGCTCGTTCATCACATGGTCAGAAAACAGTCTGTTATCAACCCTATGGTGAGAAATCTGAGCCACCTGTAGGTCTGAAACATAATGGGAAGCAATAATCTGTTGATATTTGCGTCTGGTAATGTTACCACCCATCTTACATAGCTTTGTGATACCTATGTACTGGAGGTGACCTTAAACCATAATGTTTCACTTTCATACATGACTGGCTCTTCGGTGAACTCTGTGTCCAGCAATTTTCTAAATGGTCAGTAACAACATTGGTGGCATAGCAATATGACATTGAATTAATAATTCATCTCAAATATCATTTTTTTCCTCCATGTTTCTGCTAATAACAGTTTCCACGTGTTGGGGCCTTGGTAAGGACATCATGGTGTTCTAGCTGTGTTTTGTACAGGACCCGTTTAGTGTATGGTGACCATCGCAAGAAATATGATGTACAGTTGATGCTGAAGCAGACATTGCAAGCTATGAGTCCTAATGGAGCTTGCACACCAATATTTTCATGGAATGCATTCAGCTAGGTACAGCATTTAATCTCCATGGCTTTGTAAAATGGCAACTCAAATAATGAAAGATGCTTCAGGGAGCATGAGGGATCATTTTTACATATCCATTGGTACCCCAGAGTGCTGACCTTAAGTTGTATGTCAGCTGAAGTTATTTATGGGATTTTCTTTGCATTCCAAACAATTTTCCTGGCAGAAATTTT
>JAQMYF010000012.1:30256860-30278059 GCA_030014195.1 Neosilurus mollespiculum | reverse complement strand
AGACACACAGAGAGAGAGAGAGAGAGAGAGAGAGAGAGAGAGAGAGAGAGAGAGAGAGAGAGAGAGAGAGAGTGCATGCATTCCTATGACTCAAGACATGACCCTTATGACAATGGCTATGTTATGTTGATTCAGTGAAAGTTTCATAAAAATGTAGGTGATGTAGAAGTAGTTGAGTATTAATGATGGAAGCACCCTTAAAAGTATTTAACTCAATAGTATGATGTAGATAAGGTTTTGTGAAAGTTTGGTTGAAATAAGTTAACTGGTTGAAGAGCAGCTCAGGATTAGAAGTAAGTGTGATGATGGACAATGATGACAGACGACAACGATGCAAGACGACAGATAGTAATCCCTATATGTCAGTTCAGTTTCACTGACAGGTGACACAATAAACATTATAACACTGCCTTTATAAAAATGCTAACTATTGGCTATTTGATGCTGTGAGGGTGACTTTGCTGGTGGTGTTTTGTCTGGCAGAGGGGAAGTCACTGCAGACCAATACAAAGTTATCCTCACTGACCACCGTTATCCTAGGATGAAACTTTTATTTCTTTATACCACATTTCTTGGATAATATTACACCATTTACATTGCATGAGAGCTCACTAAATAGTTTGATGAGGCCAGACAATAGTCTGTCACAGTCTACACCATGGTCTACACAGTCAGTAGATCTCAATTCAACTGAACAAACTGTATATAGAAGATTTTTTGGGATTTTGAACAGTGCTCTCCAAGAACATTAAAAGAGTACCTCAGTAATATTTCTGCCATTTAATGCTCAGATATGATTGTAGGAAGTATTGATGACTAAAGGATATTTTAAAATCAATTTATTAAATTTAATTTATTTAAAACTGCTTTTGTATTTTATCTGGTGTATCTATCTACTGTATTAGTGCAGAGCTCCCAGATTTCATTGTTACACAGTATGAAGGAGCCACACTCCAAAAAAAAAAATCTCCCATTCCTGTCTAAACTCATTTGTGTTGTGCAGAATTTTGAGGAGAGGAAGCTTCCTAGGTGCCCATGTCAGGCTGGTTTAAATTTTTTTGCTCAAGGGTATAGAAAATGTATAAATCTGGCACAAAGTGAAGCTGACGTAATATGTGGGCCTGGTGTGGAGTTTGTAACTGCATACTGTGCTTTAGTTGTTTGACAGATATTAACTGATTGGTTATGATAAAGTAACTATGGTGTCATGTAATGGCAAACCAAAACTATACCAGGGCAAAATCTGTGAGGCTGAGAAAATGCTGATTTGAGTGGACTTGGTAGTTGATTCGCAGTGGGTAAAATGCTGAACTTTGCAATTTTGTATCATTGTTTTTGCCAGATAAGCATCAATTCTGTGTTGTCTCCAGGGCAGTAAGATATGTGCTACTTATTCCCTAGCTCCTTTTTTTTTTTTTTTTTTTTTGACAAGGTCAGCAAGGGAGAAGTTATATTTTCAAACCCAGAAAGTTTTAAGCTGTGTAGCTAAAAGTGTGTAGAAACCAGAGAATGTGTGGCTGTGACTAAGCCAAATGCATAAATACTTACACACTGCAAGTCCAAATTGTCACTGGCAATCAGAAAATGAGGCATCTTACCCTGATTAATACATCATTAATTATGCCAACATTGATTTGTGTTGCATGCTCAGCAATTTTGAAAAAAAAATCTCATTCTGTAAAGGTTGATAAATAGAGCTGTTTCTCTTATCTGCCTCTCACACATGCAGACCATGAGGCCACAGTAAGGTAATGGGAAAATCACTCAAAGCTGACAAGCCAAATGACTAAATCAAATGCCAAGCCAGATGATTTGAGGAATAATATTTGCCAACATGCCTGTGCTTCTTTGGAGTACACTTGTGCTCTTCTGGCTATGCTTCTATTTTTGAGTCTCTCATTTTCTTGATGCCCTTTGATGTACAAAGCAACTGTGCATTAACAGAAGGAGACTTTCAGCACTTATCTGACCCTAGAGTGAACCCACCTACAGTGCAAGGACCTGAATCAAGTCTCCCTGAGGCAAAATAAATACATAAAGACAACAACAACAACAACAACAACAACAACAACAACAAAAAAAAAAAACAAAACAAAACAAAAAAACCCCATAACCCTAAAAACTACAGAAAGCAGTGTGCGGACACTTTAAGGCTGCCAAATTACAATTGAATTCTGTTCTACCAATATTGGGGCATATATCTGAGCACAGCAGTAGGAAATCCATCTTCGTGCTCAGATGGCCTTTTGATGAATTGCAGTGTCAGAGAGAGAGAGAGAGAGAGAGAGAGAGAGAGAGAGAGAGAGAGAGAGAGAGAGAGAGGTGTTGAGCAATAGAAGAAAGAGGCTGGAGATTTCTTCACCGAACAATATTACCGAAAGTATAGTAACAAGGTAACAGCTATTCATTCTTACTGGCAGTAAAAGAGTGCAGCTGCATGTTAATACTCTTCTGTAAGAGTCAACAATTTAAAGTGACAGGAAGTAAAAACAAGTGTAATTACTTCTGGCTGTTATATCTCAGCTGTCCAGTTTCATTTTCAGATATTACATTTGATAAAATAGGTTGAGAATTGTTTTCAGTAGTTCATTGCTATGTGACAGTTTTTACAGATTTTCCTGTACACAGAGAAGACACCAGATAACATTGATTTTACATTAGCAGAAAAAAAATCAAGTAGATGATCAATTATCAAAAATGCTAAATTGGCTGTTAGTATGATTAATCTAAGGGGGTGATCACAGTTGAGGTACTATAGAAAAGAAATTAATGCGAATTGATGTTTTTGCGATTTTTTTCAAGATGTTTTGCAACTCCACATGCAAGCAAATATTTTGCGGCTTAAATATGTATATGGCGCAAAGCACGCATGACAGTTTTTGCGACTAATTTGCTAGTAATTTGTGATTGGTTTGCAGATGTTTGGCCAAAAAAGCGAATTTTCTGTCATAAATCAGTTGCGTTTTGTTTGTTATTTGTTCTCAAACCATTTACTTTTTATTTGCGCGTTATTAGCTCAAATGATATTTGAAATATGACAAAATATACAGAATACACTTTTCCTTGCAAACAAAAAATAAATCATTTGTGAGCAAAACGACAACTTCCTTCTTGTAACATGTGCGGACTGTTTGAGAAAAGTTTTCGACTATTCCACATCAGGGCCTCATTTTGCAACATTCGTGGAAATATCAAACATGTTTTAATTTTATTTTACCATGAATTCATGAACTAGGCGAATGTTGTGTGACAAATTTGAGAATGAAAAGTGTCAGCTGTGAACTGCTATACATAGCTCTAGTGTGATCACCCCCTAATCATTCACAAAATATTTGCTATATTACTAATACTTTTTACTACCAATAATGTGCAAGTACAAGGCATTGACTGTTGAGTTTAAGTCTGTTTGTTTCTATGGTTACTTCTAAAAAAGGTCTGAAACCGAAATTATATATATCTACAGTATATCTAAATATTTTGATTATTATTTATTTATTCTTTATGGCAAAGTTGGCGGATGTGTATTAGTAACTGAGCTAGTAACTGTAACGCTATATAAAACTTAAAGCAAATAAATGAACAGTAACTGAATTGTTATTTTCTTTCTTGCTGTGTAACAACGTAATAATGGGTCTGTTGTGTTCCATTTTCTTTTTTTTCTTTTTTTTGGGGGGGGCACACCCCTTTTATTAACTCTAAATTTAACTTTAATTAATATATGACTGTTAATACAGCATAGCTACATATATTTCTGAACAGCATGGACACAGTTAGAAAATGTGTTTACCTACTGTGCAAAAACACCATGTGTCTCACCTGTGTGACCTTTTCAGTGACATTGTGTGTGCGATCTTTAACTTTTGGAGCGATGATGGTCTTCTCTGAGGCAGGAGGTGAGGGGGCTCTTTTGTCATTATTAGTTTCAGAGAAGTTAAGTGCAATGAGGGGGATCTTGTTAATTGTAGTGTACTTGTTCAGGTTGGAGTCTGAGGTAGATCCCAGCAGGCTGGATTTGAGATGGTTAAAAGGACCTGATAATCAAAAATTCAGAAACTAGTTAAGAGCATGGCAATTAGACTCACCATTAAAAAGCACTGCAGTTTAACCCATTAAGGCCTTTTCACACTGAGCGCATTTAATTTTTGCATGACATTATTATTTTTTTAAAAACATTTTCACATGAAAGAAGAAAGTTCATTTATTAAAAATAAGAAGCGATGCTTTTTTTTTTTTTTTTTTGCCACAGGGTCAATTTTTATCATGTTTGTCTGCAAAAGGAAAACATTCAACCAATCAGGGAATTACTTCTTAAAACATCACACTTCACAGCTGATGGAGGATAACATATACTCAGACCTCTTTTGTGTCTTATTATTTGGCACCAGTATAAGATATACACCATAAGTATTACATATAATAAAGGCAGTGTTTCTGAAAAAAAAAAATTAAAAAATCCCGAAATAGGGCCAAAAGCAACTGTGATTTCAATTCCTAGGCTAAACAGTGAAACTTAATGTTTCTGCCTCCTTCTCAGTACCCAAAATTTCTTCTTTTTTTTTTTGTTGCTCATCCTGTAAAGCTCAAGCACCAGCTTATGACCATTTAATAACTCCATTGGCAATTAGTTTAGTGGAATTCTCACCTGATCGACTCGCATTCAATGGGAATATTAAATATGAATCTTATTTATTTATTTATTTATTTATTTATTTATTGCACTACACATTTTTAAATTTGTGCCACGCTCTATGTAAAAAGGCCTTTAGATGGATATGGTCTCTTAAAAGATGCTTTTCCTATTACATACTGATACTTAAATAATGATTTGATGAAACTTTAACTTTGAACCAAAGCATACAGCCACAAATAAAGACATGATTTTGAACTCTGTAAAAGACTGAAATGGTACACTTACTACAAAACAATGTGTTAGAAACAGGCTTCATTTGTACATGCTTTAAAGTGATAAAGTAGCAATCAAAAATTTGGATACACCTTCATTTGAATTAGAATGAGTAGGTGTGTCTAAACCTTCGACTGTTACAGTAAATATGGTTCTGACAATGGCTTTGTAGGTGCAGATTTATAGCATTCAAATGTAAGACTGATTGAATGACACCATGCAATGCAATAAGAGAGGAGAAGACCTTTTCTAGATAATTTTAAACAAGTCTAGTGTAAAGTTAAACCTCTCATACACCACGACTTTTCCATCACTAAAACACAATCTGACGACAGTCAGACCCCTGGAATTCCTCATCACTCCACATGCTGTCTTGTCATTATTGTATGAAGAGTATGCCTGAGGATTGATGCTTTAAAAAGCAAGATCAGGCAGAAGCAGTAAATCCCTGGACACTTTAAAGAAAAAACGGTGCTTTATTAAATCCAATAGTAGAGCAGGACCTGACATCCAAATCAACACATTTTATGGTGTTTTGAGATATGACTTAATAGAAGTTATACAGTATAGGGGATCCAAACAATTGTAATCCTTTATAAACATGCAGCAATCAGTCCAAGACTGTAAAGCATTCAGTCATAATACACTGTTACCTTTCACACTGCGTCCATGGTCTGAAATGCAGGAGAACATTGATCAGCAATCAGAGAAATTAATGTTGTACCAGTAGGACCTGTTTAGGATTAGTTTAAAAGTTCTGTTTACTGAACATAAACCACTATATGAAAAACAATATATCAAGGCAGTCCATCAATATATTGTTGACTAAACTAATGCCAGCTGTAAAAAGCAAATGAATGATTTTCCTGTTGCCAATACGTCTACCCCCAAACAACATTAAGTCCCTTGTACTCAGGTACTTAATTGTGAATAGAATTAATGGAAATACTCAGAACATTAATTCCACAGGTTATATTCACAAACAGGCTTGGGCGGTAAAAAAAGATTACATGTAACGTCGTTATGGAAATTAAAAAAAAAAGGTAACTGTATTCTGTTACAGTACAGAAAAAAATGCTGGTCCATTTTGTAAAAACGGAGATAACTGTAAACAGATTACATTTAAAACTTATTTAAAACAGGATAAACTACAAGCAAGTTTCAACCTTCCAGTCAGCCTCAGCATGCCAGGTGTCATGCCATAAAGTGATTGTCATGTGTGGGAGCATGCAGAGCCTCTTGAAGCAGCACCACAGAGTATTCAAATGTCTCCAGCTGCTTTTATCTGGCTAAAATGGTTATGATTAGTAAATCACATAATGGAATTTCTCTGTAAACTTTTTTGAATCTGGCAGACAGACTTACAGAGTACACAGTATTGCTAAATCATCCATCACAATGACTGCGTTGGCTGTCACACAAACTTCACAATGGCTGCGGCCGCTTTTGCTGCATGGAAATTGTCATGACTTTGTTTCTAACTCTTAAAATACTTAAAAAAGACTTAAAATAAAGCAACATCAAAATGCAGTGCAACTTTTGCCTTCTAGCTGTAAAAGTATTGTAATTATCCCAAGATCCCGTTTGATTTAAAGAAATATGTATGAAGATAATAAAAGATGATAAACCTTAGTTGAAAGTTTTGTGCCTATTGCTATGACGAATGGCACTGCTATGCTACCTAACTCCTACTGAAAAAATATTTTTGAATTGGGAATGTAATAGGTGATTCTGAATGTTTATGCCAAAATAATTTAATGCAATCCCCCCCCCCCCAAAAAAAAAAAAGGCTCAGAAGTAATCCAAAAGTAACTAAAAGTAATCAAGTAACATTTATTCATTAATTAACTGAACTGCTTTTTCCCACTAGGGTCACGAGGAGAGTGGACCTTATTTCAGCTGGCTCTGGGTGAAGGTGGGTACACCCTAAACAGCACACCAACCCATCACAGGGCTTGCACATCCACTATCGGTCACACTCACATCTAGGGGCAATCTGGAATGGCCAATTAGCCTAATGTGCATGTCTTTGGATTGTGGAAAAAGGGGGAACTGGAAGAAGGCGCATGGGGAGAACATGCAAACTCCACTCAAAAATACTCTCACCGAACCCAGGACTTTCTTGATGTGAGGTGGACGTGCTAACCCCTTCCCTATCATGCTGCCCTGGGCTTCATTACTAATCACATTTTTAAGAAATAATTAGTACCTGTATTGGAATAATTTTTTAAAATAAATAATCTAGACTGTTTACAAATTGATCTAACATGCTTTTTACATTTCTTAGTACATAGCTACATTATTTACAGCACTTGAGGAATAAAGTGGTATTCAGTTTTTTTGTCTATCTGCACACTTTATTGTTCAGAAGCTTACATGTTTGTGTTTTGGGATCAAAAAAATAAGTTAATAATGACCGGGCTTTCTGTTCCGGATCTTATCTCTTTCTTGCAAGACAAATCTTATAACAGCAACCCTTTCCACAGCACAGAAAAATAAGTATGTGACTTAATTTACCTTCACTAGCATGCCGATCCCTTAACACTCGTTTGGGGTTAGAGCTGAAGCCTTCAATATCATGCACAGATGAAGCTCGTCTTCTGCTACATACACTGTTTCTGGAGATTGACTGCGCCAAACAGGTAGAAGACTGGGCCTGAGACAGACTTGGATGGTCCCACAACTGTTTAGGGGATGAGTGGCAAAGGGGTTCAGACACACTGACAGGGGAAGAGTGGGGACTGGAGCTGATAAGGGCCTGTGTGTCATTGGCATCAGCAGGACTACAGCTGTCCTTATTTGGAGACTGGAAGTCCCTCAAGGGCACAAAGTCATTACTGGCTCTCGGAGAGTCCACCATCACCGTGTCAGGGTCTTCCTGTGGCAAAGACTGTTTGCTGGAACCTAATAGGTTCAGGGAAGGCAGACGGAGCCTGAAGAATCTCCCTTTCCCTGGAGGAGAAAAGGGAAAAATATATAGCCAATATTAAGAGGCATAGCCTGCAGCTTTGGTGCATTTTGCAATCTTGAAAGGAATGGAGATAGATTTCAACAGTTGTAGTGGAAAGTAGATTTATGTATAGATATAAAACAGTGAGGAAATGCTTTAGTCTGGAATATTCTATTCCTTCATTCAATAAAAACAATGATCATAGTATATCATTCTGGATAAATATATTGCAACAAAAGCTAAAAGGAAAGTAAAATTAAACTTCAGCAAAAAGATGAAGAGATTTGTAAAATGGAGGAGTTTCATGGAAAACTAGAGCAAGAAAATGAATGACATTTGCATGGTTCTTTAAATAGACGGCATTATCACTTTCCAGAAATAAAATGTCATAAATTAAGAGTGAATAGATGAGTAACGTAAAGTATGAGATAATATCTTGTAATGATCTCAATAGACCACTCTGATAACAGTAGGGACATTTTTAACAGTAAGAAAGCCAATATCTATATAAATTTTAGAACAGTAATACTTTTTTTTCCCTTCACATCGAGGAAGGTCATCTCTGGAGCCTTACTGAAAGGTCCACCAATGGCAGCTTTGCAGTACTGGTTTTTGAAACCTCAACCTAATGGTCAGTAACCTACAGCTTCAATCACTGAGTCAACTGTGCCGATGTGCAAAATGACTGACACCACAGTATTTACAAATTAAAGACATATGAACAATATTTGTTTTTCCTCCAGTGTTCAGGTATACCGTGGACAGCTCACTAGTCCATTGAAGGGTCAACACACACATGCGCACAGACACACACACACACACACACACACACACACACACAAACAAAACCATTCATACTCAAACCTAGGGGCAAATTGAAACAGCCAATTAGACCAATGTGCATGTCTTTGGACCGCAGGAGTAGAGTGAAGTACCCAGAGGAAACCCATGCAAGCACAGGGAGAGCATGCAAACTCCATACAGAAACATCCTCGCTATTCGAACCCAGGACCTTCTTGGTCTGAGGCGAACATGTTGGCCACTACACCACTGTGGTGTGATATAATATGCAATTTCTATAAATAATGCAATCATATTGCTGTGTGTGATGTAGACATGTATAAAGTAATGCTGCTCGAAACTTATTTGCACCAGTAAATTTATAGCCACCTAGATGCAAGTTTTATCATGGAGGGGATATTTTATAACTTAATGTAATGAAAAATAACAACATGAATGTGCTTAATGTATTTTTGTTAATACAAATGTAAATTTGTATTTTAAATAATAGCTTCAAAACTGTACACTACCAGGTATCAATTCAATATATAATAGTTGTATATTTAATGAGTGGTTCTACCTTAACACTGAAACTGTTCACATCTTATTTTACTTAAATTACCTCAAATTGGTCAAGCTGTTAGCATGTTATTGAAAAAAACAAAAACAAACAAAAAACATTGCCTAGGTTTCTGATGTCAGGGTTCTGAGCATCACAGTGCAGCAGCATCTTTAGTAGTAGAAAAGTACAATGCAGTTCCTGTTCTTAACAGGTTTTGAGTGGCATCAAGTTCGTAGATCTAATAACCTTTGGTCCCAAATAACATTACTTCTGTTTTAAAATGTGTTTTGTTATCAAATAAAAACATGAAATGTTGCGGTATTGAATGTCCCCTATGTGTTGTTGCTTTGAATAGTGCTGCATTCATCATATTGTTGATATTGAAAAAATGTATTGACTAAGGCATCCTTCAGAGGCTTTAAATGGGGTTGCACATTTTCTAAAGAAGACCCAAAGGAAAGAGGGCAATCTTTTCAGAAATAGATTTTAGTATCTTGGCAGCAGGAAACACAGCAGGCTTTATTATTATAGTATTGCCTCGTCTTAGTGTATGTGTAAATCACGTACACAAATGTACCAAAATTAAAAAATGTTTTATGAACATCTAAAAACATCCCTCGTAGCACTGTTAAACATAAGAGTGAATCTAGTTACTCTAGAATAAAGTAGTGCATATTATTCGTTAGTTCGTTGTAATTTAGATTCATCTGTAAATTCTAAACTCCATTTAAAATGAACAGTGAATAATAAACATATTTGGTAGTGGTTGCATGCATTTTTTTCCCCCCAATAGTTTTCTCACTTATCTAGTATGCTACAGCCAATTTTTTAAATAGGCTACAGCTATTATGAAGACCAGGTCAGCTTTTGCCTCTGTTCTTGTTAGTTCCCATATGAGAAGTAACTTGTTAATGAGACACAGGTGTCTACACACAGGGAGTGAAATAATTTCTGTCAACAAATGAATGTGAAGGATTTCAAAAATGATTCCATGTACTATCAGCATTGTTCAAAATGCAGTATGCAGTACAATAGATTAAACCATTTAAATATCCCCAGAACAATACAGTAAGCTGTGGTGAAAAAAGCAATTAAAATACCTTATTAAATGTAACAGGATAACAACTGTGCATACAAAAAAAAAAAGCTTAATTTATTTCTGGAAATAATTGTGTTATGCATTTAATATTATTTTCCTCAAATATTCTTAAAAAGTGCTTTGATGCTGATGTAGATGCGACAACTAGGTACAGAAAATTATAACTATTAACTATTTTTTTAATTAATTATTAACTATACAGTCTGTATAGTTTTGATATCACCTAAGTTTATATTAAAAAGTCTATGCACCCTGCTAACCCTGAGTTTACACTTGGGCACAATGTCCGCGATCTCCACGAATTGAGAGATATGACAAAGGTATCAAGGGAGGAGAAAGGTTAAAAAGATACTACATATACCATTGAACGCAGTGAATAGAGTCATCAATAGTGCAGAAAATATGGCACAATACAACAAAATGGACATCCCTCAAAAACTGATGATGAGACAAGACGAAAACTGGGAAGTTGCCAAGAGGCATAAAGCAATATAAGAGGAGCTGCATGTATTCTTCATACATGTGGGAAGATTTTTCTTATAAAGAA
Organism: Neosilurus mollespiculum; assembly: GCA_030014195.1. Classification (NCBI taxonomy): domain Eukaryota; kingdom Metazoa; phylum Chordata; class Actinopteri; order Siluriformes; family Plotosidae; genus Neosilurus; species Neosilurus mollespiculum. The sequence goes on along the minus strand of JAQMYF010000012.1, from coordinate 30,267,218 downwards.
AACCATCCAAGCTGGCTACTTGAAGTTAAACTTTTTGGTCATAATTTCTAAAGTTTTGTTTAAAACCAAAATAGCAATGTACATAAACTATAGAACACCATACACACAGTATGGTGGTGGAGCATAATGCTTTGGAGCTGTTTTTCTTCAGCTGGTACTGTGGCTTTACTTAAGGTAAAAGGAATTATGAACAGTTCCATATGCCAGTCAAATGGCATACAAATCTATAGGCTGTTAAAAAGCTGAAGATTAAGGGACATTTCATCTTTGAGTACAACAATGTCATGAAACATACCAAAGCATACCTCCAAATCAGTGAACAAATGGCCCCAGCAGAAGAAGATTAAAGTTTTGGAATGGCCCAGCTAGAGCTGTGGGATGACCCAAAGAGGTCTGTGCATAAGAGATGCCCTCGCAATCTAACAGATTTGGAGCAGTTCTGCAAGGAAAAGTGGGCAGAGTTTGTCATGCCAAGATATGGCCTTCTGATGGACGATTACAAGAAGAATGAATGCTATCATAAAATCAAAAACATGCTTCAAGAAAGACTTAGCTTAAGCGTGTACATCTTTATGCAAGCTGGCTAACCCCTATCAAAAAAACTCAAAAACAAAAAGATTTTTTTTTTTTGCTTTTTAGTTAAATTGTATGGTTTGTAGGTCACATTAGATGTGAGGGAGTCCTAAAAAAATTATTTGTCTAATTTTTTACATCACAAATATCTGGTATTTTAACAGTGGTGTGTGACCCATCTTACTCTCCTGTATCTGGCAGTTTATCACCTTATGTGTGGTTATAAACATAAAAAACTAAATTATAATTAAATCAAATTGTAAAATGCATTCCTCATTTATTGCATAGCTTGATTTAATGTACTTTCTAGGGTTTTGCATGTTCTCATGGTGTCCATGTTGGTTTCAGGCTCTTTTTTTTTTTTTTTACTTCTCAATACATCGTAGGTGCATTAGCTACATCAGTGAATGTATAGCTCAATGAACAGACATCACATCCATGGTGTATTTTTATCACTTATATATCTATCATATTTATCATGTACCCAGTGTTTCTGGGATAGACTCTAAACCATCTGCAACACTATTCAGGATAAAGAGTTAATAAATATGATTAAATCAGCATTTTAAATTTTAGTAACTGTGAAAATGACTGGTCTCATCGCTGTGCATGACTAATGATAATTCTTGTATGAAGAATAGCGTGTACTGTTTACTACATACTGGTAGACAATACACTACTCAGGCATTCTGTTGAAAACTGGATGGAAAAACTCTGGAAGGATGGAAACAGCCACTGTGTTGTAATGACAGCAATGCAGCTCTTGTAGCTATACAAGAAAGGCATCACTCAACAGGCTCTTCAGTCCACAACATACAACCACTTCACTTTCACATGCACTGATGTTTAAACAAGTGCTGAACATGACACATGCCTGTTAACTGTCAAATACGCATTAATACTCTGCCTGTGGGTCAGTAGTCGAGAGCACTGAAATTTAATAGAAGCTATAAAATAAAGACCACTGAAATTGATGGTCTACATAACAAAATAGTGATGATATACTTTAGCACTTGCTGAATATTCAGCTGATCATGTGGGAATCACTATCAAATTATTAATGCATGTTAGTGCCATCCTAAAGAATGGTCTGGCCTGTGTGCATTTTAAGGCATGTGTGCCTATGTCTTTAAAGAAATGTATCCAGAATAAAGCTCTTTATGCACTACTAAAGCCTAATGTGACTTTGTGTGACTGTAAGTGATGCTGACAAAGGGCATACAGATCTGTGCAGTGGAGGTTAATAATGTAAAAGCAGATACGAATCTATCTTGGTTGCCTTTTTTCTCTTCCTGCATCCATCACCTTTACACACTCAGGAAAGTTTAGCACTCCAGCCTCTTTATGGACTCCATTTGATGATAATGCCAAGAAAGTTCAAATTGAATTTAAACTCATGTACAAATATACCTCCACACTGAGCATCTTCAAATGGTAGGGAAAAAAAAAAACCTTCTTTCTCACTTGGATGATCAGCCTGTTACTGAGGAAGATATAAACTTTCAGGTTCATATTCATTTCACTGAGCAGGATGCCAGACGAGGTGCTCTGTAAAGCATAAGATTAGGTTATCTGATGTTGGTTGGCTGCAACATGATGCACGAACCCAATAAAAAACTCCATTATCCTATTATCTTGTTCATTGCTGAAATTTGGAATACTGAAACACATCCTAATTGCCATAATGGGTTCAACTAACCATTAAATACCAGTGGAATGGCTAATGGACACCATCCAAACCAATCGATCTCATTTTGGCTTACCTTTGCCCTCATCAAAAACCCAATAATAAAATGAACACTGTGTGAGTACAGGATATGATTCATAATCCATAATCAAGAAGCAGGATAAGGTGTGGTATCTGGAAACCTGGCCTGGAATTCTGGGTGGCTTCAGTTAGACACACATAGCCCTCACTGCAGAGATATGAGTGTAGGCGTCACTGAAGAGAATGGATGGCAGGAAGAGGTGATGACTGTGACATATTTTACAATTTATCTGAAAGTAACTAGGAGGTAGGTATTCTTTAAGGCTGGATTTTTTTTTTAAGCTAGCTATTATTTCATGGCTAGTTTATACCACAGTGTTACCCACTGCATGGGTGTATGGGGTATCCAACTTGGGATAGCACCTCTGATAGGTTTGTGGTATCCTTTTCAACAGCAGCTTTTCCACCTTTGCTCCCGACTTCGCTATCAACTCTTAACCGAGGCTCCAAGTAGCAGTTCAATGTGGGGGGACCGGATGAGGGTAGCCGACAAGTTCCAAAACCTGGGTAAGACATGGGAAAGTTGTAGGCAAACATATAAAGACCGCTTAGGTGGATTCAGCTGGACAAAATCTTCTTGGTTCAACGGCTGAGAACATATAGCCACAATGCACCTATAGTGTGTGCAGGGTGTGGTTTGAGCATTTGCAAACTGGTGAGACGCAGTGACCATTGTTCAGGAGAAGTGCACCGAGCAGAACATGGGCCGCTACACTGTATTCATTGATCTGAAAAAGGCTTTTAATAAAGTCGCTCATGAAGCATTTTGAAATGTACTGAAACAGTACTGGTAAATCCTCTACACAATTCAACACCTTCAACAGGGTTAAACTGGAGCATGTACCTAACCCAGTACTGATCCGAAACAAAGCTTTGAAAGTATACAAAGCTGTTGTCATCCCTAGCTTGTTGTATGGGTGCAAAACGTGGACTCCATGGCGGAGATACATTAAGCAGTTCAAGAAGTTAAGCAAGCCATGCTTGCTATAAACTTGCAGGATAGAATAAGAACACTGGAGGTGTGACATTGGGCTGGTCTAACAAGAATCAAGACTATGATCACCTCATCCTAACTTGCATGGACTGGGCATGCAATCCTCATGGAGGGCAACTGAATGCCAGATCCTACATGGAGTTCTGGCACACCATTAAAAAGGGTTAGGGTTGCCCTAATAAGTGGTTCAAAGACTGCATCAAGGAGCACCTCCAACAGGAAAGATGTGCCAAAAATAGGTCCACCTCACCCTCCGTAGACTGCATCTTAGCGCACAACTGCAGGCACTGTTTCAATGGTGCGAAAAAGAAAGACAAAAGCCTACAACTCTGTACTAGTACTATTCATAGGTCCCAACTGTCAGCGAATTTGTGGCTGCAGCTTCGGCCTTGTGGGCCACCGTCACTCATTTAGATAAACTTGCCAACTATTGTTGTCTATTACAGACCGCATACACCACTGCATGCATATGTGTGTATGCTCTCACAGATATTTTCTTGGTGTAATGTAGTCAGAGCACATGAAAGCAACACATATACTTCCCTTAAAGAAAACATTTTAAAAAAAAAAAAACCCACAAAAACAATCTCTCACATTTTAGTAAAACAGCTGCTTAGATTATTGAACTGTGAAAGGTTAAAGTATAGATCTATTTAGTAATAGTGACATAAATCACAAATGCAAATACAGACATAAACACAAGACCGGCATTACTCGGTATATTGCATGTATTTGGAACTTCCCTAAGTTGCCGCCCTCTCACCATAGACTGCTTACACTTGACAGCTAGTCTTTATAAACAAGCCACAGGGTTGAGAAATTTTTTTCATTTTGTGCTTTGAGTCACACTGTTACACGCGCTGGTAAAATACCATGATTTGAGTAAAATTGAACAAATATTTGAACTTTAAATTTTTTTCTGGAAAAGAGAATAATTATTAAAGAATACAATTATTCTTTAGACACAATACTTACAAGAGAAATGTTATTGCTTGCGCTTTAGAGATACTTTTTCACTTGTTGTTGAAATAGTGTTCACATGCTGTGACACAACTTTCAACACATGTTAGGGTCTTGTATTTATGTCTATGCACAAATACAGCTTATGTACGTATTGTACATGTTCACTGTGGTGTTCTTCCTGTCCTATTCAAAAGGTCAAAGCATTTCAGATTAGAAGGATTTGCATATAGTTTTACATACAAATAAAGCTCAAAGCATTATTGTCTCGTGCCTCAGGTAAAGATATTTCTTTCCTATCCTACAACCTTTAATTAATGTGCATTTATATTTGTAAGCTCAGCTACCTGAGCAATCTTAAAGGAATGCTTCAGCTACAATCAACAATTTATTGCTAAATGCTTTGCTAAATGTTGATATTTTTTTTTAGCCTTTCATGCCCTTCATTCAACCTCTTTGTAAACATCAGGAAATCAGTACAGAAAGTTAATTTTTTATTATCTCTATCTACCTTCTCTAGTACAAACATCCTGAAAAAAATCAAGCTCTTAATCAAAGCTCTTTCACGCATAGAATTATAGAAACTCACTATACCTAAACATAACGCACAGACAAATGTAAACAAAATAAGAGCAGTGTAAGGCGAATGGTATGTGCTTAGTGCATGATGAGACTTTAAGACCTCTAGGCATGTCTTGGCACTTTGATGGGATCGACAAGACCCCAGCAGATTATGAAGACGTAAATCTTCTGTGATTCTCTCTCTCTCTCTCTCACGCACACATTCATTCTTTCTCTCTCTCTATCTCTCTCTCTCTCTCTCTCTCTCTCTCGCTTACACACAAACACACACACACACACGCACACACACACACAAAAACTCAGATATGATGACTCTGCGCAAATAGCAATTAAATGGATAACCCTGGTTCAAAACACACATGTGCTACTGGATTGAGGCCTGGTATCTGAAGATCACAGCATACTGTACGACTGACATTAGTAATTCTACTAATTTTACTAATTCGAAGCATCCAGTGATCCTCCTGCCATGTGAATAGTGTACATCGTGGAAGAGGCCACTTTCATCAAGTTAAAGTGTTTCATCATAGAATTAAAGGTGATGTTGTATTGATCTGAAGTGACACTTCATATGAACATATCCATGTGAACACAATAATAGAGGCTTAACAGTAGTAATTTTCCCCCTTTTAATTTGCCACCCATCTGTATATGTGGTTCTTTCTCTCTCTCTCTCTCTGTGTGTGTGTGTGTGTGTGTGTGTGTGTGTGTGTGTGTTAATAGAAACAGTACAGTACTTTGTCTTATGTTTTTGTTTTTTAATTATTTCAGTTTAGTGCATCTGCTCATAAAACAGCTAAGTGGATTATCCAGAGAAACTAGATTTGATCTACTTTATCCATAAACAAATAGACTTTTATATTCACACACACACACACACACACACACACACACACACACACACACACACACACACACACACACACACACACTTTCAGTTCCACATGCTCATTCAGAACAATGGAAACATCAGCCAAGGTGATGTACAGAATGTTGAGTGAAGGACCAATTAGCATACATCATCTGTGTTAACCTTGTTATAAGCTAATAATCTGCCACTGCTTCTGTTCTGCACAAGAAATTGAGGGTGTTGGTTCCATCATTTTCTATGAAGTCTCTCTTTGAAACTGCTGTCCAATGAATATATTTTAGTTGCTGTGTTCAGTGAGTTCCATCAGGAAAGTTCTGACCCAGTGGGCCAAACACAACACCTGCACAAATAGCAGACTGTGACTCAACTGTGAAGGACTCACTAGTGAAAGGACCTATGCTCAGGGGCTAATGACAATATTGTCCTTCTGACAATTATGGTGTATCATCCCAGGGCATGAAAAACATAATGGAACAATAATGCAAGAAGTTGTTGGTAAGGAATTGGTAGCGCACTCTAAAGTGAAACTAAGTCAATCTTGCCATTGTAACATACTTCATCATAGAGACTGCACCATTTCACAGGTGTGTGGACAAACCAATTATTCAGATTGAGGGTATGTTATTCACCGAGACTGAGGGCCATATTACTTTTCAAGATTTTTAAGTCTGGTGGATAATGCTTCATAACCAGTGGGAGTCAGCAGGAAGTGCTTCATACTGTTCCCAGATAACACCATTTCTAATTCACTCACTTCCTCATTGCCAAACTGTTTAATCCTATTAGGGTCATGGGCAGGCTAGAGACTCAGTCGACACTGGTCAAAGGGGGTACAATGTGGAAAAAATACAATTAGGGGCAATTTGGAACAGCCAATAAGCCTACTGTGCACATGTTTGAAATGAGCATGGAAACTGGAGTACCCTGAGGAAACCCATGCAATCAACAGGAGAGCATGCAAACTCAACACAGAAACGCCCGTGCCCAGGACTCAAACCCAGGAAATTCTTTCTGTGAAGTGGACTTGCTAACCATTACTCCTCCATGCGGCCCACTTCCGATTACTTTCAGACAAATTAAAAAAGATATGGAATAAAATATAGAATTAAAGTATCTAACAGTAGGGATTTTTTTTTTTTTTTAAGAATTAGACTTTATTCCACCCCCCATTGCAGCTGACTGGGTTATCAAAGGCCAGCCTTGTCTCTCAATGTCTATGGTGAGAGGCATGTAAAAGAATCATTACTGACTTTCGAAAAGAGTAGGCTGCATTGCTGTCAGTGTGTTTGTGTCCTACAATGGCCTGGCAAACTGTCCAGGGTGTACTCTACCCTCACTCAGAGTCGGCTGAGATGGGCGCCAGCCTCCCCGCGACCCTAATTAGGAATAAACGGTACAGAAAATAGATGGATGGACTTTTTTCACCAAGCAACATCGGCTTGTTCGAGGAGTACACCCCTTGGGAGCTAGCTTTATGAGGAACATAGATATCAAACCAAATAGATAGGCTGCACCCTACTGACAGCACTGTTGTTACCCACCCTCAGATATGGCTTACAACAACATAAATAAGAAAATAAAATGAATTCAACAGTTCAGAAGTGCAATGCTTTGCTTTAAATTGTACTAACTAATTAGGATGGAGCCGTCTGCAGCAGGGCACGGCCTGCCTTTCTTATATGATATCCATGAGGAGGAACATTGGCGCATTTCAATCTTGTAAGTTGTCTGATGTCAGAACTGGATAAATCAGCTTGTAGAAGAATAACAAGAATTAGGTTGTGGCTTTTTACTAGTCAGAAATGAGAAAATTTATTGAATAACTATAAACCCATTTAATGCACAAGTACAACCCGATATCATTTGCAGTGACAGAGATGCCAATAACTCAAGTCCTTCTTGCTACTAATTTGTATGCCTTAAACCCTTAAAAATAATTCAAACTGTTCATCATCATACATTTTCTGAACCGCTTAACCCTAATTACGGTCTTGGGGAGGCTAGTGCCCATCTCAGCCGACTCTGGGCAAGGGCATAGTACACCCTGGACAGATCGCCAGGCCATTGCAGGGCAAACACATGCTGACAGCAACTCAATGGCCTACTCTTTATGAATGACTGCAATAATTCTTTTACATGCTTCTTACCATAGACAGTGAGAGACATGGCTGGCCTTTGATAACTCAGTTAGCTGCACTGGGGGGCAGCAGTGACAATCCAGTGATAGTGGGGCTTGAACTCCCGACCTTCAGTAAGCCAGCACCGTACCACCGGGCCACCACTGCCCCAAATCAAACTGGAAGGAAGCCATTGAACAATATTCCTTTCTGACATTTGACGCTGCTGTGAGTTTGACCCTAAACAATCTTGAATTATTTAAAAATCTAATCAGTCTGGTTATGATAATTCCATATACATCCTAAAACATTCAGATGCTATGCTAAAAAGAATCTTGAATGGAAGCACAAACGGATTCTCAACTCAAATAATCCTGCCTGGTGGCTGAAGCATACAAAATAATTAGGAGTTATACTTACTGTAATCAGATTTAGGAGGAGGCGTGATGTTGAGCCTTTCCAGTGAATCACTGCTTTCCTCTTCCAGGACATAGTCAAAATTCAGAATGAACATCATCACCACACCCTCCTCGTTCTTCACTGGAATGATGTGTGTGTTGCAAAGAAAATCCGAACCTGGAAAGAGTCAAAGATCAACAAAGGGATAAAGACGTCTGTGCTATTTCAAACCTTGTTCCATCCTTCTCTTTCCTTCTTTATTTAAGGTCCCTTTCAATCCACTTGAGTTCACTAATGAAATATGCAAGAAAGACAGTAGAGGAAATAAACACAGTAACAGCATGAGAGAGAGAGAGAGAGAGAGAGAGAGAGAGAGAGAGAGAGAGAGAGAGAGAGAGAGAGAGGCAGACAGACAGACAGACGTTTCGAGGCAGAATTTTAGGAACGAATAACTCCAGCTCATATCTACCACATTATAAAATCCATGAATCAGGGATTGCTATATAAAGTGTTCTATATTTTATGTTTCTATATAAATTTCAATAGGTATTTCATCAAATTTCATCACATAGCAAGCACCAATGTGTTCGAGGAAGCGTTTCCTTTTCTGTCAGCTGACATCAGACTCCTCAGTGACTTGTCCCAGACTGTTACCCTGTCCTCTTAGAATGCACATGTCATTATCTTTCAACCAGAGCCCATATTACACTCATGCACACACAAACATAAACACACATTGAACTGAATGTTTGTGCTTAACTACAATAAACCCATAGACAATAGGTATATCCATGTGTCTGTCTGTGTGCCTCTCTGTCTATGCCACATTCTGTCTATGTATCTATGTATGTGTCTGCACTATTAGCGTATCAAGTATAATGTAATTCTAGTAATTAATATGAAGATGGTTGGCAATTAAGCTGATTATTTGTCAGTGCAAGTGTTTTGACCAGAGAAGCTAAACATGATGACTTGCCCTGTATTATAATTTGTTTTTCCATGAAAGAACCCAGACTTGTGTTTGTGCACAGTTGACCCAGCTACATCACACTGCTACAGCCCTCGCCTTCTACTGAAAATGAAATCTGGAGAAAAACATAGGCACCATGAATCTAACCTATCTGACATTAATGTTCTCTTTGTCTTCTTGTCCAAACCAGTTATTGTTCATTGTTCATATTGTTTACTAAGCCCTTGTCCAGCAACCCACGGGAATCCATTAGCAAAATACCCTCCAGCCTGTTACTGCTGATGAGGAGATATCTAGAGCCCAAGAGGCCGGTACAGGGTTTGAGTGCATGAAACAAGACAGGAATTATTACATTGTCTTTACTCCGCTTCACTAAACAAGACCGAAATACCTAGCTTCTTTTGTCACTAACCATTCTCCATTCAGTGTTACTCTATAGGCTTATTAATACAAAATCCATTGTAGAAATTCTGAGGACAACAAATTCTGGACCTGGAGTATTATTACATAGTGCAAGTATATGACTTATTACATTGTGCAAGTATATGACACAATGCAGATACTCTGCTTGACTAGTTAGCAATCTATGCGATGTCAAGTTTGATGGGATTTTTAGTAGTTGTAATGTGAAAATTGGAGCTTTTGAACATTACCTGTTTGAGTCTATATGCAAAGAGCAGAGAGAGATCCAGACAGAATAAATGACCAAGTGATACTGTATCATAATCAGCAGGTAGTCATATGGCATTGCGTGTAATGAAGGAAGCCATTTAATAAAGTGAAAATAGACCAATATGTTTCTGAGCATGCTCTCCCTGTGTTTGTATGAATTTGCTTCGGGTGATCCAGTTTACTCCCACAGTCCAAAGACATTCACATTAGGCTAACTTGCCAAATTGCCCCAGGTGTCAGTGTGCGAGTATGGATGGATGTTTGTGTTGGCCTTATGATTGATTGGCGAGCTGTTCAAGGTGTACCCATCATTGCCTAGAGTCAGGTGAACTAGTCTCTAGCCTTTCTGCGACCATAGTAAAAATAATAAAGAAATTATATATATATACACACACACACACACACACAATAAAAATATATATAAAATAACTATAATCTATAAAAAACAAAGA